>OX439129.1:48895779-49370779 GCA_949318235.1 Ecdyonurus torrentis
ATATATACTAACTCAAAAGTAGACCCTTAGGACTAAAAGTTGCCGACTGGTCTCCAACTATAGCCAGTCCCTGCTCAGAAGTATATGAGAAGTATTTTGTATCTGAAATACAATTAAATAATACAGGTTTCATGCATGCTGTTATTATTTTGTGCTAATTTACATTATGATATAGTATGTTTCACTACTGTCAAAATATTTAACTTATGCATTTTTTTGTTACTTATGTTAATTTTGTGGCCAAGGTTTTGTAATAAAAAAAAAATAGGTCTGTCAAGCTCTCACAACGCCTTAATAAAGTTTTTAATTATTTCTTTACTCACCAATACTCTAAAAAAAAAACAGAAACATATTTTTAGTAATTTTTATAATTAGGTTCAGTAGTTGATAGGACTCACTGTCCTGACTGCGCCTTTTATTTATAACCTATAATTTATTATATGTATAATTCATCTGCTGCTAATTATTTGATTGCATTTTAAAGATTATATTATTTATTTATTTATTTTATTTAGTAATTACTAGAGACTGGATGTTTAGGTTTTTATCCTTTTTTATTACTATTGTAGGTGATCTAGTTTTGCGTTTAAATGTTCACGAATTATGACAATTCAAGACGTTTGGTGCATACCTATTTTACCTTTTTACGGTTTATGAGAGAAAGAAATTATGATATATTTTCAAAATTTATAATCATGTTATGTTCTTTGAAGGGAATAAAATGTTTTATTTAGCTTACAAAATTTTATATTATGTTAATTCTTGTAGTTTTCTATAATAAGACTTAAATTTTCCTTAAGTTTTAATTTGTATAGTAAAAGTGATGGGTGACGGTAGCTGTTGGTGAAACTTATTATTATTGTTATAAGAAAACATCACAATAGTTTTTATAATTTATTAAGTTGAACGTAGAGAAAACTTGGAGTGTAATTATTCATGGCAATATGAAGGATCTAGTACATATATACATAATATTATGTATATCGTGGTTATATATATATATATATATATATATATATATATATATATATATATATATATATATATATATATATATATATATATATATATATATATATATATATATATATATATATATATATAGAAAACATAAGTGTACTGATACAGCATAGAAAACAAAAGTAAAATCGTCATGGGGATTTCTAGAAAGTTTATATATAAATTTATATCGTACTCATTCAAAATATGAACTTGAACAAAATTGGCTCCTCTTTTTTTGTCTCAACTGAAAGAATAAATGGATATTAATTTTTTTTTTCATACACTATTTACGTAAACATAAGTACGTAATAATTATGCTAACAAATTTTTAGCACAATTTATTCCATTCAACAAAGGCTATGCTATACTTCGTAATAACTATGTTACATAGCATAAATATTATATTGTACGTACATCATAATTATTTATATTGTTCTAATTCGTATCATTTATGCTATAAATGTGGCATAAATTACGTAATTTATCCTCTCTGTATTGGAAAAATAAAAGTTTTAATTTTTATTTTATACAACATAATTATTCAACTTTTACAACAAAATACTCAAGTATTGGACGTTTGATGAGTTACTACTGTATAATGTAAAACAGGGTAATTTTGCAATGGAACTTTAGTTCTTTAGCGTTATATATATATATATATATATATATATTATGGAAGTTGAATAATAACTTTGCTGTACAACAAACTGATGTCAACATAGCTAACTATTTAATATTGTTCACCGTACGGTGGAAGGATGAATTTTTATATTAAGATGAACTTATATAATATATTGTCATCTATCTCATACGCGGACAAAAATAAATACGTAATAATTATGCTAGCTCATTTTCAGCACAATTTGTTCAATACAGCATAATTTATGCTATATTGCATAATAATTGTTATATAGCATAAATATTATGTTATACAGTATAATTATTTATGTTGTTCTAATTTATCATAATTTATGCTATAATGCCATAAATGCAGCATAAATTACGTAATTTATTATTTCCGTGTACGAAAAAAATATAATAAAGGCAGATACACAGGACCGTGATAATATATTTTGATATTCTAAACTCGCGCTAAATTTGCAATGTTATTATTACGCGCTGGATTTAAATGGTAAAATATATTATAACGGCCCTATGTGCATAACTCCTGTAAATTGCATCATGTAAATATTAACTTGCAACTGCGTATTGATACACTTGTCACCTAAATTAGGACAGCTAGAACTTTATTGTAGTACCTTTTACCTGCATTAGGTATACAATCTTACATTATTGTATATTATATATTAATACATATTCCAGACTAAAGTTTACCTATTACAATTTACACGATTAATGTACCTGTCAGTAGCAGTAATATTTTTTCCTTGCTCGCCTATCATGCGTTACTTTCAATTTTATTATTACATTTTTTATACTCTATTCACTTAATTATGAGGTCAATTCAAAAATGAGTAACTTGAACTTATAATGCCAATGGTGTTTTATCATGCAACGTATTATTTTGTGTATATCGATCTACCTTATTTCTTGGTTCAGTGAATATGACTCATTATATAATTATACTAACTGAATTAACCTTTTGTTCAATTTTATTTATTTATTATCAATTAGTTTGTCAATTTCAAAATTTCTTGATATTTAACAGTAAATAAAGACCAATTCTTATTTATTTAATGGTAAAATAATTTACGTAATTTGAAATGCATTTATATCTAGCATAAATGTTTTATACTATAATTGAAATTGCATGAGTTCTAAAGCTCACAAAAAAAAAATTATGTAATCTATGCTGCATTGAATAATTACTATAGGGTTGTACGCATGACGTCATTCTGAGTGCTTTTCGATGCTCTTCTTGAGCAATGAATAACATTGCTCAGCATAGGACGAACGTAGTTTTTGGCTATTTTCTTTGATAAATTAGCTATTTTTTGGTCGTCATTATTTTTCTTGCGTACTTGAGGTACTAATTCAACCTCTTAACAGCATCAATGCTCTCAAAAATATTGCAAAGTATTTTTAAACTGTCAAAATGAGTAATTTTCCTATACTAGCCTATGTTATTTACCGCTCACTTATGGCGTTGACTTTAACATGAATAAAACCACCCTATATTGTAGAGCACAAATGTTGCTATTTGGTAATAACATAAGTAATTGTAATTATGCTATTATACTATGTAGTATAATTGCTATACAATGTAGCATTACTTATGTTGTAATGCATGTAATGCATAAATGTTGTTGTATTGAGCTTGCATAATTATTGCATAATTATTTATTTAAAAAGTGAAATTTTTCATTAATTCACAATTCAAATGCTACAGTAGCAAAAATACTTTAATAGCAGCCAGTCATCACAATAAACGTTCATTTAAATAAAAAATATGCCGTGATCATTTCAAGTTTTTTAACGGTTTTTAAATAATTTAACTAAAATATTCAGCAAAAATTCTTTCAATATTTTAAAAGATAAATCTATTAAATTTATAATCAAGTAAGTAACTATTTATGCTTAAAAATAATATAACTTTTAAAAAAATACGCATTACTTCTTAATATATATATATTTTTTAAAATATTCATAGATTTTGTAATTTATTTCATGGAAAAAAAGTGAGCTGCGTACTCTCGTCCCAACGGATCTTCATAAATTACTACAAGTAACAGATTGATTTATTGCTAGCATTGAAAAAATAAAAACTTTCAAAGAATATGTGAAAACATACAAATAAGCAATTATGTATATTTCTTTAAATAGATATATTAAAATAAAAACAATTATTATTAACTGCTTTCTCGCATAATTTTAAAAATATTTAAACACTTTTATAGAATAAACGCTGAAAAATAGAAGTGTGGGATTATAAATAAGGAAAATAAATATTTTTGTGAGAATAGCTGTCGAATCTAATACGTATAATTGAGAAATTAGTGTTTTTATTCGATCAGGAACATAAAATATTTGAGAGAGAGTTTTACTTTTTGACCTTTAGTTTGACATACAAAACAAACGTAAAAAAAATTGCACTGCAATAAAAATAAGCACATTATAACTGTACTAGCTAAATTTCATTTAGAAATGTTTATTTATGCCATATTATGCTATATTGAATAATACATTATAATAATAAACTACCACTGTATCACATTATATAGTATACAGAATAATAATATTAATAATTATGTTGTACAGCATAATTATTTGTATTATATTTCTAAAATTTGCAACATTTAAGCTATACGTACAAGAACAAAAATAAATTTGCTAAAATTATGCTATATTATTTTTAGCACAACTTGTTCAGTACAGCAAAATGCATATAATAACTATGCTTCAAAACATAAATATTAAATTTTACAGCATAATTATTTATGGTGTTCTAATTTAGCATCATATATGCCATAATGACATACATAAATACAGCATTAATTACTTAATTTATTATTTCCATGTAATTTAGAAATTATTCATTGTAGATTTAATTATTTAACATTTTAATATGGTAGAGACGCAATTGCTGTCACTTAAAGATATATTAAGGTAAGAGTATTTTTGATGCCATCATTGAGTCCAATCCTATACCCTGGGTATTCAAATTTTGAAGTTTCAAGGCTCTATCTTTATTGGTTGATAAGATAGTAATTTTTTTTAAAGTTTTCATCTGCCAACAATTGGAACTTGCCAACGTCTTGACCATACATTGTGTATTACTTTTTTAAAAAAATTCTATGATCTAATATAATTTTGTTTGCCTTTTAACTTGTATTTTTAAATAAAAATACATGAAAATCATTTACATATGGCACCAAATATTTATATACAAAAGAAATGATTGCTGGGCTGGGAGTATGAAGATATTTTTGCGGGGGACAGATATATAGAGAGAAAATTACATGTATTTTGGTGGGCTATACATCAATATAATAATCAAATGAGATATTGCTAAAAGTTGTTATAGCATCACCAAAATGCTAACAAGATGATTTTTTTTATACCTTTTATGACGATCATGTTTAACCTTCGTCGTTCTTTAACCTACATTATTCTTACAAGTAATCATTTTGTAAGTACCAACACCAGTACATGTACACTCGCAAAAAAAAAAAAAAAAAAAAAATACTTGCAATAGAAAACTTTCGTAATTCATAATTACTTATTAAACATAGTGATTACAGTGCTTTTCTCATGGGAAAACCATTACGCTTAATTTATTTGCAACAAAATGCATTTATAATAATTTCAAAAATTGCTTATTAGTAATAAGCAATTTTTGAAATTATTATAAATTATAATATGTATAAGTTATATGTATAAGTTATTACATGTTAATTTTTCAATCCATACCAACGTCAAATGTGAATTCACATAAATATACTTCTAAATCAGTGCGTAAGTAACAGGAAACATTCTTATATATTTTTAAACACTAAAAAAATCCGTTGAAGTACTCACGCACTTGAATGTGTTTTGTTTTAGGTCATACCATCAGTTGCATAATCCAGGTTGGAAGTTTGGAAAGGATATGATTCCCTATCTCTTGATGTCAATATCTTAAGGGCAATGGGTCGTGGTAATAGTTGTAATGTGTTTGCACCAATTTTAGGGGACGATACTCCCCCCCCCCTCCCTCAATCACTCACTACGGATCACGGATAAACATACAGGATAGGAAGCTCTTGTTGAAAAAAAAAATTATTCCTTAATGTTAGTAGTTTAATTTTTCACCACAACAATAAATAAATGTAACAGTGACGCCACCGCCTCGGGCAAATGGTGTTGGCCGAGACGGTGGCACCAAATATAACACTGGTTTATTTTTTATTGTTTTGGTGGAAATTTGAACTACAAACAATAAGGGAACGTTTTTTAGATAGGGCAATAACATAGAAACTCAGAGGAGCGTGCTCCGGATCCATCTGAAGACAAATAAAAGAGCTAGAAGAATTAATTAATCTCATACTACTTATTGGCATGTCATGAAAATTATGAAATATCCGCATGAGTTAGCTTATATAACTCTCATTTATAGTCCGTACAATATACATAATGATATTGAGTTTTTTTAAGTGTAAACGTCGTGGAGACCCAAAAACAACATTAACAACATTTCTTTTTTTCAGTGTATACATTACATAATGTTTTATTGTATAGTAAACTGAACGCAGTGAAATTCCTCAACCTTTTTTGTTACTTGATAGAGAAATATATTTTTTCCTTTGTTCTCTAATTATGTACAATGTTTCATATTTAATCTATAACTTGGACGGAGAATTCTAAAGACGTTTTACAATTACATAGTTTATCCATTAATTGGTGTTTAAATAGCTACTACCACACATTTTAACTTGTTATGTTAAATACAACAAGTGATATATTGATTGCATGTGGTTAATAGTTTTATCGTATTCAAATGTATATTACGCATATATAATTCTGAGATATAGTTAAATTATTCTTTTGTAAATAGGATGCAAAGAACTATTATAATATTTCGTAATGGTATAGGAAAACATATTGTATTATATCTTTTCCTTATTGTATTTTGTACTTTAATCATATTTTTATTGCTGTTACTGGTAAATGGCAAAATAATTATGACATTATCGTTCTTAAAAAATCCTTCTTAATAATATTGAAGTGGAGCCTAGTACAAATTATGAAATATTTACTAATGGGTAGAATCTCTTTTGATTTGTTTATATTTTTAAATATTAACATTTTTTTAAATTAGTAGATATCAATCAATCAATCAATCAATCAATCAATCAATCAATCAATCAATCAATCAATCAATCAATCAATCAATCAATCAATCAATCAATCAATCAATCAATCAATCAATCAATCAATCAATCAATCAATCAATCAATCAATCAATCAATCAATCAATCAATCAATCAATCAATCAATCAATCAATCAATCAATCAACCAACCAACCAACTAATCATGCAACCAACCATTCTAGTCTCCAAAATATTGTGTGCAAAAATGTACGTAATAAGAATTAAAATAGTAATAAGAATAAAAACAAAAATTGTGAAATAAAAAAGCTATAAATTGACGTCACAAGCAAGTCTAATAAATGAAGCTAGGAGCTGGAGTGCTAAGATATTTGTGTCACAATTAATATATAATATACATCTATACCACTTATTACATATATTATTGCATAATACAAAATTACACAGAATTTATTTAAATTACTTTTATATATGTTAATTATCATACAAATTGAGGAGTGTTTTTCTTTTTTTTTTATTTATCATTAAAATTAGATCAAGTTCAAAGTATATAAAAATATACTGTACGTGATTCAATTCAATAATTTTTATTTTTATTTGTTATTCATTCAACGAAAATACTTTAAATTAGTAACAATTCAAGCATTTAAACTCCTCTAAATAGTAGCTTATAAAATAATAATTTATATTATTACGTATGTAATTTGGCACAAATACTTATTGAAAATATATTATTATATTGTAATTTAAGACATATCTAAATAATTGTATAAAAATATATTTCAGGTCTTTAACCTTACTAAAAAAAAGTCCGCGTCATATTTCAAATTTACGGTCAAGGTAGGATATCAAATAACTTCTTATTTTTCTGCAATGTGTAAGCATGGTAGAATAATTAGCATACATTTTCAATAAATTTGTACTTGCAAAAGTAAATGAACACTTTTTTTTTCACTTACGACGAGACGAAATACATGTAAAGACAGAAGGGGAGAGGTTAATTTTGCTGGTAGTTTATAATGCGTAAATATACAATGATTTTTTTTGTCTTTTTTCTTATAGGATTAAATTTTATGATCTTTTATGAATAATGTTGTAGATTTTCTTTGAACATGAATGTATTTTACAATAATTTCACACCTGAAGGAGAAAATTTAGAAAAATAATTATGAGTTATAAGCTAATATTTTTTAAAATAAAGTTTAATTTGAAATATATTTTTGCTAAAACTGAAATCATAGTTACCAGGGTTTGTATTTATAGTCTCTGATTTTCAAGAGAGCATTTTTTCCCTTCAATTGGGGATTCAATGGTATCTGAACTAGATACCAGTGACAAAAATTTCAGGACAAGTAGCCTTTAGATAAGGGAAGAGAAATATTTATATCAACATGTTTTACTTTATGGATTTTACATTTCAAAAATTTGTATTTTCAAAGTTCGCATGGTAAAGCTGTATAGTTTATTAGTTTAATTTTTACACATTTAAAGTTGTCTTCTCCTTATATGTCACTTCGCGAAATTTGTATTTTTCTACAAGTACAACTTTTAAGTCAAAGCATCACAGGGTACTTTGCATTTTTAGACTTAAAAACTTGTTGTATATAAATTTAGTTTAGTGACTCCAAAAAAAAAAAAAAAAAAAAAAAAAAAGATAAAACTTTTCAATACTAATGACTTTTAATGTTGTTGACATTATACCGTAGATTTAAAAAAAAATCTGCAAAGTTTAGTCAATTAATGATTTACATGAGCAAAATGCTCTGTATTTTATCAACTGGAAGAATCACGTCAATTGCGATCAAAAGAAGCTCTTGTACAGTAAATTAGTAGTTTCTGATACTATATACACGGAAAGAATTAAATACGTAATTTATGCTGCATTTATGTCATTATAGCATAAAAGTTTCTAATTTAGAACAACATAAAGAATCATGCTGTACAACATGCAATGTAAAATATATATTTATGAAGTACTGTACAGTACAGTACTGTATATATATGTGTATTGTATTGAACAAATTGTCTTAAAAATTAGCTAACATAATTATTAAGTATTTTTATCCGTGTATACAATCTAGAATTACTTTAACCTTCTTAATCTCAATTATGTTATCAGTTATTATAATTAATATTATTTTTGTACTAAAAGTGTAACCAAAATTAAAAGTGATATCATATTTTATACTTACGCTTTTTTAATATATTATATCGATGAGGTCAATGATATATTGTATTACTTGCTTTTTTTTCTTTTTTGTTGTTGTTGCTTACTACCGCAGTTATTGATTTATTTCAACTAAGCCACGTCAATTGGTTTTTGCAGAAGTGTTACTTTGTATTATATATGTATATATAGTTTATGTAATTACAAAATTTATTTTTATTGTATTTTTTTCCTATATAGGATCAACAATCATACTTCTTGGTGCGTGGTGTATTTGTTCTGTTTTGTTGATATCTCACTCATTGACTGTTTACCTTCCTCTGTTTTATGTACCGACAGTAAATCAAAAACGTTCCTTAATACATTAGACTTATTATAGGCTTATAGTTCGGAACTTTTTTGATTTACTATTGGTACAATGTATTTGAGGGCAAATAAATTAGTTAATCAATACTTTACATGGTTGTTATATAGTTAATACAGGACCATGATTGCAATAACTCAGCTGTGTTTGCCTATTATGCTCGAAGAGCGGGTTCAAGTCAATACTATGCAAGTGACTTCCCAATGCATTAAGACTTTCTCGAACCATCATACCTGGAATTAAAACCCACGTTAGAGGCACGGAATCGAACACGGATCTCCTGCGTGTTGATGAAAGCTCTCATTATACACTATAGACCATAGTCTGGATTATGATTTGCACGAAATAATTTCAAATTTGCATCTCATTTTATATCAGCTTGTTCAAACAGAGTAATAAAAGTAACAGCAATATTTTTAACAAAGAGTCACAAAAAATTGTATGGCCGCACTGTAATATAAATGTTTACTCTTTTTCCTTATGAGCATGACTGCATATAAATGATTTTGATAATATATTTTACTATTCAAATTCAGCGCGTGGTTTTTCTCAAAAGAATAACATTGCTTATTTTGTGCAAGTCTATATAATATGGTAAAATATTACAATAATAATGTGTACTATAGATACGAATTGTACGTACAGGTATACAATTTATTTATACATAATAAGTATTCATGTTATGAAACCTAATTTAACGTATATTTTGCGAGAGCTAAAATCCACATCGTCTGGTACTGGGATATAAAAGTTTACTCTATCGATATTGCTTTATGACAAAATCATGTATTTCTTTTGAGCGTTGCGTTCATTAAAGTCTCCAGCGTTGCGTTCATTAAAGTCTCCAGCGTTCCGTTCATTAAAGTCTCCATGCATATCAAGAATTTTAAATTTGAATTCAATGCATGGAATTGTCATAAGGCAAAAAAATAAAATTTTACATCACCGTGTCTGCCTAATATAATATAAAATAATAAAAATATTAATATAAATATGTATTCATATTATTTTTAAGACTTAATTTAACATATTTATCCATATATACATGGTATGGCCAAAGGGTAAAAGAATAAAATTTTATGTCACATTGTATTTTTATACTTAAATTTTGGAAAATTATTCGTTTAAAAATGTTGCTGCTGCATTGCGTAATCATTTTTATTGCTCTGTGTAAAAATATAATTGATGCTGATGCGGTGTTTTGTCTGAAGGTTGTTAAGGCATTTTTTTTTATTTCCCATCGTGATATATGTATATATAACGGGTAACAACTTCAAATTGGTAAAAAAATAATAATAATAAAATAGGGGACACCATGCAAACTTTTTATTTTGAAATTTTTTTTTCTAAATTTACTCTTATAAAGCTTCATGTTAATTTTAATAACTTTTCCCACTTATCTGATAGTATGGTGTCCTGAAATTTTTATCATAGTTAGATACTATTGAATTTCAAATTTTAAGGGGTTCAACTTTTGAATTGTAGAGAAAGAAGTCTTCAAGCAACAACCCTTACAGGACAACAAACCTTTCTTTTTGTGTGAGAGAAAGAAGGGAGCAGTTTTTTTTTTAAATGTGAAGCATAATTTACACACGAACGAACGGACGTGGACGTATAAGTATGTAGATTTTTGTGATTTTGTTTGCATGAAAAATAATGTCGTCTTGAGTTTTTGAGCCAAATGGGAAACACCCCACGCTGTGTAGAGAATATTAAACTCTTCAAGTTAAATATAATATATATATATATATATATATATATACATATATTTTATATTATATGTATATGAACTTTTTGATGAAAATTTAAGTTGGTGACCTTGAGACAAGTTCATAAGAAATTTCTTCTTTTTTTCTTTCCTTGTCTACGATTTTGCATGTAATCTCATCTCACCTCATCTCTCTCTCTCTTTCTTATTAAGGGAGTGCTATAGACTGTGCTCATCGTCTGAGACGGTAAAGTTTATAGAAAAACGGAAACATGGATTAAATTCTTGTTATAAAATGTTGTTACATAAATCTTTTATACTTATAAAAAAAAAAGAAAGTGAAAATTATTTTTAAACTTAATATGGGATTACCAACAGTGTAATACTGTCATCTTATGTTTATATTATTCGACGTTTAATAAAAACGTTTAACAATCAATTTACTTTCATGGGAAAAGATGCAGTTTGAATAAAATAATCCTTTATGACTTTGTCTTAAGAGGGTATAATTATTTCAATAATAATAAAAAAAAAAAATGAACAATCTTTTTTATGTGCAGTGGATGCACTTTATTTTCTGCATCATGAATTTTCTAAAATACTTGATTCAATTCTCGTTATAATATTGTTTATAAAAAGATATAAAAAATTACTAAAACAATGAGACATTCAAGGTTATACGATATATATATATATATATATATATATATATATATATATATATATATATATATATATATATATATATATATATATATATATATATATATATATATATAGCAACAAAGCACATTTTCTCCCCTTTAACCTTTTTTAATAAAATAATAACAATAATAATAAAATCTTGTTTTTTTACGCAATAATAATACATTTAATAACGTCTTCCGGCCACTATCTTCAATACCTTTTGCATGCAATTCACAGTAAATGATGTTGTTATCAAGAGAAAGAATCAAATCACTCACGTGGCCAAAGGGTTGATTATCACCACCCACTTCACCCACCACAACAATATAAGTAAGTATTTCCGGCAATAAAACATCCATATTTGTCGAGATAATTTTCACTTACTTACATACAGTAAGTATTACATCATAATACTTTGAAAATATTTCTATAAATATAGTAATCTTCCTATTATATAGGATTTTATTTAAATTACTATGCTTATAATATGTTCATTGAGAAATTTTAGTATAGTGATATCATACTTGAAGATATAGAAAATATCATATCCTTATTTGTCTTATATAACCTTCAATATACTTATAAAATAGATAGATGTATAAGTGATGGTATTACTTGATTTTTAGAAATTGATTTATATATAATAATATACATAATAAAATTTTAAAGTGGTCATATTATTATACTATCTTCATATTAACTTACTACAAAATATAGATCATAGCATCACTGCTTAAATTGCGTGTTCTTTTTTATTTAGAATTTTTTTTCTAAAATAAATGTTGCTAAATTCAAACTAATGAGCATTTTTTTCCCGTTATAGTTTTGCTAATGCTTCTTACCGGCGATGGAAATTTTTTAAAAGAATTTGAGAGCTTAAAACACGTTAGAGTATGCCTTATCCTTTATATAATTTTTCCAAAATCAGTGCAGTAGTTTTCTAAATAATTGTAAAATACTTGTTTCTCCCCATAATCGTATATTCAGTTAAATTAGGGGTACCGCAACTCTGTTTAGTGGTATGTCACACCACCGATATCGAAGTATTATTTGTTACGTTGTTTTCTTTTCTCGCGGACATTCATTAATCCTCTGATTTTACTAAATGAATGAGAGATTACATTTCCAATAAGAAACTTAATATTATACTTTAAAATGTTTAATCATAGTATTTATTTTATTTTTAAGCATAAATTAATTTTATCTACTTATGAGAACACTGCATATTTGTCAATCACTTGGATTCTCGTTGTGAGTGTAAAATAAATAGATTTAAAATTGTGACAACACCAAAGCAAAATGTAAGTTGCATGGATGTAGCATGTGTTTGGTTAATGTATTAATTAATTGTGTGTACTATAAATAATGAGGAAGTCATAAAAAAAATAACAATAGCATACTTTATTCTAAAAGAGAGCATCGGTATAAATCAATTGATGTGTGATTCTGAAATGTTTGAGTTCATTAAGTGTGTTCAATTATTTGTTTTAAAAATCGTGATATGACGTCACCGTCAGCAACTTTTGCGTGATCGTGAACGCAAAAATTACCAGCCGTGTCGTTATACCGCGATTTTAAAAATATATTTATTTATAAAAATACTTTAATGAACTCAAAAATTTGAAATTCGTATTATTAATCATTTCATGATGATGTTCAATTTTAGAATATATATATATACATATATATATATATATATATATATATATATATATATATATATATATATATATATATATATATATATATATATATATATATACACACAATTGAATGCACTCCTAATTTTATTAGAGTCTTCATCACTTGTTTTGTCACATGCGTATCATTTTGTGTTGTATTGTTGTTTAAAAATTAAAATTACATAGTGACAATAAAAACTCTATACAAACAAATTGTAACCTATATAATATGTTTCTATGAACTGCTTGGGTCAATAAGAGCTTCTATTTCTTATGTCCTTATAAAGTAACTATAAATAAAACAGAAAGATCTATGATGCATACAAATATTATATACCATATGTAATAAATTGTATAATTCTTAGGAATAAATAGTACTGCTAAAGTTACACTATAGGTATAGTGCGTATAGCTCTGGACAAAAGTTTGAACGGGGGGCGTATCGTATAAGCAACCTGCATTTTTCTCATAAGAAAATATTGGGTTCTGTTGCATCTAAACCACAAATTTTTTTTTTTTTTTTTTTTTTTAACTTTCACGCATCTAAGTTTATTCAGGATAGTTATCAAAAGACACATCTACATTTATCGTATCAGCAGATATAAAACACTCCTACAGTACATCTGTATTTTTATGTACTGTAGAAGTGTTTAAATGTAGATAAATGTAGTTACAGGTTGCCTATATACTTAAGTTCAGCAGCTTGTGTCACACAGGCTCCTCCTAAATCCTCCCTTCCTAAAGGTGTATCTTGCAGCCTGCCTGGTCACGGCACGGCAGAGTGGTTTGTAAGATGCACCCTGATTTCCTATCTGAGGGTGGTTGTGGTGATAGTTTTGGGGATGGGGGTTAAAATAGAAATCGTAGAAGGACCCTGTGTGGCACAAGTTGCTGAACTTGACTATGTACATCCCTATCAGAAAGTTTTGTCCAGAGCTGTACGTATTACTCTTTTCACAGTACAGCAAAGCACAAAGTAATAAAATGTACATATTTAATATAATATTATATTATGTTATCTTAAAAAACTTACTTTATATATATTTTAAATTAATATTTTTTGTTAACAATTTTTATAAAAATATGAAAGTAATTCCAAGGCTAAGAGATGCAGCTGCAATTTAATTGCTCTGAAAAAAAAAGAAAAAGTGTTCCATACAGGAAAGATGAAAAGTAGTATAAATCATGCAAAATATGATTAAATGTACAAGGTGCAGTTTGTTATCGCAGCACTTAAGACGAGACACTTCACAAAGTAAATGCAATTTCATTCATGTCATAAAACAAAAATTTTAAATTAAAATAACTTCAGTTATTATCTCTTTACAGAAATATCAGTTTTGTAAGTTATGGTATGGGAAAGATTTTTGTACTTTCATTGTATAGCAAAATGTTCGATTTTTTTGGTTTAAATCATATTTGATAAAAAAATGACAAAATTTTACAAACTTTTACTATAATTTCATTCTTGTTTAAAATTTACACAAATAAAATATAAAAAGATTATTTGAGATTAGGTGTGTGAGAGTGGGCCAGACGTGTTGTTAGGACATGGTCAGGACTAAACCTCGCCTTTTCAGTTTCTTCTCTACGTTTTTGAATAAAGATGTTTGTTTTTTAATTCATTCATTCATTCATTCATTCATTCATTCATTCATTCATTCATTCATTCATTCATTCATTCATTCATTCATTCATTCATTCATTCATTCATTCATTCATTCATTCATTCATTCATTCATTCATTCATTCATTCATTCATTCATTCATTCATTCATTCATTCATTCATTCATTCATTCATTCATTCATTCATTCATTCATTCATTCATTCATTCATTCATTCATTCATTCATTCATTCATTCATTCATTCATTCATTCATTCATTCATTCATTCATTCATTCATTCATTCATTCATTCATTCATTCATTCATTCATTCATTCATTCATTCATTCATTCATTCATTCATTATTTATTTATTCAATTAATTATTTAATAATTATAAAATTAATACCTATTAATTAAGTGTTGTATCTTAATAATAACTCTAATTTGGTGTTTGAAAAAATAAATTGAATATGTGTATTCAATTACTTAAATTCAATAAATTTTTACTTTTCGTGCATTCTGCTTGTGAAATTTCAGGTTTAGTAACTGCATTATCTTTAAAACTGCTTTCTATTTCTAAAAAATTAAAGTTATAGACTAAATATATTGACCACAACTCCGGATGCTGCACACTCCTGCACCACTCCTACTTTTAAATCAATAAATTTGGAGGCACAAAACTACAAAGCGGCGATTTAGACAGCTGGCCACACACTTGAACATCTTTTAGTTAATTAACAAGCAATAAAGAATCAAAATCTAAAAATATTTCAACTTCGCTAAGCCAGCGTAAAAATAGCAAAATTCAAAAGATTGTATTTAGCCCTTCAGTTTAAAATAATATTAAATTAATTTAATATTTTTAATTATTTTACTATAATAAGATGAGTAATTTTACTTATATGAAGTCTTCTAAGAAACGTTTGTAACCCAATCATATCAGAGAGATTGGTTTGTTAATATGCGATTATATAAATGTTTTACATGGATTTTGTTACGAAGAGATTAAATTTTTTTAACATCTTCCAATTTTAATGTTATTTCAAAATTTTATTACGGCTGTAAATTATTTTTTTAAAACGTTACGCACTTTTGTTTATTATTTTCTTTATAGCTAAGATTATACTAACGATTTCCACTTATTTTCATATTTTTTCATATAAAATAATTTATTTTTGATTTATAACTGTTTAATTGCTCCTTTACAAGTAGCTTGTATATCGTAATTGTTTTAATACATGCAATGTGACAATTGAATATAAATAGCTTTTGTCAATAAATATGGATATTATTATTCATTCTTGTTTAAACTTCCATGATATGGAAAACCCTGTTGTTTTTTTAGTTCCTCGTTGTATAAATTTATGACTCGCACTTGCGTGTCTTCGATACTTCGATGTGAAGCTTACGTCGTTACACGGTGACAAATCATGATACTTTGAGACAGCTTTATGATCTTCTCAGCCTTCTACTCATATTTATGAACTATTCTGTTATTTCTTGAACTTTTATTATGAAGGTAAGTAAAGTTGCGATATTGATTTTACCTTATTAGTTACCTATTTAGAAGAATAAATTAAATAAATTATTAATTTAAATTAATGATAAAAATATGTGCAAACATTGAAAAAAAGTATATTGTGAGTAACTTTCTTTTTTTTTTTTTTTTTTTTTTTTTTTTCCTTGCTTCTGCTCTTTTTCTAATTTTGCTATAAAGTATAAATCAATGTTTTTCTTATATGGTTTAAATTATTAAATAATATTATATTATATACTATATGGTTTATTATTGTCTTACTAAATTAATATATTTTCTTCTTCTTTACTTGTATGTATTGTTTTGGGGGTTATAGTTGTAAAAGTGGGCCAGAAATGATGAAGTGTAGACCTATACCTCGTTCGTTCTTTCTTTCATTTTTTTTCCTTCATGTTTTTGAATAAAGATGATTATTTAATTTATACGTTTTTATGGTTGTGCGTGTCTAGATGAACCGTTGGCAACCGCGGATCAACGCAGATAAAAACCATTCACGTAACCATAATCTACTGTATAGTGTAATCTGTATACTAATTTTATTCTTTGTCTCGGCGTGAGTTTTGAGACAATATTCATCCAAAAAAGTATTTTAAGAACATGCAAGATTTTTTCAGAAAAGTTAAAAATTTCCGATCATTTGTCAATCCATTAATTACAGTACTTCTAAATGATATAATAACAGCAATTTTTTAAGCTGACAAATTATACAACCACTATTTAATAATAGTTAACTGTCATAATTTCATAAATATTTTTGTATTAAAATTAATTTTTCTTAATATTTATGCATAGAAAATAATAATAAAAATTCTCATGACACACGGAAAGAATAAATTACAAAATTTATGCTGCCTTGACTTCATTATAGCATAAATGTTGCTAAATTAGAAGAGCATAAATAACTATGTTATTCGACATAATATTTATGTTTACATAACACAGCTATTATACTGTATAGCATAAAGTATGTTTGAATGAATTGCGCTATTTTAGAGCTATTTAACTTTCTAAGTAGCTATAACTTTTAAATGTTATTATATTGATACTATTTTTCTTTCGAATTTGAAGTGTTTATTTTGTTTTGTACTCTATTCAGTATATTATGTGGATTTGCTATGTTTCTGAATAAAGAATTTACTTGAAATATTGCTTAAAATGAGCTAAAACATAATTATTATACGTATTTATTCTGGTACGTGTTTTAGAGATGTACATAATTTTTGCACATTCATTGTCAGTAAATCCCGATGACGTATTATATTACATAATTCTGTGTATGGGAAAGTCTGTTTTAATAAATATATACATAATAACAAAATATATTCATACAATAGATGACATTGTACTAAAAGTCATGCATATTTTGTTATATGACAATATTATCATTGCTTATTGGTACTTCAGATTAGTTTTAACATGTTATTCTTTTTTATATGGTTTTAACAAGTGCATCAAGAATTACAAAATTCAATGTCATTACAATTATCAATTTAAGAATTAGCCAGATTCAAACAAGATAGAATAGTTTTACCAACATATAAGGTGTCAAAACATGATATTATGTAACAATATATTATACACTTACACAAAAGCATTCCTTTATTGCGTTGACCAAGACCGTGAGAAAAAAAAAAGAGCATTTAGGACTTACTATAGTAAGTCCTCATTTTTTATATACATATATAATGAAGATGTATTAATTTTATAGCATTTCCAGATATTACAATACATGATGTTAATTGAACTTTTTGATAAACTTATTAAGTTACTTTTATTTTTTATTTATTGTTATTATTTTTGGTGCAATGCAAATGTATTTTCACTTATTTTTTAAACTCACAATGAGAGGCAGTAAAAATACCTTGTCACTACTTACATAACATATGTCAATAGGACAATGTGCAAAATATTTAGAAATTAAAAAAAAAAAGTATTTTGTTTAATCAAAAATTAAGCTCAAACAGAATAATATGCAATGTATATTTCTTTATCTTATGAGGACTGAATTGTTAATAAATTTCGCTTCTTGCATGTTTACAAAAATACATTAAAAAAAAAAAAAGATAATAAATACGTAATAATCATGGTAGCTCAATAGCTAAAAGCTATACATTATATATTCATAAAAACATAATTTATGCTGTATTGTAAAGTAATTATGTTTCATAGCATAAAAGTTATGTTGTACAGCATATCTGTACGTTAATTATGTATGTAAATAACTGTAAAATATCTCAACCTTTTATAACATATAAATTTTTAAATGAAAATAAAAGTAAAAATATCACATAACATGATATCGTGAAATGGAAATTGTTTGTTTTGTTCAAATTTATTTTGTATTTTTTTACAAATTATTCAAATTAATGGCTTTTTATCTTTCTTAATAGTATAAGCTAATAAATAACAATAATATTGTCAATTATATTGGGTTATTTATTTTAAAAAAATGCTAAATTATGGTAATAGATTACAAAATATTCTAATTTATGTTCTTTTTAGCATTCGAAAAATAAAAATTAGATTAAACTCTGATTTATTTATTTAATTCTCGCCATATATAACTCCAAGAAAAGAAATTCTTATACTTGATAGCAAAAACTTAAATGTTGCCATAAATTAAAATTACGCGATTCAATTAAAAATATGCGCAATTTTCTTGATATTACTGGAAGCTATTAAAAGTATATATATATATATATATTATATATATATATATATATATATATATATATATATATATATATATATATATATATATATATATATATATATATATATATATATATATATATATATATATATATAATATATATATATATTATCATTTTTTATCCTGAAGCACTTAAAGGCTCTTTCAATTATTAACATAATTCTTTTCCTCTTGTTTAAGTAATAAAATACAATAAGCGATTTTTTTATAACTTAATTCCACAATAATTATTAATTTTGTTTCTAATAAGAATGAGATTTGTTGAAAATTATTCACACCTGTGTCCTTGGCAAGAACAAAAATAATTATTTATTTTAATCAATATTTTAATAATTTTTCCTTATTTTCAAATACAATAACCATTACAAAAATTCATTTATAGTTCATTATCTTTTTCTAAATTGTATAATAATACTTTTTACTTGAATTCAGATCTATTTGTAATCATTTTCCATGGACAAGGAAAAGATTTTACTTCATATGAAATACTTTTTACTTTGAATTTTTAGTTAAGTATACTTTGCAATTGAAAATAAACATAAATTTTGTATGATAATAAATTTATAAAAATAGAGAGAAAGCCTTTAAGGTGGTCCTATAAGTGCGTGATTTAAGGTACTTGTTTTTGTTTTATATTTCTTCCTAGATTGCATGGCGAAATTTTGAAAGTCACAGCAGGATGGCAAATGCAAATTGATTTTTTTTAAGTGACAGAATTTTACTAAAAACTCAGCAATATGACAATTCATTATTTAAATTTTAAATATTTATATAAAAAAAAAACTAAAATTTATCTGTCGAGAGAAATTATCTATGCATTTTTAATAATTAATAATAAAAAGTAATTTAACAAGTTTCCTAAATGACATCATTAAAGTAGAAAAAAAACTTATTTCTATATATTATATTTTTTTGCTATGTACAAGTGTTATGACAGATTTATTTAAGTAGCCTAAATTGACGACACAGATGCAAAAATTATTTTAACCTTTTTTTTTTTTTTTTTTTTTTTTTTTTCTTCTTCCTCTAACGATAAGTTGCAAATAAGTTGGAGTTACGATTTGAGACATATTGTGTGGAAACTTTGTTACACATTACACATGTTTCTATGTCACTTTAATTTTTTGTTAAAAAATAATAATAATAGTAAACAAAAAAAAAAAAAAAAAAAAGCGCTTAAAAGCAACACCATGAAATATGAGTACATTTAAATCTTTCTGCATGTCTTTTAAAACACTCACTTACGCTCTCTTTGCATTTGTAACAAATTATGTATCAGTAAAAGCATAAAATTGCTTTCATTATTTAATATTTATCTTTCCAGTCGCTATAAATATGTACATTTTGTTTTCATACTTCTGTTTATCGCCATTGAAATCTACACGGGGGAAAAAACTAGCCCAAGTTCAACAGTGACTAAATTTGCAACGCGATGTAATAATTAATTTCGAACATTATGCATTAATGCTGTTCGTAAACCCTGTTCTCTGCTCCTAAAATGACGATCAACCATGATTATTTCAATGGAATGTGAATTTTTTGGTGCAAGAGAACGCAGAGTTTGCGAACAACACTATTTAGCACTGTTTGCTGAATTAAGTAACATTTTGAATCTTTCAGTATAATACCTTTCATTTTTATAGTTACCATAATGTTATCTGGTGTTCCTAAGATAAAAACGATGTACATCATTTTTATTTGGCAATATAATAATGTTTTAATAAAATCATAAACACCTATTATGTATTTTCAATTTTATTGCTCTTCACTTTCATCAAATTCAGGCATGTAATGTGTAAGTTTATTATTGTCGTAAATTACATTGTTATTATGGTCTTTGTTGACATTTCTTGCAACATTGGTGGCTACGTGAGTTCAAATGTCACAGTAACCTTTTTTCCTTTGCCCATGCAAATTACATACGTAAAACTTATAAAAATTGAAGAGCTCTTCAGTTTAATAGTTATTAAAGAAGATTAATTTATTTTGTCCTGCCGTAAAACATTTTACATGTTTTTATATTATGTACCACGAATCTATCAAATTACGAATGTAGCCACTAAAATAAAAAATAATGGATATAACCATGAAGTGATAACAAATTCTTCAAATGTTTTATTCGTTTAAAACACGTTGAAATGTGTCTGCCATACTCTATACAAAGTAATATAATATTAAAGATTATTTTATTGAAAATAGTAAAATTACTAATATTTACAAGGAAAATGTACAGGAAATAATAAATTAAGTACATACTATTCATGTTAACAATAAATTAATTAAAAAAAAAAACTGTGAATAACAAAAATAGAAAAATCAAAATATTAATTGGGTTATTTTATTTTTAACGTCAGTTTGAAAAAAAAAATATCCAATTTGCTTTTCAATTCTTTTAGATATCTAAACCAATTAATCGATTGACTCGAAACCGATTTCAATTTAAAACATCTGTTTTTTATCACTGCTCTATTATGACTAAAATTGGGCTTGTATAATTATTATTATTTTTTTATTTTTAATTATTATTTTTTTTATCTTTTGGATGGATTTGCAACAGTTGAAATGGCTGTAAAATTGGAGGTATAACATGAGCTGCTATCATAAGTTGCTATAGCAAAATGTCATATACTAGACTAAAAAAAAACTCAGTCGATTTAAATCGGGCATGCCTAAAGTATCGCCCATTGTCACATTTGAGGAGAAGGGTGGCGGCTGGGCGATACCTTAAAAGGTCGAACGGCAGGTAACTCAGGTGTTTTGAGTCGAGTATAGAATACAGCAACTTTTCTGTCAAGCTGTATCTTCTTCATGGTGGTGAATAATAAAACAAACTTTAAGTCTTCCCGTGCTATACTTCTCTACAAACTCCGGTTCCTCGTGATTAACAATCAGATTTATAAACAAAGTCAACAGTCAACGTGTCATGACATTTACGTGGGACGATGCTTTTTTTTTTTTTCTCTCTCTCTTTTTTTTCCAAGGATAATAATATAAAGTTGTTCTTTTTGCTCCAACCTATGATTTTATTTTTTTATTGATCATAAAATTTGCATCAACATAAAATAACTGTTCTTATTAAAACATAATATACATATATCAAGCATCAATATTATTTATTTTATGCTTGAAAACACTTAAGAACAAATTTATTAATATCAAAAGGTAGAAAAGTTATTTCTTTTCTTATACAAATTTTATTTATGAACGTTGACGTTTATTGTTTTAAAACAAGTACTTGATAGAACTTATGTTATGATTGGTACCGTTTAATGACACACAAAAAAAGCTGAAATTTAAGTTGATATTGAGGTACCTAAAATAAGTAAAATTTCACATAGAAAAATGCTTGAAATTTAATGAGAGAGAGAGAGAGATTCGGGACAAGTATTATACATTGTATGTACTGTTACTGTTATACTGTACTCTACAAAATGATATTCATGGGGATTTAGTTGAGTGTCTTTTATTTTTATTAATTTTTTTTTACTGCAGCTAAAATTATATTAAGCAATTTATATTATATTTTTTTCCCCTTATGAATGTTATGAATTTGCAAGAAATTAAAGACGTTGAAAAAATTAAAAATTACGTCTTAAATTTATAGACTTTCGTAAAAAAGCCAAATAGTCAATGTGATTTTTTACCCATTTGTTTAGTTTTGTTTTACAGTTCATACAGGTATTTTATCGTATTTTTTTCAAGGAAAATTAAAAAAAAATTATTATAAAATTAAGTTAGTTATTTTCAATAAACATAAATAGTTAAGTTATATAAATATAATTAGTTTACATCTGATTTGCATGATCACTGATACCTTTTCATTAAAATCGATTCAAATCTATTTTTAATTTGCTGCATTGCAACTTTCATGTTACAAAAGCACTGCACTTTGTCTCTCTCTGTCTCTGTCTGTCTGTCTGTCTGTCTGTCTGTCTGTCTGTCTGTCTGTCTGTCTGTCTGTCTGTCTGTCTGTCTGTCTGTCTGTCTGTCTGTCTGTCTGTCTGTCTGTCTGTCTGTCTGTCTGTCTGTCTGTCTGTCTGTCTGTCTGTCTGTCTGTCTGTCTGTCTGTCTGTCTGTCTGTCTGTCTGTCTGTCTGTCTGTCTGTCTGTCTGTCTGTCTGTCTGTCTGTCTGTCTGTCTGTCTGTCTGTCTGTCTCTCTCTCTCTCTCTCTCTCTCTCTCTCTCTCTCTACATACATAATACAGTATGGCATGCACGAGCAACACTAAAAAAAAAGCTTGCAATGAAATCCATAAGTTATTGAAATAAACTTTAATAAATTTGAGCTAAGAATCATCTTTAACCTTCAAGGATAGTAAAACCTCTATTAAAATTTTCTTCTCCTCACAAAAATTAAAATAAAAGATATATTAAAATTAATTTTTTTGTCAAAAAGTACAAAGCAAAACAAATCATTTTTTTATTTTATTTCTTCGGCGTCATTGAATATACACAAAAGTAATAATAAATAAATAAATTACTTTATCCTTTAGTACTTTTAAAATATGAGTTTTAATATTTCATCCATTACATACATATTTATTCCAGACAAGAGGTAATATTTCACCTGAGTTGATGACGTCATCATACCTCACGTCACGTGACGGAGATGAATTGATATCTCAAATACAAGAAGCTTTTGCGTGAGAACCGCGGACAACAATAAGGAAAAAAATATAACATTACGTGATGCCAATTTAGCTGCCAATTTTCACTCATATTTGACCCCGAGAAATTACTGCTTTTTTTTTTAATGTATATCCTCGCAGATTCAAATTTAACTCCCCTATTTGGAAAATATAAATTTAAGAAATTATTCAGTTACATAAAAGCAAAAGCACCGTGCATAAAAGTATCTCTTCGGTACAAACCAATAATTTGGTTGAAAAAAGTTAAAAGAGTAACTTGTTTGCATAAACGTAATTTCTTCATCGGTAAATAGTTAGCTCTTTAGATCTTAAAAAAAAAAGTTGTACAACAAATTTATTATAAAAAGGTCTAAATAGTAACTCTTTATAGCTACTTTTTTCCGTGTATAAATATCATTTAAATATACATTATTTCTTTAACATTAGTTTTTGTTTTTATTGTAGCGTACTCCAAATTTTATTTTATTTCTATCCATTTCTTCAAAAGGTAATAATAATAATTAACGGCTTTTTATTGGGCGAAATCAAGCGTACAACCTCTCAATTTAACCCAACTGTTTAACAGTACAGTCAGGCACAATTTTTGTTAGTAAAACACGAACATATAGCATGAAAATTATATTAATAATTTTTTTAATAATTTTTAATTAAAGTTAAGTTTCATTTCACTTAAATTTATAGAGTTGAGAATATATAATACTTAATAATATTAATTAAGTATTAGTCAGGATAAGATTGAGGTACTTCAGTGGTTTAAATAAAGTTGTTAAAAAAATAATAGTAAAAAAAAAAAAAAAAAATGTGGTCATCAGTCATCAGTGTCATCACTCACCATGCACAAATTTAAATTACAATTTACAATGTTAAGTCCACATATCTAGAGCTGTATGCTGGCATAATTTCAATAATTTTTTGCACCCCTGTCAGATTTATGAGTCCTGAATTTCTCATCATAAATATTTGCTACTCTTGACTTTCAAATGGCATTAAAAAGAAGAGAGAGAGAGAAAAAAAAAAAAAAAAAAAAAAAAAAAAAACGCAGCCAAGTTTTGCGTTTTAGAGATAAACAACAAGAATATCTTATGGCTAAGTGATTTATTTATACAATGAATAGAAAAATCATAGTTAAAAAAATATTCTCTACACAAATATGAAACTCATAACGAATTGAAAAAAAAAAATAATATTAAAAAACTTTAGGCTAATTTCAAGCTCTATGATGTGGTCTATCTTTTGAGGATGTATGTAGGGCTTCAGCTCTACAGCCTTGACATTCAAATTTATATATTATATCTCTCTCTCACTCAAAGAGTATAAAACGCTCTCACTTTCACCGACAGGAACTAAAAATCATCTACCGTAACCGTCTTGCATTGTAAAACATTTGTAAAAAAAAAAAATTGTTGTATTTTGTTGTAATTTATTATATAATTTAACGTAATTCTTTGTTTGTTTTTTTAATGTAAATTTAAAAGATAATCTTTTATTTTTATTTAAATACGTGATAATTTTATTGCTTATATATATATATATATATATATATATATATATATATATATATATATATATATATATATATATATATATATATATATATATATATATATATATATATATATACACACACACACACATAATATACACATATATATCGGATCTTCATACTACGTATATTAAATTGTTGAATAATTTTAAGATACTTTATCGGTAGAGTTATTTCAGTTTAAAGAATTGCAAGATTGAAAAAACAATTATATTAGATATTATTCTGAGGTTTGTAATTCAAGTCAGTGTTTTATATTGCAGGTGGTTATTCTAGTTTAATGTTTCTGTATATTGCTGATTGCTGAGCCAGTACAGTGCATTGCATTACATTTTATATTAAAATATTTGTACCATCGTATATTTATTTATATTATTATATAAATGATTCGAATCATGATCTATATTATACAGAGCGAGTCTGCTCAACAATATTATTTTTATTTACAAAAATGGAATTCTTAAATGGTATAATATACTGTATACATGAAGTAAAAGTGTTAACATAAAAGTTTGTCATTACAAAAAGATTAAAAAACTTGAATTATATTTCCATGCAAATTATTTATGTCAACAACGTTTTATTTCATGACGAAGACTTCAACTTTTAGACTAACTTTTACTGCACAGTACGTGTATCAAAATATTTCCTATAGTAAACTTACAATGAAATTTAAATGACTAAACCAATGCTTGCTGTAACATGAAATCAATTTCATTACTCTGAATTGCCTGGGTTAATAAAATTTCTTATCACTTATTCTTCTAAATTTAATTTAAAGTAAAATTTAGATTTGGAAATTTAACTTTTTAATAGTTTTTGTAGTAAAGTTGAATTTTTCAAAATCTATTTTAGCAGAACTCAAATCTTAAGCCTTATATTATGTCCCTACTAAAGCTGGGATACTTGAATCTAACTAAACGGACGGACTGAGCGAGGGAGAAGGCAGGACTACACTGAACAGCATTTCACTATATAATTCTGGTTTAACATATTTTTTAGTGTAATCAATGTATGTAATAAGGTTTTGATTTTCAAATGTTGTTAGCTTAAATATGAGAGCAAAATAATAATATATTGATACTTAATTGATTAATAATGATTGATTGAAGATATACGTTAAGCTCAATAGTTGTTAACATATTTTATACTTACACAGTACACACACATAGTACTCGTACGTGCGAGTTACGTTCTAAATAGAACACCAAGAAAATAGAAAACTGCAAGTGAACACAAATGCATAATTAAATATAGAAATGAGCTGACATTTGATGATGGATACTAAATGATTGATTATGATTATTAAAATGAACAGTTATAAAAATACACCTCTTGTATATGTACAGTATAATTATTATTGTTATGAATTTTGACGTGAAATCATGTTGACAATTGTAGAGGAGAGATCAAGCAAGGCTATCATGTACTGTACTGTACACCACATTTAATATACTTTAGCTTAGCTTTGCACTGACCTTTCATTTCAAAATACACTCATGCACGTGAGACTGCATGGCATGGAGGTAAATAAGCTAATAAACTCATTTCAAATATATTCAATCAATATATAAATACATTAAAATCATAAAAAATATTAATGTATTTTCAAAAATATATAATTTATAATGTTTTTTATAAGTCTACTTTCTAGACGGAAAATTTTTTTGCCAAAAAAGTTTGTACATTCAGCTAAAAGATTTTTGTTTTCATACGTTTATTAATGACTTGTCAAATTTCTCCCATAAAATAAATACATACAGTATTTTTTTAGACTTTTGAAAATGATTCATTGATAAAAAAAATTGCCAATTTATAAAACCTCTATTCGAATTTTCTTTAGTAGAAGTAGATAAATAAATTACGTAATTTATGCTGTATTTAAGTTATAATTATTGCTACTTTAGAATATCATAAATATAATTATGCTGATGTGTACAACATAACTTTTATGCTATGCAGCATTGCATGTTTATTTAATATAGCATAAATTATGTTATTATGAATAAATGTTGCCGAATCTGGCTATTATAGTCTAATTATTACCTAATTTAATTTTTGTAAGTGTGCATTTTTAGTGTCAATAAAAAGGCAAAAGAAAAATAAGTCAAGTATTGGAATTGAAGGAGAGAGAGAGAGAGAGAGAGGTGGGTAAGCCAGCACATCTTTGTGGTGTGTTTTTATGTAAGTGGAGTAAAAGATAGCCCGATTGGACACTTAACACCTAACGATTGGACAGCAGCAGTGGACACCTAACTATCTTATTTTTACACATCAACTCACATTTCTGAAGTGAGATCGAGTGCGTAAAATCCTTTGACTTACAATTTTTACGTTAAAAAAAAAAGGAAAAGATAAAAATTTATATATGACGGTGACTCTACGGTACATTATAATATCATCTTCAAATTAAAGCTATAACCTTTTAAATAATATATAAAGTTCAAATCAAAAGTTAAACAGAACAGTTCTTATTATAAAATAGAATAACAAAACATATTATATTGCAAAAAAAATTACTTAACAATAGAGAGGTGCAGTTTTTTATGCAACAAAGTGAAAGAAAAGATCATCAGACCAAACCCTGTATCAGAATGAAATAAGAATTAAATTGAAAGTCGTCATCAAAGTATTGACGTAGTACATAAGTATGCAAATATACAGTCAATAATAAACATAATACAGTTAAACTTAATACGCATATACAAATGTTGAATGAATTAAAATATAACATGAATCATTTAAACGTGACACAACTTGTGTTATATAGAGAACTGCACCCTCAGAATGAGGCTACATGTAAATAAATAAAAATTACATGTTACATTGTATATATTTTTACGTAATTACTAATTACAGTGAGTATCACTTTACTCTATTGTTTTTGCATGTAATTATATATACTGCAGTAACATTGTTTTAAATATAACAGGAAACAGGATATATCTGCTCACAAATATATTTCGTTCATCTTCTATTGTAAAGTTTTTTTCTTGAAATATCTATATATAAGAAATGTGATTTTGTAATCAAAATACGTAAATATTCTGATTTGATAATATTTTAATAGTTTTTTTTTTTTTTTTTTTTTTTTGAAAATAAAGTGGCTTTACACTAAAAACTATTTTTGCATACTCATTTGAATATAAAAAAATAACATTAAATAACAACTGTATAGAGATAGATATTTATTATATTTCGTATATTATATGTAGGCACAATAATATGTAATTAAAAATACAGTATAGCACTTTCTTTATATTTAGAGTTCAGTTCTCAAATTCAAATTCAAAATTTATTTATTTTCTCTCTTTCCTTCAATCGTATACAATCGTATACAATTTTCCTTAATCGTACTCGTCAAGGTTAATTAACAGACAGAAAATTTGGTTGGTCAGTTTGGACATGAAAATGAAGTAATAATCGCTCAAAAACAATAGCTCTAAATTGTGATCTTATTTTAATTTTATTTACTAATTATTTAAGTGTTTTATTTTTATCAATTGATAATTAAAAATAGATTAATAATTTTTATTGATATATTGATGGTTAATCTCTTGAGTATAAACAATTATAAATAATATCAGCTCCAAGAAATAAAATTTAAGAAGATGCATGAGGGTAAATAATTATTAATATTGTAATAATATTGTTATTATTTCAAAATTTTTTTTACAGTTAAATTTATTTATTTTTTCAATTTTTATGTAACTCCAATTATAATGGACAAGCAATTTTATGTTGGTTTAGACGAAAATAAATCAACTTATGTAATATATGATATAAATTTTAATGAGGTATAAAAGTTCAGTGAACTTGAGACCATTCTTTTGTTTATGTTTATATTTCTAGGTACTCAAAGTGCCACAAGCAAAGCAGCTCTGTATTTTACATTAACATATTATAATAACATATATTTGACTATCAGGTTTTTATATAGAAATTGAATATAAATATATTTTCTTGAAAATCCTTATTATACATCTCATCTGACTATAACAATTATGCAGTTTTAAAATAATTACAATTGCACGTAGTTTTGCGGCTAAATCTA
The DNA here is from genome assembly GCA_949318235.1 of Ecdyonurus torrentis. Classification (NCBI taxonomy): domain Eukaryota; kingdom Metazoa; phylum Arthropoda; class Insecta; order Ephemeroptera; family Heptageniidae; genus Ecdyonurus; species Ecdyonurus torrentis. The sequence continues at coordinate 48,925,263 of OX439129.1, forward strand.
ATGAACGTACGCCTTCTTAAATTATATAATGGTCGAATAGAAAATTTTGATTTTCTACGAAAATTGGTTGTTATTTTTTTACTATTGTCATTTTAATGAAAATGCAAGGAAAAAATTCTTGTGAGGGATTTAAAACGAAGAGAATTACAGTATTGTTAAAATATCGTTGCTTTTTCCTTATAATTTGTTGTCGAGTTGTCGTAATTATCTGTATATTGGAAGCAATGGTGAGAGAGAGAGAGAGAGAGAGAGAGAGAGAGAGAGAGAGAGAGAGAGAGAGAGAGAGAGAGAGAGAGAGAGAGAGAGAGAGAGAGAGAGAGAGAGAGAGAGAGAGAGAGAGATCAAGTATAGTGCATCCTATAATTTCATCTTGCAATATTCCTAGAAAATTAAAATGCACAGATTTTCTTCATTTTCCAAGTACATCAGCCTTATCGCTTGCTTGGTTCATACATATTATAAATATAATTATATACATTTTTAACATCATCAAACTTGCATCACACAGTCTACCATTTCTAAGACGATAAAAATAATATATTTTTATATACTACGAGTATATTTAGTATTATACTAATATAATGTTATTAATGTTATCATATACTGAAATATATTATAATAAAAATAATATGCAAAATATAAATAAATTATTGACTTCATCAATAATCAAAAATATTGACATCAACTTTTAATAACTTCACAGAAAGAAGAAATTACGTAATATATGCGACATTTTTGTCATTATAGCAAATATATTGCTGAATTAAAACAGCATAAATAATTATGCTATGAAAGATAGTTACTTGTAAAGTAGGCAATTTCTTACAATTTCTATTGTAGACTTGGATTTCATGACGTCATGAATGTCAAAATTTGCCTACTAGAGAGTACAGTAGGGTACTGTGAGGGTACAGGAGGTTAGAGGGATATAATGTGTGTATTTATGAAGTTCCGATCCCATGAATTTTACGTTTTTTATTTAATATTTTAAAACCAGTATCCCTTCAATAATCTTTTATTCTGTATGTAATTTTGGGAAAAGGTCTATCACTATTAATTAATACTTTTAATGCTTGCCCGATGCCTGCAAATTTATATTTAAAATAATATTTACTATATGAATTGATCACGCTATAAAAATCTTATTCTAACACATGAAATATATAATTAACCATATAACACATTTAAATTTTTATATTTAATATCTTGATTAAACAAAAAGAATAAAAATATTTGAAAATAGTAATTAATAAACTACGCATAAAATACTGAGGTATAAGAAGGTAAAAGGTATTTCTAATAGATGATAACATCATATTATACTCTATGATATTTGTAGATAAAGATGTTTTTTAATTTCATACAAAACTATTTTAGTCATACTTGTAATTGAATGCTAATAATCTTCACAATATATTTAATGTGTTTTTTTCAATAAGGCGTTTCATTTTAACTCAAAACCAATAACTTATTTCATTCTTCATATAGCAGTTTTGTACTTCACCCACAAACTATTATACGCGAATATATAAATATAATAAATCAATTTTAGAATAAAACCTACGCAATACACTGAAAAAAAATTCATCATTGATCGCAGCATGTTCTAACCTTTGAGAAACGTTAAGGCTTTATCGGATTTTACCTGTAATCTGAAAGTTATACAACTATAAGAATATGATACGACCATTATACGTAGTATAGCCGTATTTATTTAAGATGTCCACTTTTTTAACATTGTAAAAGGGAGCTACCTTACCTGAGTAGCAGTTCACCGGAAGCTGGCCAGTGGTAAAGTTAATGAAATAATAATAAATAATTTATTGAAATAGACCAGAGAAAAACATAAGCATTTATATCACAAACTGTAGCTCCGTAGCAGTGATCAGAAATTTCGATTTATGTAACTCGCACAACGTTTTCATACTAATTTTTGCATGTTTCTGACGTCATAAACATGAATTTTCATGGCAAATGGCATACTTTACAGTATTTTCATGCTCTCTCGTGGGGCTACATTATCATTATGGTAAAAATTGTCAACAGTTTTGAAGATCCCATTTCGTGTTTATTCATTAGAAAGCACATGTTGTTTTATGTGGTCTATGGCTTTAAGAGCTGCTTTCCATATTATGTTTTTGCTCATATCCGCTTCATCGTACTACTCATGAACATTAAACCGGAAGTGGATGTTTTGACATAAATCTATAGTCAGCAACTCTTAATTTTTATTTCTTTATATTTGCGTATTATATACATATTGATAGTAAATATAACAATAGGTAAACTCAACCTGGAAAATATATTAATTTTACTTTATTAATTATACAATAATACATAATACTCAAATAAAGTTTTTTTTATCTACCTTAAACTATAAAGTAAATAAATAACTTTTTCAGGTTTCTAATATTTAGGTATTACAATTTATAATATCTTTACTATCAGTAGAATTTTTTTCCGTGTAAACATTAAATATTTTTAAAATTAATAATAATTTATTTTACTTAACATTATTAATTTTATTATATAATAAATAAACATTAAAATTATAGAGGAATTCATGAAGAAAAAAAATCAATTAAAGATAAATAAAATATTAATAGTTTTTTTCTAGCTGAAAATAAAATGTTTAAGACCACCTTGTGTGAATTTTATACCACTTGGAGATTTAAATTTTAAAAATTTCGTTTTGATAAGATCATGCTTTATTGAATATTAATTGAATCTGATAAAATTGTTTGTAATTTATAAAACTGTATGAAAGTAAAGCAAAAAAACTCGTGTAAAAAACACTTCTAAATTTGTTATAATTTTTATTGCAATGGCCGCGACATAAATTATTACATGCGTAAAAAAAATATATATGTATTAAAAAAAAATTCGTTGAGCAATACATTAAAAGTCATTTCGATTTTTGTACAAGATATTACAGTGAATTATTAGCAACAAATATAAAAATATATACGAGTTAGATTACTTTAAAGCTTATGCTCTTAAATCTTTAGACCTACTCCATATGTAAAAATTGAACAACTCTATATTTATTTCTGTGATAGAAATAGCACCACGGGAGACCGACAAAGTTCACCAGTAAAAAATTATAAATAATGAAATTACAATGTTGTTTCATTGATACAATTTAAAACCAAAATATGTATTTTTTTATATGAACAACATAAAAAATTATAATATAATTTCAAGCTTTCTTGAAGTAATGTAAATATTTAATTAATTTCTCAATCAGTTATGGATATCAATGGGTATAAATTTAAAAAGTGGTCTTTATCTGAAGTTGAAATTTTGCACATTGCCACTTTGAATCAATAAGAACTCAAATTTGTAAAATATATTTGGCGACAGGTGACACCAAGAGTTTTTTTAAATCAAATAAAGGTTTGAAATTCAAATGCCAATAAGGCTAAAAGATATCCTTGCTTCATTATGACGTCATAGTCAGGCAAAAATTAGTATGAAAATGTTGTGTGGTTGCATAAGGTGACATTTTTTTATCACTGTTACGAAGCTACAGTTGGGTTTTGAGACAAACTAATGTAAGTAGATAACTTATGTAATCCAAATAGGATACCCGCTGAAAAGTACTGGTCAGCTGGAGACGTGTATTGTGGGTCAAAGTTACATTGATCAAATGGTCAACAAAATATAACTTACAGGATGAAATAAAATAAAAAGCAACAGAAAAGTAAATAACAATCATAACAATATTCTCTTTGAATTACTTAATCTATCGAAATACCTTAAGACATAAACTAACGTTATTTATGTAAGTTCCATCAAGAGTTCTGTGATAAAAATACACATGTTTTCTTCTGGTTCCTTGAGAAAGTAGGGATCCATTAATAAGATCTATTCAAGTACGGATGCATTAATAATAAAAATATGATATTTATGCAAACTGCAAACTATACAAGTCGAGAAATTTTTTATCATTCGTGTATCCGGGATCACGATGCACGTAGTGAACATTGAAAATAAAGATTGCATTCAATTGAAATCACGACGAACAGTGACTCCATAACGTAACATGAACGTTTATATTGTTAATATGACAGGAGACAATACCATTAACGAGAATTATCTATTATATTTGTATTTATTACAAATATTATTATAACATGGATTTCAAGATAATATCGTCAAATGATTCAAAATTTTATTACCTTTAAGCATGTTAGAACAAAATAATACCGCATTGTATATACTCATTAATCAATAATTTATCGATGAAACAGAAAAAGATTTGAATTTATCCGTTTACAAATATGTTCTTGAAGCTATGACTTTAAAAATACGAACAAGTTATGTGAAAAATGATATAGTTTATTTAAAAATGCATTTAAAATATATATTAGGTTTTGAATATATTCAAAATTATACTTGTTTATATCTTCCTTTTAAAAACTCAATAAAACAAACTATATTTAAGTTTAAAGGTTATTCTGTCTGAAAGTTAGGTAAATAAAGGTGTATCCGCATGAAATCATACTGAATATGCTTCGACGCCATACTGTTGGATAGGACAAACTTTGTTTATAGCTATGTTCTTTGGGAAATCGGTTAATTTTATTATTATTATTATTCTCACATACTTTAACTAATTCAACCTATTAACAGCATCAAAAATATTTCTTAGTATTTTAAAACTGGCAAAATGAGTCCTTTTCCTATACCGGTCATCTAATATGGCGTCGACTTTAACCAGAATGCATACACCCTTTACATCAGTAAAAGTGTATGTTTTACTTTATAATGATTACCCTGAAATATTTTCATAGTTAAATTTCATATGCGCTGCATTATACATTTATAAGGAAAACCACTGATGCCAAACAAAATATTACATAATTCACTCTTTTGCATCGAGTCTGAAATATTAATGATGTAAAGCGAGGGCAACAATGAGGCAACAATGAAAATAAAATTGAAAGTCAGAGGTCAAGCAGAGGTCAAAGAAATGACAATAAGATGGAATGCATCGCTAATTGAGCATGTTAAGTTTTCTCTTCTAGGTCTTTAATTAATTATAATGACATAAAACACTTGCTTGCATGTAAATGCTTAAATTGATTAATTGTTATGCGTATTATTTAGTTTTGAACATTTTATATTGTTATTGATATTTGAAACTTATGTTTACTTTTATTAACAATTAATTATATTTTGATATTACTATTGAATATTGTAGCTGCGATATATAGAAGATATTGGAACATAATTGTTACAAGTTGAGCAATTTTTTCTTTAAGTTTATAGTTCATCCACTGAAATACTTTTTTATGTAAATTTAACTTTTATGTCATATAAAAGGATTACATTTGAACTTGGCATGCACATTTAATAACAAAAATACTAGTAAGTTTATATAAAAAACATACACGGCTCCATATTACATATTCTTGACCAGAATGTTATACAACATACATTTAAATATGAAAAGCTATACTAACATTACTAACACAGAAACAACACAAATGATTGAATTTAAACTTAATGCTTTCATACGACATAGAATTATATTGTATAATATTTATTAATTTTATCATAATTCTTGGTTTCAAATTTATTTTCAGAAAATACTGAGCTTATCAACCTGTGTTACTCACAGAGACGCAAATGGTGACAAATACACGCAAACATGAGGGGGTGGGGGTGGGATTTATTCTCTTTTTTAACAAACACTTTAAATTCTATTCAGTGAAAATATGTCAAGTTAATTGGTATTTTAAATAATATTCTATTGAAAACTTATGAAAACATGTATATACATACTGTTTAAAACTGAAATTATGAAATTCCCTGAGAAGTGATTATTGTTAAAAATAATAATAATAATAAGCCAGAGGACTATGCAAGTGGGTATGTACCTTTTTTGGCCTCTTAATAAAAAAACATTTATTATTGTTATATTATTAAACACTTTAAAATGACTTTTTTTAATTTAGCCTCCCCCCCCCCCCCCCCATAGATGCATATGAATTTGTACATAATAGAACACGTGATAATTTTCAGATTTTATAGCTAGCTTTTAATTGAAAACGGGCAAAAAAAAATTACATCTTACGCTCGTGAATCATGTATATAGAAATAAGAAATTACATTGACCCAGGTTGTATTTGTACCACCACAAAGCTACCGCAAGGGGTTCACAGAAAGCAGAGAAATTTCAACATGAAATAAAGTTATTAATTACTTGAAATTTGACATTGATCGCTCATACTTCAGGTATTTCATTACGTTAATCTTATACGATGAGTAGTATTATTATCATTTGTATTTGAAACAAAACTATGTTAGTAGAAACGTGACAACACGAAATACTTTTGTTTTTTAAAAAAATTGAAACACAGGTAGTGTCTAACGTGTTTAGAATCTCAAACATAGAGAAATATGATCCTAGTAACACAGATGTGACGTAAGAGATATCAAATCTATTTCCTTGTGATGGACAGTCCATACTGTTTGTGTTACTCGCGGCACGATTATTTTAAAACTGAATTTATTAGTTATGTTGAAATAGGCGTTAACGGTGTAAAAAATGGGTGTTATTTGCAAAGAACGTTTTTTTTTTTGTTTTTTTTTTTTCTTGCAACATTATAAAAAATTTATTTTGCCTTATTTAGCTATTTCTTTACAAATACAGGTACAGTCGTGTATTTTTTTTTCAGAACAACGTTGAAAGGATCAATGCTAAATCATACAAAATTAATGAGAAAATGCCTTATTTATCCACGCTGTCTATCATTGACTGGCGTGATATGCTGGTAACATCCATTAGTATTTGCTTCAAACACTAAAAAAAAAAAAAAAAAAAAAAAAAAAACTTGCAGTAGTTGAAAAAAGTCTATCAATGCTAAAAGATAGGAAACTTTTTTTCCCGCACCACATAATGATTGGCTAATGCAATTTAAGCATTGCATTCAAAAAGCCCCAAAGGTATTCAAAGCATTCAAAGATATTGGATGAAAAAAATACGATTGGTTTTGCAAGAGTTAAAATCACCAAATTGTGTAACCCAGTTACACAAACTGTGCAGCTCGCATGCAATGAGAGAGTACCATAAAAATTTACATATCCCATGAAATATAATCATATCAATCTATTTATTAGCATACTGAATCACAAATGTAAACCAATATTTATTTGTTTACTGATAAACGAAATAATGTTATTTTGCAAGCGTTGAAATCTCCACACATATACACGATTGTGATAGAACGATTATATATTTACAATTAAAAACTTACTTCTAAATTTGCAATGCTATTCTTATGAGAAACGAACGCACTAAATTTAAATGGTAAAATATATTATTCCCAAAATTTTATCAGAGTTACTCGGACTTAGATACAGAGGTCAATAATTTTAATTTAATCTGTTAAAAAAAAAAAAAGGATAATACTTTAACATCTCTAAAATTTGTGTTTTATCATTACCTTTTTATATTTTTTATTATTATTATTATTTAAGTATGTAAAAAAATAATGAAGCTCCTCGTTTAATCGCTTCTCTCTCTCTCTCTCTCTCTCTCTCTCTCTCTTGCTCTTTCTCCCTCCCCCTACAAAAAATAACAACATATATTACATTTAAAATTGGTTGTTAAATTGATTATAATCTGTTTTAAATGTTTAAAACTAACCAAAAGGTATCATGGACAAGTCAGGATTCAAGTTGTTAAAAATCAAGAAAATCAGTAACTTTTGACTTATTTTATATCTCACACTTAATCCTGAATGTTTTAGATGTAAAAACATCAAAAATGGTGCTACATTTACATCAAAAATGAAATATTGTTTAAATTAAAAATATTGATCAATTACCCGCATAAAATTAATAATAAAAAAACAACGTATATAATTGGCAATTTTTAAATTAAGATTCATATCCAAAAAGTTGAAATTTTATTTATGTATAATTTTGCACATTTTATTCCCAAAAATAAACCTATGTTTTAAGCAATTAAACACTTGTAACTTATTGTCCTTGAAGTTTTTAATCACTTGATTACCAATTATTTTTTGGCTGTGCTTTCAAAGTCACAAAATGAAACAAGTTTCATTCTGATCGACATTTATAATTAAAAAAATAAATTAAAATCAATATAATTTATTTGAATCATACGAGACACAGAAAATGAAAGAAAAATATACTTTTAAATTACTTTTTATCAGGATAAATCAGAGAGAGAGAAAGAGAGAAGGAGAGAGAGAGAGAGAGAGAGAGAGAGAGAGAGAGAGAGAGAGAGAGAAGTAAATAAAGGGTAGTCAGACTAGTCAGAGATTCATTATCTTCAGATTCGCATCGTCTATATTGCTTTCAAATTTGAGTATCATTTGTGACAAAAAATGTTAGGATACAGTAATCTAAAATTTCTAACCTATCCCGCAATTAAAAAATAATGCGTTGTAATACTAATAACTAATGATTTTTTTTTTTTGTCTTTATTAAAAATAAAAAAAAAAAATCAAGGGCTTTTGACGATATTTTTTTATATATATAAACTGGTCTCCATCATTGACTCCACCCCTTACTACAAACACTATGTAAACATGTGATTACAAATATGAACATAAATTGGTATTTTTATAGTATTTTACCTAACGATGCATGAAAAAAAAGAAGAAATTTATGAATTTTTAAATGAGCTTTTGTATTTTTTTTATATAATATGATGACATTTTTACAATATTCTCAATTACATATTTGTCAGAATACTATATACGTTGTTATTAATAATATTATTGAAACATCTACTTTGTAAGAAAGTAAGTAAATGAGAAAATGTTAGCTGTTGACAGCACCATATATAATAACACCAACATAATGAACCGGGAAACCAGTCATCGAAGTCAATAGCATGCCCGATATTTTAATGACATCGATATTGTATCTCAGAATTTTTGTGGCCAAGTATTGAATATCATTTTGATCACCAATTTGGTGAAAATATTGAATATTGTATGCTAAATTTTTGAAAATGTAAATATAAGTAAATTGTAGCTACTATAAAGACTATCCCAAAATTAATTTTAATTTAAATTGCATAGATAAAGTATTAAAACATTTACCAGAACGTATTAAAAAAGTGTAAAGTAGAAATTCAGTTCAATATGTAACGAAGCTTTACTTTTTGATGTTTTTCTTTTTTTTTTTTTCTTTTTTTAAACTAAATAAATAACAACATTATAATTCCTTTATTTTTAATGGTTATTTACACATTATAAAAAAGGAATGGATACGTTTGCTTACAAATAATAAAGTTATACATATAATGCAGTACCGTATTTATATTTAATGTAATTAAATATTATTAATGTATTAATATTAATGTTAATATTAATGTATCATAATCAGGATTGGATTATCAATTATATTAATATTGGTATCAATTCGATATAAAAAAGATGTGATATCGATTTAATAAGTGTGAGACCTCAATGTATAAAATTATTACAAGCCTAACCCTGTTCAATAATAATAAAAAAATCTTTGTTTATGTATTAAGTTTCGAAACTTATCGATCGTGAAATGGCATATAGCAAATACTTTCATAAGTCATGCAGGGTCATGCAAAGGTCAAGTATAGAAAATTATAAAGAGGCAGAAGTGCAACAAGGATGCACAGAAATTTGATACTTTGAGAAAGGAGTTGCTTGAAATAAAAAATGATTTATTAATTGTTTTTTCTTTATTAACGTTTAGATATTGACGTCAATTTATGTCTTGTTTAATTTAATGTTACATATTTAAATCCTGTTCAACTATGGCGAGCAATATTTTTAATATTAAGTAATAAATTTGGTTACATAAAATCTTCATTAAAAACTATGATCTGATTTAATGACACACTAACGGGCCATTTTTGGTTCCTGTAAGCAAGCAATAGTAGACATAATTTATATATATATATATATATATATATATATATATATATATATATATATAATATTTATGAAAATATGTAATACAACACCAAATGGAGCATAGCTCCAGAAAGTGAGGAATATAAGTAATACTTTAATTGTAAACAAACATTTTACTGCGCTTACGCCCACTTAGCAGATTCTGCAAACAAATTGCAAATTATACTCTCACCAGATAAAAAAATAGTTTACTCACCGGGATCCAAAGATCCGGGTTTGATCCTCGGTGAGGATACTCTTTTCTATCTGGTGAGAGTTGAATTTTCAATTAGTTTGCAGAATCTACTAAGTAGGCGTAAGCAAAGAAAAATGTTTGTTTAGATTTTGAGTATAATATAATTATATTTGTAGTACCGAAAAAATTCTCAACTCGTCAAATAAAACAAAATTATATAATTAAAATCGTAAATAGAAAAAATATAGATCTTTCAAAAATACAGGTTTGGTAATTATGAGAATAGTTCTATTAAGGAATTCTAACAGCTTTTGAACTAGCTTATCAGTCCTTTGAATCACTAGTACTTTTACTATACAAAAATTATTTCAAAAATGTTTATACTAATATAGTAAGAAAAATCTTTCAGTACTATGTAGTGTATTATATAAAGAAACAAAATGAACTTTACTTGGCCTCTGTAGCTGTCAAGTTTTATCTTAAAAAAAAAAAAAAAAAAAAAAGTCTATAAATGTCATTAACACTAAAATAGACTTTAAACATCATGAAAGCACTTAACTAGGAAATAAGCTCACTCAGAAATATTTCTGAAAGTATAGCCTTTAAATTACCCCAAACATAAAAATTATTTTGAATTGTCATAGACTATAACAATTTACGATGATATTAATATTTTATTTATTACAAAATGATAAAACATTAAAATATTTTATTGATCATAATAATTATAAACTACACTTACAGTATTATGACAAAAATTACTTTGAGATTATCTCTCTATATTATATTATGTTGTAGTTAGTTTGACCTAAAGTTTATGTATTTTGCACCAATAGTAAATAAGTTGAAAGTTGCACAATATTTGTACGTACAAAGTTTACATCATCAGAGTCATCTGCTTAACTTAAATTTGTTGACCATGAGCTGATTTTCTTTACTGATGTAGAATAATGAGTCAGGATCGTAGATCATCAAGATATGCACCTTTCATTAATAAAGACGCCCTATATTAAAATTAGTGTGAAAAATTCAATTTGTATTATACTCAGAAAATTAATGTGTAGTCACAACAAACAAAATGTTTTAAAAAGAGTGAGGTCACTTTATGTTATATATTATATAATTTTATACCATATTGCCTAGCATATTGGTAGCATATTGGTAGCATAATGTGTATTTGTAGAAAGACTTCAATTACCATATAAGGTCATGGAGTTTCCATAAGACCAAAAAATATACCTGAAAAAAAATAATAAATAACAAATTAATAAATAATAATAAAAACTTTGATAAAGGATTAAAGCACGAGTGTATTTTAATTTAACATTCAAATTATTAAAGGCTATAGTTTCAATGCAAACATGTGTACCACTTGTATCAGTGATATATGGGCACTCTCTAAACATTATTGTATGCTTCCTTCTCATTTCAAGTACACACATTTTACCAATTACGTTTTTAGTTTTTATTTTACTAAAGCATCTTGATATTTTGGATAATTTTTATTATAGGAACTACCATAATATTATAATAAAAAATATAAGTTACTATTCTTTGGTGTTTAAACATGAGTGTTTAGAGACTTTGCATGAAATTTTAAGTAAGTACCCGTTTTAAGGTAGCAACCACTGCTCCTTTTTTATCGGTGAAAATGAGAGAGAGAGAGAGAGAGAGAGAGAGAGAGAGAGAGAGAGAGAGAGAGAGAGAGAGAGAGAATGAAAAATTAGCATGAGGAAGAAACGAATAAAAAAATACGAATAGATTTTTTTTAAATAAATATAAGTATACCCTAAATATTGAAAGGATCCAATACAGACATATTAATGTAGAACTATATTAATTAGATGACTCATTCAAAGTTATTAAGTATATCTTTTTAATAAAATACTAGTAAGATTATAAACATCATTCTATAAATCTATAATGATCTACATGACATAATGTAATATATTATGCAAATTACATCGATCTTATATACGTAGATATTGATCTAGATAATAATTATATACAATCGTTATAATTGAGATATTAATGAACATTATATAAGTCTTATACAAAGATCTTTTATAATGATACACTGTATGGACCTTGATGATACACAATTAAATAAATGAGAATAAAATGATTTAATTATTGTAATTAATTAAATGTAGCAATAGCAATGTATTTATAACAAGTATTTCACATAAAAACTAATTGAATGTTCTATGCTCTCACTTTTTGAGTTTTTTTTATAGGGTATAAGATAATATAGGTTATATGTATAGGAGAAAGAAATGACATTAATAATTTTGCATTTTTAATTTTTAAACTCTGAATGCTTTATGTATATACATATACGCTAAAAATTATGTTCCGATTGCTGAATATAAATTTTGATAATGGCAGCAAGTCGATCATTTAAAGTACATTTAAATTTAGTTCCACAAGTGGTTAAAGTTAAAATATTTTGCTGAAGACTTTTTTTTTTACCACTTATAGTTACTGAAATCTTTACGTACAAAACATTAATTTAAATAGCATTGCATTTTATTTCTCTATTTTTTTTTCAGCATCATTACATTAATTAAAATTAAAACTTCTTACTCCATGCTGTCCTTTATCTGAAAACAAGGTATCAATTTGTAATTTTAACAATATATAACGGCAAATAAGGTCATATGATGATTTGCACATCCTTGTATATTTTACGTCAGTTCTTGGTACGTTCTCAACAGTTGAACCACAAACCAATCAATAATATAACTAAGTTTTGTCACACAGAGTTAAGATAAACTGTATGCCGGGGTTGAATGGACAGGGGAAAAAGGTAACAAAAGAGAAATGACTTTTCTAAATCTGGAAATACCAATCAGATTTCTTTGTTTCTCGACACCGTTGACTTCAAACACAATATTTGAAGATCATAATTAGATATACGTACAAAAATACTTTAAGTAAACGTGATGAGGGTTTAATTTATTTTTTCATGCTTTTACTTTAAAATGAGAAAGAGAGATTATACGATAAAAAATTTCATAAATCATCAATAATTAGTAAAATTAATATAATTGAACATATAATTATTGCAACAGAGTGATGTTTTGTAACACAATGTTACCATTGTTTTATTCTCTTTTCTCTGTTAGTCAAAAGTATCGTCAATTTACGAGTTAGGAAACTTGACTTGTGTATGTTTTATGGAGTGCGTATTTTTCATTAACAATGTGTATAGAAATTTTTAAGAATAAAAACATGAATAAAACATTAATTAAAACAATCTGTTTAAGATTATTATTATGATTAAATAAAATTGTATAATTGAATTTAATTATTCTGTACTTAAGTTTATTTATTTTTTACGACCAATGAACTGCATTGGCTATCACACTGAGAGAATTATATATTTTATAATGTATAAAATATTATGTACGGTCATTTTACTAAAAAATGACTTTCTATTGGTATATGGGAATAACATGTATTTAGATAGAGTTTTGCGTCAACTGAAATCTCAATCTAATTGCATTGTATGGCCATAAGCCAATAGAAATTCATTTTTAAGTAAACTGACTGTACACCTAACAATAATTTAATTGATCACTGCACTTTATGGTGCACATACTGCACTATAATATACACTGAGAATGCAAAATAGTAGAGGCTAGTAGTATAAAATTGGTACTCACTAATCATTATCTTTAAAAATTCATATTTATTTACATCAAACTTTAATGCTCAGAGAGTACCTAAAATTATCCAAAAATCGATACTAGAGAATAAAATTTTTAAAATTTTACTTTCTGAGTCTTTGCCAGTCAATATTTACTCATTTCCAGCACATATTGAAATGTGGTACAGAGCATTCACTAATGTTTATAGGTATAGTAGCCATATATCACTGGTACTCATCATACTTACATCGATACTAGCCTTGTCACATAAAAATTATTTTTGTTTAATTTTTTCACAGAAAAAAAATATATATATTGGAATAAAGTTTATATAGGTTTTTAAGAAATAGCTTATTATAGTCCTATACCGAAAATATAATAAGATATAATATAAGACTTATAAGAAAATTTTCTTCAATATTTTCTCAATGCATTTTTCACATCAAAGAATTCAATGTTTGGAACAAAGATACATTGCATTGAATTTTACTAAACAATTGCTTCATTATAAAATGACTAATTACCACATTCACATGAGCTCTGTATACAATTAAGTAAATATAATGATGAACTCCTTATGAAATTCAAATATAAAGAAGATTCCTCTAGTCATGCAAAGTGTTGATATTTGCTTTGTCTCCTCACCGAGTCACGAGAGTCACGGGAGTCACGCTCAAGCCTCGAGGGCTTTGTCTGATGTGAGGTAGGTCAGTGACAGTTTAAGTATAAGCCTTTGGCCTTAGTAATGAAAACTAACATAATTTATATATAATTGCTACGTAATAGTAGGTTTTATAGAGTGAATTTCAATATACATAATACACCAATGAATTTAAAAACCATAAATGGTGTCGTATTTTTAAAATTTGTAAATTCTTTCAAAACTAGCTCCGGCAACTACGAATATAATGAAAATAGATGTATATGAGTATCATAGATATTACAGAACGAATTTTGTGTATTTATTCATAAACCCAAGAATTTGAATTAGAAAAGCACACGTACAAAAATAAATACGTATAATAATTATTCTAGTTCATTTTCAGCACAAGTTGTTCCGTACAGCACAATCTATGCTACGTATATACACTTTATACAACAATATTATTATGTTGTACAGCATAATTATTTGTTTTCTTCCAACGCAGTATCAGTATTTATGCTATAATAACATAAATGCAGCATAAATAACATAATTTATACCTTCCGTGCAAGAATGGTGTTATTGTTTTTGTTTTAAATTCTTTCAAAAATAGCACTGTATTATATTTATGCTATACAAAAAATCACCTCCCAGATTAAGAAAATAAATTGGAAAGGGAGAGAAATAGAGAGATAAATACAGGGTAGGGGGACGGAGACGGAGACAATCCTCACTAAGTTTATTTTTTTCCATCCACAATTTTTTTCATTTAATTTATATAAAAAAGATCATAAAATAATAATTCATTACACAACTTTATGTGTTCAACTTTTCACATTTTACGAACCAAACAACCTTTCATATATAAAGAGTTAAAAAGAAGATTTTTTATTTATTATAATATTTTTTTTCTTCTTGCAAGGCAGGGCACATTTTTCATCATTTTGACCTGACATACAGTAATAAAAAAGTACATGAAATTTACGTGGTAAATTCATCTTATACATGCATCTTTTATGCACTTTAATTGCAATTTCTCAAGTTAACCTCTGCACCAATAAACTTAAATCATGTTTTGTTATGTGAAAAGTGTTTTTTTTTCTCTGTTATTAAAATGAAATTACTATACTGTTTAATAATAATATGAATGTTTCACCTTCAAGTTTATTATAATGTTGGACTTCTTACCATATATTTAATATTTCTCTTCTTTCGTGAAATTTAATGTTAAATCAGTAAATTAGAAAGTAAATAAATACTTAAAGTAAAAATAAATAAATAAATAAATAAATAAATAAATAAATAAATAAATAAATAAATAAATAAATAAATAAATAAATAAATAAATAAATAAATAAATAAATAAATAAATAAATAAACAAATAAATTAATTAATTAATTAATTAATTAATAAACAAACAAACAAAAGTTTTACATAACAAATTTCATTTCTTCTATAGAATTTTATTTTTTTAGACAAAGCCAAGGGAGAGAAAAAAAAAAGCCACCTTAGAATGACATATAATTTACATAAATTGCAAATAAGTAATAATTGAGGCGGAAATAAGCCAGTAATTACTACTTACATTGCGAGTGCATGTCATCCACACTTGTACCGTGGAGTTCTGACACGCCTTCTTCAGCTACAGTGATCGAGGGCGTGATGAACAAGGTGCACAAAACAAAAAGAAAAATCTCATCTCATGTTTCAGAGAATCATTTTGCATGCCTGCTCAATGAAAGGCATTTCCTCTGTGAAGTAAATTATTTAACTTGTTATCTTTCTTCTTTACTGTCTGCTTAACATGACGAGGACTTTATGCAGAAGCAAATTCAATTACATTTTTGTACAGAAGAAATCACACCTTACACAAGTGTGGTTTGTATTTTTCTCTTTTGCATATTCTTTCTTGCGTGGTATGGTAACAGAAAAATGTCTTAAAACAATCAGTAACTATTACGTCACGGCATCGGAAAAAGACGCTAACTGAGTTGGTCTAATGAAAACAGCCTAAGAGATCTTGCACTTAAAATTTGAAGGAGAAAAAGAAAAAAAAAACTTCTGATAGAAAAAATGACAAGATGGTAGCTTTATACTTACACTACACACTTTGCATCTCTTAAATATCAGTTTCAAAAAAGTTTTATTATGAATATATAAAAAAAATGTATACAAAAAAAAACACATAATTGAGATCATATACAGATATACATACATAGCTAACGGACTCGGGAGAAAACTTGTAAAGTAGGCAATTTGCTCTACAATTTACATTTAAACCTCTTGAGTTTCAATTTTTTTTTACCCAGTTTGTGAGAGTATACAAAAGTGTTAAGGGATATAACAAGTGTATAATATGGTCCCATCTCATCATTTATCTCTTTGTTTTTAGTACACATTCTCTTTACATGCAAGTGCTTTGCATTTTGCATAATATACTTTACTGCGCACGTTTTTTTTTTAATTAATTTATTTTGCTAATAAATTATCTTGTAGAGCATAGTTATTCCTATTCTGCTTGTACAGCAAAATACTTTATTGCTTAGCATTTCATGAGGTACTATCTTTTAAAATAGGGAAATGCTGTAGATTTCTCCTTTTTTCATTACATACCGTTTTCTTTACTTAAAGAGGTTTTTCCGTTATTTTGAAAATATTTTCTTGCTAAATAAATAAAAAATGTATAGAAGTAAAAATTCAAAGAGAAAATTCAAATTAATCATTTAATAATTTGATAGTCTATAATTATACTTGGTAGTCGTTCTTGACATTCTCAATATTGAGTTTTTTTTTTTTTTTTTTTTTTCTTCAATTTTATATTATTTTTAAAAGGTTTTACGATAGTCAGTCATTTCCTTGTTTGATAGTTCGATATGCTCCTACTTCGAAGTATTAATTTTATCTTTTCAATTAAAACACCGGTGCTTCTCGACTCAACAACTTATAAAGTACTACTTTTTTTTCCTTCGTGTTATTATATAATATAAAAGTTATTGATAAATTGAAGCCATAATTAAGTAGATTTAATAAAAATAATGTAGTGCATAAAATATTCACTATGTTGATATAATACATAAACAAAATAGATAAAATAATGAAGCTTCACTACTAAACGAATCTTAATTTATTCATGTTTTTTAAAAAAAAAAAGCTATGTAAAAGGTATGATTTAATGTTAAATATTACGTACTTTTTAAATAATAATCAATAAAAAAATGAGTAATGACTTCATTCAAAAAATATATAAACATGCATATTTATAAATCCACCTTAGACCTATAATGTAATTGAAAAATTATTAAATTAACAAATTTTTCATATAAATTATAAATGAAAAAAGTTTTTTATTCATTCTTTTTAAGTTTTAGTTTTTCTCTTGCTCTCTCTCTCTCTCTCTCTCTCTCTCTCTCTCTCTCTCTCTCTCTCTCTCTCTCTCTCTCTCTCTCTAACTACTTAAGACCTACCTCAGGGTTTCTTCTTTGATCTATCCAAAAAAAAAAAAAAAAAAAAAAAAAATCGTAAATATCAATTAAAATATTTTTTAGATAGAAAGCATTAATTTTCAATATCATATTATTTTACCATATTTGGTATTAAAAAATATTTATAAAATTTTGATTTAAAGATAAATAATAACAACAAATACTATAAATTAACTATAATAATAGTAAACGTGTGTTTTTGTGCATTATATTATTATATATATCTAATAACAAAATTTGCCTTATTTTTCATTTAAAATGTATCATTTTTATATATATTTTATATATAAAATCATAAATATAAATAAATGTACCTTATGATATTATAATTTATAAATTATAATATTATGTTTCAAAAGATAATTAACAATTTTATAATATAAAAAAGGTATAATTTTTATTAAGTAATTATAGGTTAAGGTATTACAATCTGTATAAAGATATATAATTAAAATTGTTGTTATGTGCAAATGAAGAAAGATCACGTGACTTAAAGACGGAATGCATGTAAATAGCATTCTTTGCGACACCTTGAGAGAGCTAGAGAGAAAATAGACAAAGAAGGTCTTGAAATATATTATAGCCACATATGTTCATAAAGGAAGCACATAAAATAAAATATAGTAATAAACAAATCGGGCTGTCATGTTAGGTTGTCGTATTATTTTTATATATTTCATTAACTGTATTACAGTGTCAACTTTATTACATATATTATGCACTTTATTTAACTCTTATTAATGAACTTCTTATTGATCGTTTATTATTCTATTTCTTTTGCATATAGAGATTTTGATGAAGTATGATTAGTATGGAATAGAGAACACTGAAACTTCTTCCCAAGATGCATTGCTATAAAATGAATTAATTTTTTTACTTCTTCTAACATTTTTTTTAATTTTTTTTTTTATTTATTTATTTATTTATTTGTCAACCAAAAACAGGCTTGCGCCCAATACATTGGCGGTACACTCAGTACAAATAATCAAAGTATTACAATTAAAATTGTAATTAAATTGTAATTAATATTTATTTATAATAAACTATGTACACTGTTCATGAAAATATATAAATAAATTCAAATTTGATTAACTTTTCAATTTAAAACAATTTAATTTTTGGAAATAGATGATTTTTTAATAATAATAAAAAGGGATGGTCTGTTTTTTATTATTATTATTATTATTGAAGTAACTGGTTACTGAAAATAAGTGACGTCACTATAACTAATAACTAGTACTATAACTAATAACTCATAAAAATTTCCAAGTTATAAAATTGCTTACCTGAACAAAAAATTATATATTATTTTTTAAATACATTTACGTTGTAAACTAAATCATTAATAATTACTATCAAAAAAAAAAAAAAAAAAAAAAAAAGTTGCAAATCTTATATTACAGCCATGATGAGTAACTATAATGACGAGTACTATAAAAAAATGTAATAAAAAGCTCACCACCTTGTTATACAATAAGTATTTCGTCAATTGTTTTGTTTTAGTACGTACTTTGTTTACATAATTATTAGGGCAAGCACGTCAAACAGTATCAGGTGAGAAGTTCCGTTATAATAATGAAATACGAGAGCGTATAATATTTAAATAACTATGGAATGTTATTGCTTTAAATTACATGTTATTGCGATTATACTGTATATACCATTCATAATTTCAATTATTATAACATCTTTTGTAATAAATACTGGAATAAATAAAAAATTTGATTCAATTTTCTTTTTTAATATTCATACCTTAAAGTTGAACATTTTTTTTTTTGTAGCTCATGATGTTATTAAATTATATGTTTTTATTTATTAAACCGTTTTATAAGTCATACTATTTTTTAAATTTGTTTTCCTTGTTTCCTTCGCATTAAAATATTGTGAGGCTAGGTTTTAGAGTAAGATATTATACTCCCAAAAGTTAACATATAAAGCAGGTATTTGTAAATTTACGTCATCCCTTAATTAATTTTTGAGTCGTTGTCTAATAAAGAAGCTTCTGTTTTGAGGCCGACCTTAAGCGATTTCGATCAAATCTGCGTCCGTTGTAACGTAATGCGCACGTCGGAAGCGGGTGTGATCGAAATCGCTTGAAGTTGGCTCTAAAATAAATGCTCCTTTCTTTGTCACTAGGGATGAGATTTCTCAGAAATTCTTAATTAAATACGTGGTTCTATTTATTATTATGATTACATTTTTCATAGCTTAGAATTAATTCAAATCTTTATCATAGATCGCACGCAAAAAAAAAAAAAAAAAAAAAAAATGCATTACTTCATAACACTTATAAACACTTATGAGTTATTATGAGCAGCTAAAATAATGCATTTTAGCAAGTTATTAACAATAGCTATTTTAAGTTGTTTTGAGTCAGTTTTAGCTATTGTTAATAATTTGCTTAAAAAATGCATTATTTTAGCTGCTTATAATAACCCATGAGTGTTTATCTCAAATAAGTTAGGATTCGTAACTGAAGTAATGCACCCCCCCCCCTTTTCTTGACCTTATCAGATCAGAAAGTAGTGAACTTTTATTTTATTAGAATTATATTTTTAAATTATATTTGAGTTCAATATGTTAATGTGCCATAAAGATACCTACGTAATATCTATAAGATCGTTACCGTAATTATATATTAAAAAAAAAACTTAGTTAGTGTAATGGTAATAATTAATGAAATATTATGTAAAGTATGCTATTTGCGTGACAATAAACAATTCCAGTTTCTGACGTCAGAAACAGGCAAAAATTAGTATAAAAATGTTGTGCGGGTTGCATAAATCGAAATTTACTGATTACTGCTACGGCGGCTACAGTTGATTTTTGAGACAAACTAATGTTATTGGACAAACTAAGTCCCATCAAGTGTTTTGTGATCACACTAGTATTTTTCTAATGGTCTATGCCTTTAAAAAATAATCATCATAATTCTTATAAACTGCAGGAATGACAAATTTGAAAGTTGTGTATATTGGTCACATATTCACGTTTATTTCTCTAAATGCTGATGGTTCATACGTATACACGTGTAGTGCAAGTAGTCAAGGACAAAAGTCATGTTTTCGTGTCACGCAAGCAAAAAGCAAAAGTTCAAACACGAAGATGTTACTCCCAGTGAGTCGTACGAATGACACGCCATGTGGCTAAAACAGGTTCGTACTTCGAATCTCGTGTGGGGTGAAAAATCAAAAGAGTTTTTTTTTTTTTTTTTTAAAGTTGGATTGACGTCATTGTGAACATGAGTTTGGTATTAATTTTGATAATGTGAATAATGGTCTTGGGTTTTAAAATTATCATTTATTTATAAAACTAGTACTTATATACAATATATAATATATATATATATACACACAAGTGACATACACACATACATTTATATATAATGATATTTTGAAATATAATTACAACCGTAACGAGATGCGATAATTAAAGAAATGTTTTTAACTTATAATTTTTCATATATGTAACAACCATAAAGTAAAGAATTAAACCATAAATGTTACAATTTAAAATATATTTATCAATTATTAAAAATATAATAATGAACTTCATATTTCAAG
Organism: Ecdyonurus torrentis; assembly: GCA_949318235.1. Lineage (NCBI taxonomy): Eukaryota > Metazoa > Arthropoda > Insecta > Ephemeroptera > Heptageniidae > Ecdyonurus > Ecdyonurus torrentis. Next base: position 48,946,721 of record OX439129.1, read on the forward strand.
ATTTTTTGATAAGAAATAATGACTTCCCTTGGACAACTTTATATTCTTTTCTTGCAATAATTATTTCTTTTTGTTAATCTTTCGTAAGAAAGGTTATATTGATTGAGCTAACAATTTTATTTAGTAATTTGACTTTTGTTTGGATTTTTATATGAAAACCACATGTATTGATGAAGGAGGCTTGCACTTGCAATTTCTAGAAAACTACTGCACCGATACCAGAAAACTTTGATTGAGGGATATTAGACAAACTTTTACCTTTTTTAGGTAAATATTTAAATAATAAAATCTAATCACCTTTAACATCAATTGAGGTTGAGTCATATTTGCTGTTTATAAAAAAATCAATTAAATAATTCGCTAATTTTATAATCCTTAAAGAAAGTCATCATATATTTAAAAACCTATCTCGTCACCTGCAAAAAATGTACAATGAGGAGGACCAAAAACTTTAGAGGGTAATTTTTATTATTATACACATTCTCAAAGATGACATATTAATATTAATAGTTATGCGAATTTGTAATTTTTTAGTATATAAAATATTTTTATTAATTTTTTTAAAGTCACAAATTGACGTCACCGGTGTCAAATTTTTCCTATGCCCACAGGACGCCTGTGACGTCATTTTTCAATTTTTAAAAATTAATTAAAATACTTAAGGTACTAAAAATTTTGAAATTTTTACATCAATCAATTCAGGACAATGTTTTCTTTTAGAACGTAAAATAAAATTACCTACTTTTTTTTATCTCTTTTTTAGTCTGCCTCGTAATTTGTACATTTGTTTAGTTTTTTTTTTTCCAGTTTTTTAAATTTTCGATAAACATAAAATTTTATTCAACATAGATGCTGGAAAAGAAAAAAAAAGTATGGAAAATAAATATATTTTTTTGATTTGAAATCACTTCATAATTATTATGCGAAGAGCATTCAACTTAGCTCTATAAGAGATAAGGAGTAAAAATATTTAAAAATGGCCATCACGACTATAAATTGTTAATTACAAAATACTAAAAGTCGCAATAAATTTATAATTTAAGGACAAAAAGCTTTCATCTCCCAGGTTATAAAATATAGTTTATGAGACATTTGATTATTTTATTTCAATGTCTATAACTGAGATTATCTTTGGAAAAAACAAACACATTAATGTAAACAAAATGACATCAGGATGTAAGAAGAAGTTTAAAAATAAAATAAAAGGTTGTTGGTTTCAGGAAACTGTTGCAATGTTAAGAAGAAGTTGAGCGTAAATTAATACATAAATTATATATGTTTAGTGTGTTTTAAAGGTTATAGTAAAAAAGAGCTTAAAATAAAAATTAAATTAGTTATTTATTTAACAACAGTCGTGAGTCTAAAAACTACGGTTTAAAAATAGCAGATAGTCAAGAGAGACAAAATTAAATACGTAATATATTTATGCTAGCCCATTTTCATCAATATTTCTTCATCATAAGAACACAATTTATGTTATACAGCATAATGGTATAGCGTAAATGTTATGTAGTGTTATTTAGTTATTCATACTGTTAAAATTTAGTAATAACGTCGCATAAACGCTATAGGGTGTATGCGGATGACGTCATATTTATTGCGCTTGGAGGCCATACTGGAGTAGTGCATAACATTGCTCAGCATATGAGGAACTTCATTTAGGCCAAAATTCTTTGTGAAATCGTTTAATTTTTTGTTTTTGTTATTTTTCTCACATACTCGAGATACTAATTCAACATATTTACAGCATCGATGCACTCAAAAATATTGCATAGTGTTTTTAAACTGACAAAATGATTTTTTCCCTATGCCACAATGCCACCCATGTTATTGAGTTATCCAACATGGCGTCAACATTAACATGAATGCATAGACCCTATACAACGACATAAATGAAGCATAAATTATGTAATTTCTTCTCTCCGTGAGAGGGGTTGTGAGATATTCATGTTGCAAATTCGCACACGGAAAAAATAAACTATGTATTTTATTTTGTAGTAAATAATTTCTATAATATAGAGCACAAATGTTTTTGTTTTTTTTGTATTAGTATAAGTAATTAGGCTGAACTTAACTTTTATGATATGTGATATAATCGAAATCGCTATACAATATATATTTATAGCATAAGTTATGTTGTTGTGCACAAGTGATGCTATTTGGAGATTGTATAAATAATAAAACTGGTGGAATACACTTGTTGTACTGAGCAGCATAATTCAGTTTTGTGAAAATTATGATATCATAATTAATTGTTGCCAAAAATGTTCTTGCATTTTTTTGTCGGGTGCTAAATATTATTTTATCCGCAAATGTTTTAAGATTGTATTAATTTTTTTAGAGAAAAATAGCGAGTCATATAATATATAGCAGTTCATGTATAAGTACTTTTGAGATCTATATTATTTTTGCAAGGAAAATTAAATTTCCTCGCTAAAAATTTTTAAAATATACATATATTATGGTTTTTGTAAATTGGCATATTGAACTACTGTTAATAATACTTTAAAATTGCCCGTAACGACTTTTATAAAATATGTTTATAAAATCGTGTCTTGCAACCTTTTTTTATACTTTATAGAGCTTTGAGTTTTAACCTTTGGAAAATGAAACCATCTCTCTCTCTCTCTCTCTCTCTCTCTCTCTCTCTCTCTCTCTCTCTCTCTCTCTCTCTCTCTCTCTCTCTCTCTCTCTCTCTCTCTCTCTCTCTCTCTCTCTCTCTCTCTCTCTCTCTCTCTCTCTCTCCATAGTACAATATTGTAATATATCATAAAAATGCTTATAACGTTGTTCGTTTAAATAACGTGCAAAAAATTAAATAATAATATAAGCATATAGTATTATGTTATGCAAATAAATGACACTATTCTTTATAATAATATAATACCATCCTCCAAATTAAAACTATAAAGTTCAAGAACTCTAGAATAAATTCATAATTGAGTATTAAAATGTGAGATAAACCGGTCTCATGACATAAAAATAACCTTTTTAGAAGTTAGCATTGTTGACGTAATATGACGTCAAGGTGTTCGTAATATCATGTCACCATGGCAACATGTAATAAACAAATTTAAATATAAATTAGGCCCTTCCTTCCCAACTTTGTTATATTGTGTATTTAAGTGCACTCACATATTCATTTATTTGCAGTAAATTGTTAAATAGGGTAGTTTTAAATGGGAATAATCATTTAACTGTTCATTGTTACTATACGTATAAATGAATTTTTGAATGCATCTTACAGAAGCATGATTTTTCATTTACTTTTGCAATTTCATCAGATTTTATGATGCTTTGTAAGGTTTTGGATGCACTGAAAATACTATTATATATTTTTGAAATAATTTATTATTATTAAAAAAACGCTTTAGAGAGAGAGAGAGAGAGAGAGAGAGAGAGAGAGAGAGAGAGAGAGAGAGAGAGAGAGAGAGAGAGAGAGAGAGAGAGAGAGGAGAGAAATAAATAGTTTTGAAAAATACTGTTTCTACAAGAAACGCCAAATACAAAATCGTATAAAGTTTGAATCGCGTCAACCAATTTTTTTCTCGATTATCCGGTTTTAAGATGTTGATCATTTTTCCACATCTCTAATAAAAATACTAAAATTCTAAAAAAATAAAATTATCTCTATTGTTCATATCAGCTATAACATTCCAAAAAACATAACAAGTTACGCAAGTTTTTCTTTATTCACCGCACACTCTTTTAAACACCGCAAAAGAAATCAAAATCACCAAAAATTTAAAAAAAAATGAGAAAAACTTGTTTTTAGTGTTTTATTGATATGAAGAAACAACTATTTTAATTGCCAGAAAGTGACAAAGAAATCAGTTGGGATTTGTAAGTATTTCCAATTTTGTAAGGTATAGATAATTTTGAATACAGTATAATATTTCAAACTAAATGTACCAGAAAAAAGAAATACATAAAAAAACACGTAGGAGAAAAAATAATGGGGAAAAAATCAAATATGAAAAAAAAAGAAGAATGAGAGAGAAATAGATAACTTGTCCAGTAAACAATTTTAAACAACAAAATAATAATAAATTTAAGAACGCACTTAAATCTTCTTAAAGTATAAAAAAAGCAATTTTGCCTTACTCTTAGCCTAAATAAATACGTGAGCCACCTGCAATAAACGAACTATTTAAAATATCATTTCAGTGCATTTCTTATTGAAAAATCATTATCATAAACATGTTAAAAAGAAAAAAAGAAAAAATTTTTCATTGCATGTGATCAATTGAATTCAATAATTAATAATTGACGTAATAAATTAGAAGTTTCTTTATTAATATATAAAAGAACTTTAGTGCTTTATATTGTTACTAAAAACGATCAATTATATTATTAATTTTTTATAACAATTATTATAAATATCTCTTAAAAGTAATAAATCTAATAAAGTCAATTCTGTCGTTTAGATTGAAAATTTAAATGTTAAACTAAAATATTATTACTTTAAAATGACTTTGTAAACCGAATAGTTTTGTTCCTTATAATGTGCAGCTATATATTTTTATAATGTATCTGTATGTGAAATATACGTGACTTTTGTCAGGAGAAGGTCAATAAAATGATTTGAACTATTTAATTAAAATTATGTAATTAAGCAAATGTTTACCTCTGACATCAAGTATATCAGAGGTTCACCGTAGTGGGCTTTGCAAACCTTTTGTAGCCTCGTAATACAAATTATTTTCTATCAATCAAGAAAGTCGGAACTATAAAGTGCGTGACCTATCTCAATTTCTCTGTAACCCTGGATAGAGAGCTCGTTGTCAATATATTGCACATAAACTATTTAAGTTTATTTGCAAACTGTCAATACATGTTTATATACAAGTTACACTGAAAAAAAAGTATGATGTGTAACTCAAAATTCATAATATTTGACTGGATTTTTGGAATTGAAAAGAAATCATAAAATTTGATGCAATAGATAGTAATATAATTCTCATCATTTACGGATAAAAAAAAAACGTCATTTATGCTGCATTTATGTTATTTAGCATGCATTATATTGTCATGAATAAATGTTGCTGACAAAGCAAGCGTAATTATTACGTGTTTATAATTTTGTTCGAGTACTCTGCATGAAATTAATTCCGATCCACATCCCTTAATTTTATGTTATGTAACTTTATAGCTCTTTAAAAAAATAAAATAAGGAAAGGAAAGGAAAAGTATTTGAAATATACGTGAAATCGATATGATATTTGATACTGAAACCTCAAAAATCAATGGAGTACGATTAAAATTATATCGGTATTAAAATCGATCCTTTGATACTCCAAGTCCAAGACTGATTTTCATGTGATAGCAAATAGTAATAAAAAATAGAAAATTCTTCATTGAGCCAGGCAGTTTGTCAAGAATGAGTTTAAAGACTAGTTCCACACAATGCAATATATTCAATGTGCAATAAACTTAATTGCTTGCGATAATCTTTACATTTAGGTGAACCTTAATTTAACACACAACTATTTATTTACATAGTTTATTACACAATATTACGTCATGTTAGAGAATTTTAAAGAGAGAATCACGTTCACACAATTGTATTACCTGTAAACTACATAGCTGTACGTTATCCATAATTTACCTGCTTTTGATTAGTCGTAGAGCAGCCTGCGAATGCAGGCAACCCTTTCCAACACACAGGAACACTAAATTTGTGAAAACACATTTCTCTCTTCAAAATTTTCTCTACTTCATGTGATTAAATCTTAATACATTTTTTTTCTCGCCTCATTTATATTTCCAATAAGAGATGTACGAGATTTTGTTTTTTCAGTGTAGTGATGTAATTTTCACTTACATCCTTTCATCAAAATCAATAAAAATTAAAGTAAATAGCAAAGTAAATGTCATACTATATAAACACAGAATATACTTCATCCCAACATCAGTAAAACCTATTACTGAACATTTTAATATCTAAAGTTTACTTATAGAATGCACCCATCTATATTAACATGCACTAAGATGCAAGTATAAATATTGCAAAATTCAACACAGAAGATAAAAGTTGAAGGTCTTGAACTTCTAACTGATTTATTTTCATTATATCGCAAACCGTTGTAATGATCAATATCTTATCTTGTCTATATAAATATAAAAATAAACCGTTTAACGTACGATTGTTGCGAAACAAATTCAATGTCCTTTCATTATTATTAATATTTTAGTTATGCAAGTTTTATTAATATCATCAATATAATAGCTTTAGTGTTGTTTTTTCCTCGTATAATATGTGCTTTTTACTTGATTAAATTATATTTTATATAATTTTTACCTTATAAGGTATACATGTTATTATAATACACTGTATTATTTAAAGAAAATTGCAGTTTTTAACTCTCTATGATTATAGCTTACTCTATTATTTTCTATTTCTGCCTCTGTATTTTAAATTAATTTAATAAAATAGCTTTTTTTTTTTTTTTTAGGTGAGGTCAAATATCTCCATCACTTTGTTTATATTGCTGTTGAATTTGGTGTCATTGAAATTCCTATTGTGACAGCTACCCCCGATGGAAATTTTAGGGTAGTTCATTGCTGAAATAGGGATGAAAAAACGTTGGTTTGAGCTTAAATGTCATATTCCCTGATTGCATGATGAAACACTATAATTTTTACTTAACTGGTTTCTTGTAACAAGGTACGTTTGTGCATTGTTCTGAAAATTGGTATATATTTTGCTTTTTCTATCCTTAATTAGTACGCGTATTGCTGCGAATATTACAGTTCCTTTTTAAACTCATATAATCGTGAATATTGCCTTCTGCAGCCAAGACCTCAAATCAACTGCTCTGTAGTTTTCCTTGTATAGAAATGGTTCTACGAATATTATATTTATGTGAATTAATATGACCCATGTCGCACGGCACACAAAAGCATGTGTCCGCAAAAGCATGTGTCCAGAAAAAAAATTCAATCAAAATTATAGTTTCCCACATGGAAAGAATAAATTACGTAATTTATGCTGCATTTACGTTATTATAGCATGAATTATACTAAATTGTAACAACACAGATAGTTATGCTGTACAACATAATATTTATGCAATTATAACATAGTTATTTTGAAGTATAGCACAGATTATGCTGTATTGATTTTATTCTGCTAAAAATGAGCTAGCATAATTATTATGCAGTTATTATTGTTTGTGTACTAAAGGTTGAAAAAGTAACTAATTTTTAACCCTAAATATTTCTGACAAAATCTGAACATACCTTTTCTTTTAAGTATAATTATAAGCACCACTGCGCAAAACATTAAAAAAAATTAATTGACAAATTTTTTCTCCACTTTTTGTTTCTCCCCACATTTTACTGACCCCTACCCTGAACATGTCACTGATCTTTACAATAATATGAAATTTTAACATGCTAAATAAGGAGATATTTTAAATTTATTATTATTAGTTTCGTATACATTAATTATTGTAAAGCAAAATATGTAATATGAATATATTTTTATTATATACGCATGGGCGTTGCTAAAATATCATTTTTCTTCTTTTAATAATATTTCATAAAAAAAAAACTTTGTAGTAATGAGTAGTAGATGTAATTCTCGATGCCGTTATTAAGATGTCAAGCATGCAATGTCTTGCAGCATAACCACATTTATTATTTATTTTAATTGTAAGGAAATTCTATGATTTAATTGACAGAATATCGTAAAGACATTTTGGCAATTTATGTATATTTGTTTATTTTAATTTTAAAATTTAGTTGTTGTTTTTATTATTATTTATTGTACAGCAATAAAACTGGAGAAGGGGAAGAAAAAAAAAGTTGTGGGACTTTTTGAATTTGTTTGATTTGAAATTGCAATTTTTAACTTGAAAATTGCCTCTTTTTTTTTTTTGTCATATTGTGATATAATGCTACACCTTTTCCTGTAGAATTTCCCGAAGTTTTATAGAAGTGTACAGTACAATGGAAACCAGCACGGCTTAAATACACAGCCCGGCATTCACTATTACAGCCTAGATAAACCATGGAAATTTCTAGGTATGCTGGTCTATGCAATTACATCAATTTAGCACCTTCTGAATGCTGTGCGTCGTCTTCAATTACGTGTAAATGCACATCACAATGTTTTGTGCTCTCACGTAACGTACACATGCTTGTGATATATTGATTGATTGGTATATTTTACTATATTATATACAAAAACTAGCTCTGATTTTGCAATGTTATTCTAATGAGAAAAACACGAGCTAAATTTAAATGGTAAAATTTATTATCAAAATCGTTGTACACACCTTCGAATTGGCTTGAACCTGCGCACGCAGACCTGCTGAATATGGATTGTATTTTTCTTCTTTCAAAAGCGTTTCAATGACGGAAAAATAAATTTTCTCATGAAATTTTTATAGCTACAATTTTTAATGTTTCTTTATGCTCTAGAAAAACCATAATCAACGAACGCGAATCACTTCCAACTCCAGTTTCATTAATGTGCATACGACAATCAGAAACGTCAAAAATGACAATTTCGTCACAGTTTAAAGCACAGAGCTAATGTACTCGCTCCAAATTAAATGTATTTAGGTCTTTCATTTGAGAGACTTGTGTATACATATACAACATATGTCTCCAGCATCAGTGTCGTGATAACATGACAATGATTTAGATTTTTTGACAGTTTTAATAATTCAATAAAAAAAAAAGTTGACAAAAAAAATTTAAAAAAAGAAACGAAACCTAATAAGTCAAAGTCAAATTGAGCACAAATAATGACAATCAAATAAATTGAGATAAAAATACAACATATTTATAACTTCTTTAATGTTAACCGAATGATATAATTTAAATATATACGCATATCAAAATAAAATGGATCAAATAATAATTAAGCATGAAGAAAAAAAAAACTTGTATAACATATAAATAATTGCGATATTTTATTTAATTAAAAGTGGCATTGAAACCTAAAACTGTCACTTTATATATTGCAATATGACATTAAAATTGAGGAAAATAATTAGAGACAACATTTTTGAAATATTTTATTATGTACGTGTACAAAAAATTAAGAACTATTAAATTGATTTATTTCTACGTTTACAATGCAGAGAATGTCTCGATTGTGTTTTGTATTTGTTTGAAATTTGTTTGAAATTTGAAATAATAATAATAAAATGAAAAACAAAATAGCATTAACCACAATAAACACGAAAGATTTTTGTATATTGAATTTTATCCTGCTTGATTTAAAAGTGTCTAGTGTCCTCTCCAGTGTACTCTCATGGACGATGATTATTTCTACTTGGGGAAGCAGAGATTATCCACCTAAGTTCGTTCTGTAAACTACACACAAATATTAAGCCAGCTTCAAAAATTTTTATTTGTTAAAAACATCTGTTCATGACGTTTATATGTATGGTGGATCATTGTTATTTCTTAGTTTAAAACTTTAGACCTAATAAGAATGAACGAAACTTTACAAAAAAAAAAAAATTCCATGCTCAACATGCGACTCACTTTTATCGGCTCGAAAAACAAGATCTACCAATGAATGTGTCTAAATTTTTTGGGCAAGTAATTGTTTAATTACTCACGGAGAAAAATAAATATATACGCAATAATTATTCTAGTCCACTTTCAGCACAATTCGTTTATTGCAACATAATTTATGCTATACTTGACAGTTACTATGTTAAAATAGAATAAATATTATTTACAGCATTATTATACATAGTTATGTTGTTCTTATTTAGCATCATTATTATACAATTATATAAATACAGCATAAATTACGTCATTCATTCTTTTCGAGCTCAAGTTTTTTTTTTTCGAGTAAACAAAGAAAAGATGATTTCAATTAATGAATACAAAATATAAAATATTAAGATACATTATTATACTATCTTGTTTAATATTAATCAAAATTTAAATCATTAATATACTGTATTTTAAATACAAAGTTGTTTAATCCTCCCTTTTATTCCATTTATCATTTTTAATATAGAACGTAATTCACCGCTTTGAATACCAAGTTATAGTAATTAAAAAAACAACTATTATGTAAGCAGCACGAAAACAATGACACGACCACCAATGTGGTTTTATTAACATTAATTTTTATTGATTCTTAGATTTGAAATTGACAAGTAATTAAAATTGCATTCCTCATTAATTGCAGTTAGCACTGAAGCTTGTTGAACATTACATATGTGATCGGACAGTCAAGTAGGTGAGAAAGTTCTCTCTCTCTCTCTCTCTCTCTCTCTCTCTCTCTCTCTCTCTCTCTCTCTCTCTCTCTCTCTCTCTCTCTCTCTCTCTCTCTCTCTCTCTCTCTCTCTCTCTCTCTAACATAATATAATGCCAAGTCTGGATATAATTAAAAACTATTTCAAAGATTCATTTTTTTATTTCTTTACGTCTTATATAATGTATGTTCGCTTTTTCCAATCAAGTTTTATATAATTAAAAAGCATGTAACGTGGTAGCTGTATAAACAATTTTTTTATACTTCTCTAATTTTAATTAAATTTAATATATATTATTATAGTTGTCTTTAATTGTATATTTGTTTGATTTTTTTGCTATCTTTTATTTATTTTAGCTATAATGTTAAAAATGTACCAGCTAGCTTCAAAATTTTCCTGTTAATGTTAGATCATGAGATGGGACTATTATATTATGATGTTATGTTCTTTAACCCTTTAGTACTCTCGAAAATTGGGGAGAAAACTTGTTGTAAAGTAGGCAACCCAGGCTACAATTTCTATAATAGACATGGAATTAATGACGTCATGCATTCCTGTAAAGTTAGCTACTTTACAGTTTTTTTAACCACAGTTTGTGAAGGTACAGAAGGGTTATGGGACATAATATGTGTATGAATGATATGAGTGACGCTCCCATCTCCTGAATTTTAACTTGTTGTTTTTATTTGCTGAGGCCAGGATCCCTTTAAGATTGAGAGACGAGAGAGAGATTTTTATACATTAAAAGTATCTGCTATATAAAAATAAAAACTATATATAAACTGAAATAGCGTAAAATTGATAAATATTAATATAAATGACGATGAAATAATTTTTTTCTTTATTTCAAGACAAGTTATATTTACAACCATATTTAGTAAGTATTTTATTAACTGCAATGAAAAACGTGAGACAAGTACATTATATGATGTATACTGTGTACTTCAGACTGCACGTATGTAATTAACATTACTCCTCCTTATTATTGTATTACATTACACGGTAACGTACTTGAAAGGTAACGTACTTGAAAATCTAATTACATTTTGTCATAATTGAGATTCACTTACTGAAGTCTTTATATTGTCGATACTTTTCGTGGAAATTCAATTAAAATTAAAGACTTAATACACTGGTTTTGTAATTTGAAGCTGTTTCTTGTAAATAATAATACTCGTGTTCTCTAATATATAGGACAAAAAACAAACAATATGATCTTGGATCCTTCTATAAAAAAACATAAAAAAAACATTGATGACATTGACTGACACCAATGATGAACAAGATGATATTGACATGTATACATATAACACCCACTCTATAATCTAGCATAATTCAGTGAGGATACTGATTTATTATATTATTATGGGTTGTGATTTGTGATGTAAAATGCTAATTATTGCTGAGTTTGCCTTTTTTTACTTATGCCTAATACTTTTCCCTGTATTATCATTATTATAAATATTATTTTGTCAAGTAGTTGAAGATTTGACAAGATCGATGCTTGTTTTGGGCTTTTTATAAAAGTATTATTGTACCAAAAATCAGGTCCATTTAATGATCACGTTTTTAAATTAGCTAATTCCTTTATCTGACCCATTCTCTTAATGACCATAAAGAAAATATTTAGTATATAAATATGTAATTTCGCTGTTTTATCTTGGTTTATTACAAAATCATTTAATCTGTTCAATATTTATAACAAGTTTTGCTATCTTGCAACAATCTGTCAATTTTTTTAACGATTACAAAACTACCCATGAGAAACATGGAAATAATTTCGTATATATCTTAAATCCTCACACTTAAAATAAAATTTAAATAATTTTTATACTTTACGTTGTATTTTTTTAAGTGATCAAATACGTGAGAAAATTCATTAATTAAGTTAATTACTTTAAAATAAAGGAAACGCTTTATTTAGCACAAAGAGATAAGACAAGATTTACGACATTTGATTAGCAGGGCATTTGGTTACCCTGATATCAACCACTTTCATTATTTTATATCTTTACTTGATTATCAAATCTCACCTTAGATTGTATTGCATAGCATCAAGGACAAAAATAAATATGTATTTTAATTATGCTAATCATTTTTAGCAGAAATTGTTCAAAACACCATAATATATGCTATTCTTTACAATTACTGTTACAATAGCATTAATATTATGTTGTACACACGGAAAACATAAATTTAATAAATTATTCAGATACATATCAATAACTCTATAGTACTAAACAATAACTCTCTTGCAAAAAGTTTAAAGAGTAACTCGTTAGTACAAACGTAAATTCTTTAGCGGTAAATAGTTAACTCTTTAGATTCTAAAAGGTTTAGTATGTATCTAAAGAATTTATTATGAAAAAAGTCTAAATAGTAACTCTTTAGATAATTTTTTTCCGTGCAGCATACTTATACTTATGTTGTTCTTATGTAGCAATATTTATGCTATAGTGACATAAATGCAGCATAATTTATGTAATTTATACTTTCCGTGAGTGATTCAATAACTTAGCTTGAAAAGCCGCAATGTCGCACGATAGCAAGTCACTAAATAAACATTTAAACACACAAAGGAACAAGTAGACAATCAAAGAATGAGTGAATGACACTATAGGCATAAAAATAAAGTTACAATGTCTAATCATAACACATCATAAACTCTTGAGAAAAGCCCATACTATCAAACAGCAAAATTTTATGACTTTTTTAAGTTTTTACTTTATTACATAATTACTTTATTATTATTCTTAAAGACATAGAAAATTGCAGTTTGTATTAAAATATTAAAAAAAAAAATACTGATTTCTAAAGAACAGTTATTTTAATGTGAAAGACTATTTAATGGAAATAGCAAAATTTACAGGGAAATAATAAGTTATAAATTATAAGAATTTAGGAATATCTTATATTGATCCCATGTAAATATGTAATTACATTATTAGCATAGTTTTAATGCTAATCTGACGAGACGAATATTTACATAATGTAACATCATGTAATGAAGGAGTAATGTTACCTGTAAACTATACCTGTGTCTATATAAGTAAGTAAGTAAGTAAGTAAGTAAGTAAGTAAGTAAGTAAGTAAGTAAGTAAGTAAGTAAGTAAGTAAGTAAGTAAGTAAGTAAGTAGGTAAGTAAGTAAGTAAGTAAGTAAGTAAGTAAGTAAGTAAGTAAGTAAGTAAGTAAGTAAGTAAGTAAGTAAGTAAGTAAGTAAGTAAGTAAGTAAGTAAGTAAGTAAGTAAGTAAGTAAGTAAGTAAGTAAGTAAGTAAGTAAGTAAGTAAGTAAGTAAGTAAGTAAGTAAGTATAAGTAAACAAATTAATTAATTAATCAGTAAACAAAAAAACAAACAAAAAGGAGTAAAAATCTATTATCACAGCACAGTAATATAATATATACAATTCCCCCGCGAGATATGTATCTTCTTGTTCAATGCGTGTTTTACATTAAATGTGACTTGCTAACAAGAAAAGAAGGCAGAGCGTTTTGCAACATCATTTTCTTTTAAAATAAACATACAATTTCTCAGATATATTTCTGTAAAGTTTAAGTATCTTATTACTTACTTACTTGTTAGATATGATATTTAGTCATTAATATTATAGCCACTTTTTTAATTAACTTTTCACACAAAAAATCATAAATAACCACGTATGCACAATTTATAAATATGAAAATATTTTAATTACCTTTTAATAAAACAACATAATATAAATAAATCATGAAATTTTATTTTAAAAAAACACAACAAGTTTGAGTTAACTGCGCTTCAATTTGATTTCTGGTTCTAAATCTATATTGACATATACAGATATTGACATTGATATATAGCCGTTATTAAGCTTTTAGTCACAAAATTAAATATTCATAATATTATCTCTAATAACGTCAGAATATAAATCAGTGAATAGACATTTTTAACCAGATTAAAAATTGCATTCTAAAGCTTAATTAAGCAGAATAAAATCAACCTGTTGGGGGTGTTTAGGTTACCGCACCCATAATATACTGTTTTTTTACATCGATTATAAATCTTCCGATAACTTATTATTGAAAGTATAATGCGGGATAAAATAAAGGACCCCACCTTATACTTCAAATGTGACTAGAATAAAATATTAATTATTAATTTGTAGTTGACCATGTAGCTCTAATACTATTACACAAGAAATTCTAATTTTTTATTAAATCTGTTAATTTTTCTAAATCTGCAAATAGTTTGTTATAAAATAAAGCAGCACGTAATAAAGAATATACATATTACTTAATTTATGCCACATTTATATTATTATAGCATAAATGATGCTAATAGATGATAATAGCATAATAGATGATTCTGTATTGAACAAATGGTGATGAAAATGAGGTAGCATAATTTTTACGTAATTATATTTGTTCGGGTAAATTATTATAAAATAACATAACCTATTGAACAGTATGTAAAGACCGATATATAGATAAGTAGCGATGCCATTTTGATGGTGACAAATTTTATAGGGTATCATATAGGACAAACTCATTTTTAACTTTGAAAACTTAGGTAACTACTTTAAACTGCACGTTAACATTCTGGTAAAAATTGTCATCAGTTTTGAAGATCCCATGTCATGTTTATTCATTAAAAAGCACACATTGTTTTATGTAATCTATGGCTTTAAGAAATACCTAATTTGAAAATAATAACTTTTTCTGTTTATAAATTAGGAAGAATTTTTGTTTTTGTCTACCAAACTATGCAAGTATACACAACATAGATTTAATATTTAAAGAATATCATGAAAAATTGATCATAGATATTCGGATAGTAATTTTTTTAATTTAGGCGAGTGTACTCCACAAGAATAGCACCCGAGTGCAAAAATAGGTAATAAAATCATTTCTGTATTAATATTCTATATGTACACACATACGGTGTATTTTATACGCACACGGAAAGAAGAAATTACGTAATTTATGCTGCATAATATGCATAATAATATGATAATGTAAAATATATATAATACATTATAACATAAATGTTGCTAAATTTTAACAGGATAAACAACGTGCAATTTAATATCTATAAGCAATGTACAGTACATAATATAGTTATTGTGCAGTAGAGCTTATTATTATGTTGTACTGTACTGAACAAACGTCGCTAAAAATGAGCTACATATAGCACTATAATTACGTATTTATTTTGTCCTCCGATATCTGTATGTATAAAACTAAATTTAAACTATATAGAGTATAATATAGAAAAAAAACCATTACGGTTTACAATGCAAATCAAAGAAAAGTAAAAATAATTATAATTAAAGCATGCTATATTGAAAGCTATGTTACGTGAAAATCTTTAATTAAATAGGAACAAAAAACGGGGACGCAGCCTTGTGCTTGCAATTTTACGTCCCCCTTTTTTGTACCTATTTAATTAAAGATTTTTGCGTATAGCTTTCAATATAGCGTGCTTTAATTATAATTATCTATTACTTTTCTTTGATTTGTATATTATACTAATGTAGAGTATAATGTTTAATACATAAATTTTATAGTAGAACATTTTAAAATTTTTAACTCATTCCAAAGTACTTTAACTTGTTATACAATTAAATTTTGTTTCTTTTATTATAAATCTTGATAAGTTTCATGTTTTTGAAACTACTTTAAAAACCTTTGTTGTTAAATTTGAAGTTTGAAAATTATTCTACAATGTCATCTACGTAACATTCAACAGTGTATGTACTCGAGTATTGCGTTTAAATATGTTTTTTTATATTTATATTATAATTTTGGCTCTATTTAACATATTAAAAACTATATATATATGGGGAGTTTAATATCTCGAATTTTAATAAGTATACAATTTTTTTAATACCTTGACAATTTAATAAGATTTCAAAATATTTTATTATTATTAAACACAAATAAAAAAAAAGTGTATTTTTTTCTTCTTCTTTACATTACATACCTACATACGTTTTTAAACATGTGGTAACATGTTTTAACATATATATTATACATATATAATACATATCAAGTTCCAATTTTAATCCACTTCACATTTTGGTGAGAAAATTTGAAGTGACATTTGCATGTAAAGCAAGTTTTGAGGAACCACAAGACAAAACAAGTTCATTCAACTCTAACAACAAACGACTTGTGGACTATGTGAAATATGCTCACAAGCTAAAATATCAATGAACGTCAAGTTAGCCCCCCCACCCCCGAACTTTTAATTGAAAATTTGTGTGTCGTTTGTGCTACGTTTGTGCTGGTTTGTGCCGTAAAAAGTTTCGTTTGTGCTACTAATTAGCGGGAGTTAATTAGAATCTTAATTTGGGGGGCTAACTTGACGCCAACCCCCCCTCCATTAAAATTTCAAACTTTTTTCACGTCAATCGTTTGTGCTACGTTTGTGCTGGTTTGTGCCGCAAAAATTTTCGTTTGTGCTACTTTAATTACAGAGTTAATTAAAATTTAATGAGGGGGGGCTAACTTGACGCCAACCCCCCCTCTAACGAAATTTGAAATTTTTTTCACGCCAATCGTTTGTGCTACGTTTGTGCTGGTTTGTGCCGAAGAGTTTGACGTTTGTGCTGGTTTCGTTCCTGAGATAATTAGCAATTAATTAGGGGGGCCAACTTGACGCCAGCCCCCCCCACTCACAAAACTGAAAAATTTTTGGTGGGAATCGTTTGTGCTACGTTTGTGCTGGTTTGTGCCGTAAAGATTGACGTTTGTGCTGGAATATTAATTAAGATATTCACTAATTAACTTTAGAGCCAATCACAATTGCGCATTTCAAGTAGCGCGAAAGATTTGAATTGAATATTTAAATGCAAATACGTATAACTATAGAGTGCGCTTTCTCTTTTCCTTTTTGCACCCAGGTGAATAAAGGAAACGATATATATACGTAAAGGGAAGGTGGGGTAATTTAGTCCATGGGGCATAATGGGACACTAATTGAATGAAAGTTTGAATTTCGAAAATTTCCATGCTTAATATAAGATAATATATAAAATAAATATTATTGTATTGTTACTTTTTTTATAATATTTCATTTCTATGTTTTTATTTTAATTTAAGTTTTAAGCGATGAAGCATGCTCAATATGAGCTTTAAAATTTTTTTTGAGCTTCATGCTTAAATATAATTTCCTCGTACAGAAACATTAAACTGAGTAAATTTTACTGAATGCAAATGTCATTTTTATTTATTGTATAACTGATGCTAAAATATTTAAACAATATTTAATAAGTAAAATATTCACAAAAAAAACAAAAAAAAACAAAAACTTGTAACACACGTTATTATTAATTTATTATCAAGCAATATAACCTGGTATGTTGCATTGAAAAATTGTGCAGAAAAAGAGCTATCACAATATTTATTTATTTTTCGTCGTATATACATTGCAAAATAGTATAGTCATACTCATAATGTAAATGTATGCTATGCTGATTTTTAGAGCCAGATATTCCTTCGTTGACATTAACAGTGTTGTAAATATATACAATACATATTCGTCTTTATTCAATAATACTTCAAAAAAAAAATAATAATAATAATAATGTCTTTTCCACTCTTACACCTAAGAAGCCATAATATACGGTTTCAATTAAAAATAAAAATCTATATTATTGATGATAATATAAAATGGAAAAGATTAAGAATAAATTGCACATTGTAGCAAAGAGTATAGGCGATTCATACGTTTTCAAAAAAATTTAAGGAAATCTAAGGTAACACCACTATTAACACAATATAATTATATTTTACTAAATAATAAAATTACTGGCGTAGAACACATTGAAAAAAAGGAGTCTAATATCGTAACATACCTAAATATTAACGTTGATTTAGCTGGAGTCATTGATTTTCAATTTATATTCCATTCACGAAATGGCAGATGCGGTTTTATGACGTCACAGCTCGCTTGTTCTCGCACACGTAGACCAGTGAGCTGTGACGTTATAAAACCGCATATCTGCCATTTCGTGAATGAAAAATAAATCAGAAATCAATGACTCCGACCAAATCAACGTTGATGCAATTTTAGAATATTAGACAGGTTTCATATCAAACTTCAAACTTCAAAAATAAAAAAAACAAACTATATTTTATAGTTATACTATTTACCAATGGAAATTTAAAAACAATTCTTTTCAAAGAACAATGAGGAAAAAAATAATGGCGCCAGGGGGGGGGGGGGGGGTAATACTGTTTGTGTTCTAAAAGAAAACATTGCCCTGATTCAATTTAAACTCAAATTTTTGATCTTTGAGTTCATAAAGTATTTTAAAAATAATTTTTGAGAATCAATAAACGATGACACGGGCGGTAACTTATATGCATTTAAGCATCGAAAAAAGTGTCCACCCGTGACGTCATTTTGCGACTTAAAAAAAAATAATATACAAATTACCAAGCTAAAAAATTAAAAATTTGTGTATTTCGATTCAGGACAATGTCCTGTTTTAGAATGAATTATAATTACCCCATTAAAATTTTTAGTCTTTCTCATTTAAATGTGTTGCATATACAAAATGTTGATATTTTTTAGAAAATAGTAAATTCATTATGCAACAAATTAAAATGTAGGTATGGCACTGAATTTAACTTTGCTTATAGGTCAAAACCACTTTTTTTTTCAATGAGATCGTCTAGGGGTGTCAAACTCATTTTGTATGCCGGGCCAAATCGGACCTTAGAAATCATTTGCGGGCCGCAGACTTTCAGTGAGGGGTGGACAGGGCCCCGCCGGAGTCAATTTTTTTTCAAAAAGGGGCCGTGGCTATTTATTTTTATGCAAATAATACAAGTTTAATTGAAAATATTAACATTGTTAATTTTAAAATTATGAAAAAGTTGGACCAAATCTGTAATAATACATTTTTTTTTAATTATTATTTTTTATTTAATGTAATTTTTTTTTAATCGGAGGTTCCGCGGGCCGCACAAAATGACCTCGCGGGCCGCGTGTTTGACACCCCTGCCGATAGAACAAGATTATTATTATAATAATATTTATTTTTAAAATCGTAAAATATTAATAATTTAAAGTGGCTTTTTAGTACCAGTCCCTATTGAAACGAAAAAGTGATTCATTACACTGGTAAATATATATACTACTGTTTTTGTTAATATAGTTATGTTATGAGTATATGAGTCTCACCGAAAAATTATCTGGCTATAGAAAAAAAAAAGTATTATACTTACATTATAAATTTGTGCACGGTCAAAAGCATAGCTCTTTTTCAGCACAATTTTTCAATGCAACATAAATAACATAATCTACATCAGGTTAAATTGCTTGATAATAATAACGTGTGTTACAAGGCACATATTTTGTTTACTTTTTTTTTTTTTTTTACCTTGACTGCAATTTTAAGTCGCGGAACACTTTGAACAAAAAACCTGTCTAATATTTTATAATTGCATCAACGTTGATTTGGTCGGAGTCATTGATTTCTGATTTATTTTTTATTCACGTAATGGCAGATATGCGGTTTTATGACGTCACAGCTCACTGGTCTACGCGTGCGAGAACAAGCGAGCTGTGACGTCATAAAACCGCATCTGCCATTTCGTGAATGGAATATAAATTGAAAATCAATGACTCCGGCTAAATCAACGTTAATATTTAGGTATGTTACGATATTAGACTCCTTTTTTTCAATGTGTTCTACGCCAGTAATTTTATTATTTAGTAAAATATAATTATATTGTGTTAATAGTGGTGTTACCTTAGATTTCCTTAAATTTTTTTGAAAACGTATGAATCGCCTATACTCTTTGCTACAATGTGCAATTTATTCTTAATCTTTTCCATTTTATATTATCATCAATAATATAGATTTTTATTTTTAATTGAAACCGTATATTATGGCTTCTTAGGTGTAAGAGTGGAAAAGACATTATTATTATTATTATTTTTTTTTTTTGAAGTATTATTGAATAAAGACGAATATGTATTGTATATATTTACAACACTGTTAATGTCAACGAAGGAATATCTGGCTCTAAAAATCAGCATAGCATACATTTACATTATGAGTATGACTATACTATTTTGCAATGCATATACGACGAAAAATAAATAAATATTGTGATAGCTCTTTTTCTGCACAATTTTTCAATGCAACATACCAGGTTATATTGCTTGATAATAAATTAATAATAACGTGTGTTACAAGTTTTTGTTTTTTTTTGTTTTTTTTGTGAATATTTTACTTATTAAATATTGTTTAAATATTTTAGCATCAGTTATACAATAAATAAAAATGACATTTGCATTTAGTAAAATTTACTCAGTTTAATGTTTCTGTACGAGGAAATTATATTTAAGCATGAAGCTCAAAAAAAATTTTAAAGCTCATATTGAGCATGCTTCATCGCTTAAAACTTAAATTAAAATAAAAACATAGAAATGAAATATTATAAAAAAAGTAACAATACAAAATACAATAATATTTATTTTATATATTATCTTATATTAAGCATGGAAATTTTCGAAATTCAAACTTTCATTCAATTAGTGTCCCATTATGCCCCATGGACTAAATTACCCCACCTTCCCTTTACGTATATATATCGTTTCCTTTATTCACCTGGGTGCAAAAAGGAAAAGAGAAAGCGCACTCTATAGTTATACGTATTTGCATTTAAATATTCAATTCAAATCTTTCGCGCTACTTGAAATGCGCAATTGTGATTGGCTCTAAAGTTAATTAGTGAATATCTTAATTAATATTCCAGCACAAACGTCAATCTTTACGGCACAAACCAGCACAAACGTAGCACAAACGATTCCCACCAAAAATTTTTCAGTTTTGTGAGTGGGGGGGCTGGCGTCAAGTTGGCCCCCCTAATTAATTGCTAATTATCTCAGGAACGAAACCAGCACAAACGTCAAACTCTTCGGCACAAACCAGCACAAACGTAGCACAAACGATTGGCGTGAAAAAAATTTCAAATTTCGTTAGAGGGGGGGTTGGCGTCAAGTTAGCCCCCCCTCATTAAATTTTAATTAACTCTGTAATTAAAGTAGCACAAACGAAAATTTTTGCGGCACAAACCAGCACAAACGTAGCACAAACGATTGACGTGAAAAAAGTTTGAAATTTTAATGGAGGGGGGGTTGGCGTCAAGTTAGCCCCCCAAATTAAGATTCTAATTAACTCCCGCTAATTAGTAGCACAAACGAAACTTTTTACGGCACAAACCAGCACAAACGTAGCACAAACGACACACAAATTTTCAATTAAAAGTTCGGGGGTGGGGGGGCTAACTTGACGTTCATAAAATATCATGCTCTTTATTTTGTATCATTAATAAAATTAATTATTATTATTATTTTTGTTAATCTACGCCAATGCTGGTATTGTTGCTTTAAAATGATTCACGTTACTCTCTCTATGTGTATCGGGAAAAAATACAAGAAAATTTTAAATAAAAACTGCATTTTTATTATTATTACTTTTTTTTTTTTTTTTTTTTTTTTTTTTTTTTTTTTTACAAATTAGTACAAATACTACTTTAAAAAAAATGTGTCTTATTACTAAATCTTTTTGACACGGAAATTTGGTTTATCTTTTTTCTTTAATAGTAGCAATTTATTTTATGTTCTATAAAAGAGCGCTACCTCATTAATTATTTGTGTTTGTTTGTGTTAATAGTTTCCTTTTCTTATGTTAACTTATGTTGTAATATTTTGATCAAGAACATAATAATATGGTTGAAATAGCCGTGTACAATAAGCTTCTTAAATAAACTTACTTGTCAGTATTATTAAAAACTACTTCATATTGATTATAAAAAAACCATCCCTTAAATAATAATAATAACAATAATGATTGCTGCGTTGAATTTTTTAATGGGTCGTAGTGGTGTTTACATTATAATATTTTACAAACGATTTTTTTTATCAATTAAAGGCGTAGAACACCTTGAACAAAAAAGTTGTGTAATATCCTAACAAACCTGAAAATCAACGTTGATTTGGCCGGAGTCATTGATTTCTAATTTATTTTCCAGTTTACGCGCGCGTAAAACAAGCAAGCTGTGACGTCAGTGACCGTCAGTGGCATTTTGTGAATGGAAAATAAATTAGAAATCAATAACTTTTGCCAAATCAACGTTGATTTTCAGGTTTGTTAGGATATTACACAACTTTTTTGTTCAAGTTCTTCTACGCCTTTAAGCGTAAAAGCGACGTTTAGCAGCAGCATTTTTTACTGAAGAGAAGATTTTTATATTTATCCTTTAACTTATTTTATATATTATTAGCTTTTTATTATCGCGGGTTTGTACTATATATGACAACCGCTATTGTTTTTTTTAACTATTCTAAATTCAAATAAACTTCTAACATACATAGAAACAAAATCAACGGTTATGTTAATTCAAATTCAGTGACAATAAATTTAACATAAAATAATAATAAAAAGTGTATATATGACATTTTTAATTGCTATATATTTTCAAGGTTTGCAATGATACTTTAGACTTGTAATAAATTTTACTCACTTTTTGTTCAATGTGCTATTAATTTTGTTTGGATATAAACACGCAAAGAAAACTCCCACGTTCACTGAATCAGTTTGCACACGAACTTAATAAAAATGCAATATAGGGAAATATACAGAATGATCAATCAATTTTCATCAATGCAACACACCCTTATTTTAATTAACTTTATCTTATTATTTGTCAGTAGTAAATAAAATTGCAACATTTATTTATTATTAATATTTTAGGAATATTTTATGCAATAAAGAATTTATTTATTTTATTTAAATTTGTATCATGATTTACAAATTAGAAATACTTTTATTGAACTCATCATCTAGTAACAAAAATCTTTACACCACACCAAATGCTTTTCGTGATTGAATCAATAGATTTCTAAAATTTAAAAATACAACAAATAAAACAAATTATTATAATATTTATTATTTCTATCCGTACACTGAAAGAACGGCGTCAATATTGACTTTATAGTGAACATTTGATGCACTACCTGGATAGCTACTTCACCTGAAGTTATATTTTTTACGTATTACCATTGTACTCGCAACGTACGGTCATTTTACTAAATGACTAAAAGAAACAATGAAATTCTATTGGCATATGAGAATAACATGCATTTAGATAGAGTTTTTGCGTCAACTGAAATCTACATCTGATTGCATTCAATGGCCATAAGCCAATAGAAATTAATTTTTTTAGTAAAATGACTGTTCATGATTCAACCTAAAAAGTTTTCATTGTCACAATCTGAGTGTTTTCTTAGTGTAAAAAAATAGGTGTATAAAATTTATAGTTTAAAAGTCAATTACTCTGCGATTAAAACTGCCTCAAATAGTAACAATATACATGTTTAATTTTCTGGCTTTTTTTCCCTTCATTTTTTAGCTAATAGGTTTCTAATAGTAATAAGGTTTTATACATAAAACAAATAATTTTGGATAATTCTATTAACAAATTGTGCATAGCATATATTTTTCTATTTATTGGTGCACCAATACTATAAAGACACTGTCAAATAGTACAGAGCATTTGGGCAATGAAATAAGTTGATACTTCACCATATGAAAGCATTTGTATTGCCATAAGAGAATAGCACAAAAATATATCTTAATATTGGTAGAGTCACCATATAGTATAAAATGTTATTATATTGCCTTACGGGCTTACAATGCATTTGTATGGAGATTTTATATCATGCTTCACACAAAAACACGAAACTTCCAAAAGACAAGATAGTAAAAAAATATTTTCCAACCTGAGAGTCAGTAAATTTCAGAATTGATGCTACAGTATCTATAAAAATTTGAAGTCCTTTTAGCCAAAGAGGCAAGGTTTCAAATATGTCTACCTATCCAACATTTATTGATTTATTATTATTTAAATTATAATTAAATATTTAAAATATCATCTTCATTATATATTTTAATGAGTTTTCAATTACTATATTAAACAACATTAAATTTTTCATTAAAACTGCAATTATTTTATACAAACATAGTAAAATATAAATCAATGAAACAAAAAAAGTAATTAAAAATTTTAATTATATATTTTTTTAGCAAACATATTATGATATACAAGTTAAATACTAGAATGTAATTCAATATATTCCATGTTATATGTATATACGATGAGCAATTAAAATAAAGTCAATGACCTCTGTATACTTGCGGAGATTATAAAATTAATTACCTTTAAAACTATGTTACAACATATAAACTTCAATAATAAAATATTAATTGTACACTGCTGTCGTTTTATAGACAGAGAATAACGTTTTTAAATTAAAACCTAAAGTGCTCTGAATAACATAAAAGTCAAGGAATTAGAGACTGATATAGAAAATAAAAAGATAGAATGTTCTGACCACCGAGAATTTTACACTGAAAAAATTAAATATTCAAATTTATTATTATTTATATGACAGCTGGTGTAACTGTAGTTTAATGATTTAAAAAATAGACGAAGGAATGAATGTAAGAACTTTAAGAATAAATTACGTAATTTATGCTCCATTTATGACATTATAGCATAGGTGTTGCTAAAATATGAACAGTATAAATAATAATGCTTTGAAATTTAATCTGTAAATTATGTAATGGTTATTTCTGAATATTTCTGGAAAAAAATTGAATATTACTATTACTCGTATATATATATACTTTTTTTTTTTTGCAAGAAATTTATGAAAGAAATATAAAAATAGGGAAAAAGCTGATAAAATGGACCAAAAAAGATCTAAAGATCTGTTGGTCTCTAGTTATTATAAATACAGTATAGAATAAGTTATGTTGTAATGAATAAATGTTGGTAAAAATGATTTAACATAATTATTAAGTACATACTTGTTTGTGTGGGCACAAATAATATTTTCATCTGAAACTGTTATTTGCAATGAACATTTCAAAATCCTTAATATTAAAACCATGCATGTATTTTAATACGTAATTTTAACCTGGATTTTGATCCAAAAATTATTTTACACATAAATTTTTTTTCTCTCTTAAAAAATTTAATTTTTATGTATTTTTTCTAATGTTTTGAAAAAGAAAATCCCTTCATTTCATTTATTCTGCAACGAGTTGTTTCTATTTATTGCCTGCATGTAGCTATACTGAACTTGTACTACTAATTGTGATGTATGCACAATATAGTATTACACTATAATTATAATATATAAAAATAATTAATATGCAATGTATAATTATTATGTTAGAATGATGGCATATAATAATTACACATTTACTTTTGACCATGTTATAGTATATAGGCCATTGTCAAAAGTTTGTTATAATTATAATTATTTAAAAATATATATTGTTGCCATGAAAACAATCTTACTAATTATAGAGATTCTTCTTAAAAATTTCATTGAAAATAAAATATTTTAAATTTATAACATCATTGAAGGTTATCGATAATGGAAATTCTTAAAATTTGCAATTATCTTAAAACACGTAAATTGTAAAACATTGCCAAAACAATATGAGAGGTTATTCCAACCGGAAGCACCCCCTTTTAAATGGATTCTAATCAGTGTTAGGAATAATATTTAACACGTATTAACTTCAATATTACATTGATCAGTCCTGAAAAAAAAGTGCTTATTTGGGGGGGGGGGAGGAATTGTTACAGAAAAATTATTGCTTCCAGTTGTAAAGATCTCTGATTACGTTTTGGGTGTATCTAATATCCGTAATCATTTAAATATTTCCTGCCTAAGTAAATTAGTGATCTAAAAAAAAATAGTCTCGCCATTCTGAAATATAAGAAATAAGAGGACCTTTAAGGAATAGACCAGAGAAAAACATAAGCACTTATATCACAAAACACTTGATGGGACTTACATAAATAACTTTAGTTTGTCTCAAAACCGAACAGTAGCTCCGTAGCAGTGATCAGAAATTTCAATTTATGCAACCCGCAAAACATTTTCATACTAAATTTTGCATGTTTCTGACGTCATAAACATGAATAGTCACGGAAATAGCATACTTTAGAGTATTTTCACGTTATCTCGTGGGGCTATACATTAACATTCTGGTAAATATTGTCATTAATTTTGAAGATCCCATCTCATGTTTCTTCATTAAAAAGCACATGTTGTTTTATGTGGTCTATAGTATTAAGCTTTTGTCGCGCATCTCAACGATAAACTTTATTAAAATGGATTAACTTGTGTGTAAAATTAATGTTGCAATTGATTTTTTTTTTCAAACGGATAACGAGAAATGTAGCCATTAAAAAATTTGTCATGCTATGAAAAGAATATTGATAAAAGCTCATATCTTTTACGATCAAGAAAGCGACAAATTATATATTCTATATATTCTATAATAATATATAAACATACACATTAAAACGATTATTTGAGATTATGAATTGAGATGAATGAACTCTACTATTTACTTCATGAATCCTTGAAATACAGCAGCCTACATTTTGCAATAAAAATAAACAATTTATAATAATATATACAGTAATATTATGCATTTAAACAGTATATAAAGACACAAATCTTTTACCTCAATCGGTTTTGTATGCATTTGAAATATGACAAAAACGTGGGAGGACGTTTTAGAACAATAAATTTACTTAGATCATTGATTTCTTATAATAAACATACTGTACATACACTGGAAAAATGTTGGCACAGATAACAAGAAGTGCAATATGTAAATTCTATATACTTAACAAAATATAGAAAAGAAAACTTAAATTTTTTATTACTTTTGGTTGGCTTCTGGTTTGCAATATTCTCTATGTGCAAATAAAGTTGATTCTCTGTGATCTACATTAAATAGCATTTAATTTGCATTGAATCAAATTTACAGTATCATAATTTGAAAATACAGTCTTGTTCATTATAGGATGCTATAGCTGCAGATCAATCATTTAACATTGTAGGGACCATAAACTTCACGGAAAGAATAAGTTACTCAATTTGTACTGTATTTATGTTATTATATATAGCATAAGTGTTACTAAATTTGAACAACACAAATAATTATGCTATACAGCTTAATATTTATGCTATTATAACATAGTAAATGTGGAATATAGCATAGAGTATATTGTGCTGAAATGGTCCAGAATAATTATTAAGTCTTTATTTTTATACGTGCTGAGTTTCACAGATATAACCGGAAATGGATTCAGTTAAATAAATAGGGGAATAGTATTCTGTGTGAACAGATCATACTAAATTACTCGTAGTAGGGAGAAGCCACAAATGGGTGGACGTGACTTATAAAAATCCACAAACTGTACACTCTTTTTTTTTTATTGTTATTTTGAACTAGTACCATGCTTTTATATATATATATTATATATATATATATATATATATATATATATATATATATTATATATTGTTTTTTTATGCATGTTTTACTATTAGTTATTGAAGTTCTCTGTACACATGAAATTATAAGAAATATTTGGGTTTGTCTGCCTTTTTAAATGAAATAAACTGTTTAGGTTGTTATAATAATACTTTTGCAGAACCCTATTTTATTTTTATTATTATTTTGTGGTTTTAAATCTCCTGTTATTTTGATAAGTCTATAACGCTTGTTATAACTTTTTTGTTGCTATATAATATATTAATTGCCTAGGTCAATATTTTATATTATTATTCTTCAATACGTTATGTCAATTATGCTAATGATCTCTATGGTCTAAAAACAACCACAGATACAAGTCAGCTAGTAAGTTCAAGAGTTACAAATAGTACAATATATTATGCTTTTTTTTTTTTCAGTGCAACCTTTTTATAAATTTAAATTTATATCTATTTATTTCAAAGTATATTATAACAACAGTTAAATCGTTCGTATAATATTTTATTCTCATAGGTAATGACATTTATAACCTTACCAAGATTTATTTATTCGAGTATATATAATATATAGTTTCAAATTAATATTCAAATCATTTGATATGTATAAGAATAATTTTTCTATTTTCTACGCATCATTAGTTTCTATTTTTATTTTTCAATGGCAACAATTGAATTATTAGCAACAATAATAATAATATTGTAAATAGATACATTAATTAGTAATTCCTAGATGGTATAAAAAGTATAGCCGCAAGCAACTTTTGATATTTTCAATTAATTTTAGAATGTCATTAGCTTAATACTAAAGTGCGTATTTTTTTTTATTTTTTTTTACAAAAGTTGATAAATTTATTATAACTGAAGATCAAGGATGAAACTGGAAGATATTAATAATCGTTTTGTCACACCTCAACAAAATATTTAGTTGAGAAAAACATGATGACGTCACTTGACTATAAATCTGTTCATAAGAATAAATTTATTATGATCGTAAAATAAATAAAGCTATTTTTTAATTTGTTATAATTAAATAGTTTTATCTGATCTTTTAAAGAAGTTGTTTTTAATAAAGAAAAAAATAAATCAATAATAAAAAAACTTCATTATCCATTCATTATATTACTCATATTACAAAAAAGAAAATGATAATCCTATATTATATAATATAATATATAATAATAATATAATATAGCTAAGGTATCCCTACTTTAGGATGCCTTAATATAGTCTATAAATTTAGAGAGAGAGAGAGAGAGAGAGAGAGAGAGAGAGAGAGAGAGAGAGAGAGAGAGAGAGAGAGAGAGAGAGAGAGAAAGTAAAATTTTGGAAATGCACTATAATGTATTTAATGCAAATTAATGCACATTGTACATTAATGCATATTCTACGTAATTACACTGATTACTGATTACAAGTTTTTGGGTGAAAGTTATGAATGTCGTATTCTACAATGCAGAGCTAATCCCTTACTTTTTGACGTAATTTAAAAAATTCAAGGCATAATTTAACTTTATCCATTTTTTTTCTTTATTTATATATTTTTTTATTTAATTTAAGAATTAATGACCATTAAAAAAGGGAGAACAGAGTTATTGAAATTAATATGAAGATGGTTAATAATATAATAATATTCATTTCAGAGAGTAAAATTTCTTAAATTTTTAATTGTATCTTCTCATACCAAGAAAAAAAATAATAATAATAAAAAATTTATTTCAATTTGCAACTTAATTCCTTGCTTTTTTTTAAGGTATTCAAGATTTTTGAATTAAAAATAATATTTTGATAATTTTCATGGTCAAATTCATGTTATATGCAGATTTTTTTTTCTAGGATGTTGTAGACCGCATTTTCACATTGAACTTGAATATCGTTTCTTAAGATTTATTACAAAAAAGAAACACAAAGTTTACGTGCACTATTCGTACATTGATAAAGTATACTTAATACTATTTCTTATTGCAGTACATTAAAAAAAAACTATAAATTATTACATAGAATGCATAATTTATGCTGTTAGAACATAATAAATTGAACAATGTAAGTGCGTAGGTTTTTAGTGCACGCAAACTTGAACTTGCGAGCTTTTTTTTTTCTTATTGACCGATTGACTTAAGTCTTATACTTCATGTCACTCCCAACGACGTCACACCTACAAAATTGCAACGCCTTTTCATATTGTGTTTCAAAGTTGAGTTATAATAAACCGCCTCATAATGAATAGCTAATAGCACCTCGAGAACAGTTACTTCACACGTTCCCTGATATATTTCCCCTGTAATTATGTTAATTTTGCACATCATCAAGTACTTCATGACTATAATTTTATTATGCAGTAATTAATTTTTTTAATAATAAAATCTAGTTTTTTGTTTATATGAAAAAATATACAGTTTAACACCTACTACTAAGCAAAATATTATAATGATGATGAAATTTTTGTCAATTTTAAGGAAAACAAAACACCTACTTTAAGTAAAGTTTATTGACATTGTGCCTTCCTCTATTTCAACAACATTCTTTAAACGTTGATAATTAACAAGAAAAAATAACAATATAGGAAGAATTTTATATAAATTGTACCAAATATAAAAAAAAAATGAACATTTTATTGCTTTATTGCTCATGTACTCTAATGATCATTGATTCTTTAGTTTTGTTTTTAACTTAATTTTATTTTTTTAACAGAAGAATGTGCTATATATGGTGTTTTTTAATATTCAAACTAAATGGTAAAATTAATTGACCGGTAACTTAAGTTTGATGTTGTGGAAAAAGAAGTGCAAAAAAAATGGCACAAAAAAAATAAATAAATAAAAGTGAAAAATGAACTGATGAACAATTATGATTATACAATTCAAGATTAAAAATTTTGCCAATTAGAAGAGTCTATTGAGCAATTTTGATTACTATTATAATGAAAATACCAAAAATTTGCTGTTTAAGGAAACTTTAACGCCTGCAAATTAAGTGTAAAGTACTTGCCGTTTCATAATTTCATGATGCCGGAAAAAATTCCATCTTTTAATAATAATAATAATGTGATTTTAAAGAATTTTTACAACGATGATAGATATTTTTCGGCTTCTTCTTAAATTACATGCATTCAAAGTAATGAAATATGAACCCAACTTTTGCGTGGCTGTATGTGGATACGTATATTGGAACCCAGCAATAAAAAAAGGTATTATTAGTATAATAATTTAAATTTTAATTAATATTTTGATACTTATAACATTGATAAATTATATAAGTAATAATATTAGTTTCTACATTGAATTATGACCAAAAAATTTACAACTAGTTTAATTTTTTTTCTTTTGCTAATAAATGTAAATGAGTTTATTTAAATTCTTGTATTTAAGACCTCTGTCATTGAGTATATTTATTTTTACCAGTTGTAAAAAATAAAATTTCATAAATTATTATTATATATACGTACAAAGAGTATATGAAATTTCAACTATATTAATGTCTTGCTATCAATTAGCTTTATTACCTATTAAATATGTAACATAAGTAAAAATAAAGATTGAATTATCTTATAATAACATAATTAGAAAGTAATACGTTACTTTGAATAAAGTAGGTAGTTTATTTATTTTCTTTTGGGCTATAATTTCTACAAACATTTTTAATTATAATAAATTTGTATTGCATAATAGACAAGTCAGGGCTAACAAACCCTATATCTCCGAAACATTCAGGAACACCATAAATAAGTATTATAATATAAATAATATAAAAGTTAACAGTAGGGGTTATAAATAAATGTATGAATGAAAAAATATGGTGTACAACATAATATTTTTTTGTTATTAGACGTCTATTGCTTTACTAAGTTGTAAACATGAACTTGCAGTGGAGCTTAGTGTTTGCAAAGTAACTTTTCTGTACCACATAATTAAGCCAACATATTCAACTCGCTAATCATTTTGTTCGTGATTATTTCAATGATTATCAACACTAAAAACTCCATCTTAGGTAAAGAAAGAGCGAGAGAGAAAGAGAAAGAGAGACAGAGAGAGAGAGAGAGAGAGAGAGAGAGAGAGAGAGAGAGAGAGAGAGAGAGAGAGAGAGAGAGAGAGAGAGAGAGAGAGAGAGAGAGAGAGAGAGAGAGAGAGAGAGAGAGAGAGAGAGAGAGAGAGAGAGAGAGAGAGAATTAAATTATACGCAATTTGGTAGCAATTTAGGCTTATATAGACGATCAAACTTTGAAGATATTTGAACCTCTGACCTCTTCCTTTAAAAGAATATTTTCCTTCTTTTTAATTTATTTATAAAAAAAAAATACAGAGGCAGAAATAGAAAATAATGGAGTAAGCTATATCATCATATAGAGAGTTAAAAACTATAATTTTCCATAGCTAATAGTCTATTATAATAACACGTATACCATATAAGGTTAATATTATATATGTTGCACAATATATTTGTTATGCTGTACTGAATAATTATCATTATTTTTGCGGAAATTATATTGTTAATATGCATAAATTTTGCTGAAATTAGAGTAGCATAATATTATAATTTTTTGTAGACACTTTGCGATTTTTTATTTTTATTTTTTATTTATTTATTTTTTTATTAATGTATATAAGATATATATATTTTTTACTTTCTTGCTTCATGGCAATACAATTTCAGAGTACTCAAAAAAGAGGATATTTCTTCTAAATACTCTATGTACATACATATATGCAGACAATGCGGATTTTATTTAACAAAATGCGCCATACAAATACATGGTATTCCCATAAGGAAAAACATTACAATTTATTGTCACAGTGCACATGTATTTTTGTCCTTGCTTATATAAAAAAACTTTAAAATTATTACTGATGTTCTTTATTTTTGCGACCTGAGTCGATGAACTCCTACAGATAGATTGTGTATTTTATTGGAAGTTACTAGAAGTGTTTTACCTGCTTTTTGATATCACAACTTTTTATAGCTCAAGTTTGAAGTCCTTGACCATCCCACATCCCAACAGTGGTCACTATACAATGTGACCATTAAGGCTTTTTTATGCTGATTTTAGATGTGATATACAACTGCTGGAGTTTTATCTCGGCTCTACAGCAGTTGGTGTATCTAAGGCCACAACTTTTATTATTTTTTTTTTTACGGTCTGAAAATAGCTACAAGCTTAAGTTACTGTTTTTTTATTAAATTATTTGTAATTTGATATTTGGATGATTTTGTATACAAACGATGTATTAAACGATGGCTTTGTATATAGACGTATTTGCTTTACCCTACACGGCAAAAAAAAAAAAATGTAAATTGCAACAGGTAAATATTACCCTGGCCCAGGTATTGATATACCATACAATGTCACCTAATGCAGGTGAATTGTCATCTAGGTGAGGCACCAACTGTATTGTAGTATGTTTTACCTAAATTAGATACTATTGTAGTTCTGTTCAAGGCTAATTTTTACCTATTGCAATACACAGTACCTATGTACTGTACCTTCATAAGTGGTGATTTTTACCCCCTTGTATAATTTCAATGTTGGGCGTTATATCGGTTGAAAAAGACAAACTATTTTCATGTGGACTTAAAACACAATAGCAGTACACACATGGATAAAAATAAATACGTGAATGGTAGTTTGATTTCTCATACTTTTATTTATATCAATATGAAATTATGCTATATTGTATTTTGACCATGTTACTGTACATACATATCGTCCCAGTTATGCACAGCATAATTATTTATGCATTTTCAATATTTTTATTTTTTATTTTATTCTATGAATTTATATTACTGTTTTGAGGGTTTGACCACACATGTAGTCAGCTTAAACCTCAACATTTTAAAAATGTATCATGTTTTTGAATAAAGAAGATTATAAATCTTAACACTGCAACATTTATGCAGTCAAACTATACTGTATAACTGATTATGAAAACCCGTTTATCTCTACTTTAGTAATACATTTTCAAATTTTGAGACGTCATTAAGAATGAGAACAAAATTTTAACTATATTTAGTAACATTGTTCGAAGTTCTGAAATGAGGCCCCAAGACAGGGTAATCAAAGTCACCCCTGTTGACTGTACCATATATTCATATTCACATATTATTCACGTTATTCGTATAAATTACAAAATATATTTTTTCCATGTAATATTATAACAAGTTTAGTGTTCTATCCCAAATTTCAAAAATTATTTAGAGCTTGGTAAATTGATTAAAAAGCATGTAGTATGACTAGAGCGCACCATAAGTACGTAAGTAAGACCATTATATGATTAATTGCAAAGATAAAAAGGGAGAATTTTCAAGAATTTATCTGTCTATTAGTCAGAAACACATTTAAATATACATACATGAATATTTAATACAGCAAACCACAAGTACAATTCAAACACCCAGACATAATAACGTTTCTACCAAATTTCATTTCTTGCAATCACAATCCATAAGAACATTTTATAATATATACGTCTGTAAATTTAAATATAATTTCTTTATAATAATAAAACGTAAAAAAAAGTAAGAAAAATAAGATCTTTTTATAATTCTTACATTATTATGTGTGTCTCATGATTTAAAAAAAAAGCTGTCAAAAGAAACATGTTCGTAACATGTAAGTATTTGAAATTGGATTATGTACACTGAGTCAAGTTATTACATTCGAAATTTTGTGACAGAGTCAAGCTACTGAGAGAATGAGAAGCAGAGAGAGAGAGAGAGAGAGAGAGAGAGAGAGAGAGAGAGAGAGAGAGAGAGAGAGAGAGAGAGAGAGAGAGAGAGAGAGAGAGAAAGGTCAACAAACTTTTTTACTTTCGTTATCGGTTCTTACTCTTTTAAATCCCAAATGATACTTTTTTAAGAAGGTTTTGCATGTTCTTTTCCTTCTCTCTCTCTCTCTCTCTCTCTCTCTCTCTCTCTCTCTCTCTCTCTCTCTCTCTCTCTCTCTTTCTTTCTGTTTTTTTTTACTCTCAACAGCAAATATCGTTGCTATTAAGCTAAAGTAATATCATTGAACTGTAGAACATTTTAATTTTCTGTCAAGATTTATGTTGAAGCTAACGAGGGGAAAAATTATTCGATTTTAGTTTAATCATTAAACATAACGTTATATTATATTAAAATATTTATTTGATAATCTATTATTACGTAAGCAGTCAAAAAATATTTAATTTTTTTTTCCGTTACTAATTGATAAACAAACTATTCAAGCCGAATTAGCGGATTCATAAAGTCAGCTTATATGAAAAACCTTTTATATACAAAATAAGTGTTTCGTATTTTATTCTATAATGTAGCTTTATATTAATTAATTTATAAATTTTTATAAACAAAAAAACAGTGAGTAATACCAAGGCATCCTAAAGAAGACTTGAAGAAAGATGCTTTGGTATTACTAATAATGATTAAATAGTTTTTCAAGAAAATATAATTTTATAATAAATACTATACATTGTGATTTTAAAGTGCAATAGGCCTTTTTCAAAAGTCTGAATACAATTAAACATTGTTAAGACAAGACTGCATTTCTTAATGGTCTTCATAAAAAAAAAGCAATTTTGGTGCATAGAAAATCTTGCACGAAAAGATCAAAGAAATTGGGGATAGCAAATATTTAAAAAGTTGTTTAAAGTCTTCTAAAATATTTGTAGCGTCAGACCTTTTCATAAATAATAATAATAACTAATAAGTATAACTTTATTTAGGCGTTGTGAGGGCTTCACATAGCCTTATATGAGACAGTCTTTTATGAGACTTTTAAAAATTTGGTCCATACATCACAGTGCAGAAAGAGAGAGAGAGAGAGAGAGAGAGAGAGAGAGAGAGAATTAGAAAAAGCACATGATCTAAGACAGCTTAACAATCTTTTTTAAGTTTCTTACAGTACCATAGAGTGAAAATATTTATTAAAATAGTTAAAAAATGCATGTAAAAAAATGTTACGAATAATAATTTTACCAATTTTAAATATTTAAAAAAAAAATATTAAATTTCTCTTTTACATGAAATGAAAATATACATTAAATCAATACAATTTTTATACAGATCTAAATGAAAATTGTTTTGCAATAAAAATACATACGAACATTTTTGAAATGGGAATTGACAAAATTTTTCCAATATTATTATTATTATGTAATAATATAATATCGGGCATTATTTTCATTTAATATTTTTTAAATTGTAAAACAGCAAGATTTCTTATCGATTATATTTATTAAATTTTATAAATTCAATTATAATAGCTATATTTAAAAATTATCTATTTCAGATAGATAAAATGTAAAAAAAAAAAAAATCTATTGTTCTATGATTAAATCTCTAAGTTTTATCTCAAAAAATAATCTGCGAGTAAATAATAACAATAATAAAATAAAAAGAACGACCAAATTTTGTATCAAATTCTGTATAAGTAGAAATTTGAAATGTATAATTAGGGCGTTCTTAGCAGCTGGTTATATAATAAACATTTTGTATAACAAAACACTATTTAATTAACTATTTTTGCAATAATTTTTATAAAACAAAAGTTATTAAAGCTGCCTTACATGGGGAGTTTCTGATATAAATTTTATATTCTCTAACATACAATAGATTACAGATCTGACCTTCATACAGTTTGGCTCTAACACGGATAAAAATAAATGCGTAATAATTATGCTAGCTGAATGCAGCATAAATGTTGCTGCATTCAGCTATAGAATAATTATTATGAATTTATTTTTCTGTTGAGCATAAATTACACGTTTTTTTTTCAGTGGGTATATATATTTTTCTTTACTATCATTGTTATTTTTTATATAAAAAAATATAAAAAGAGTAATAGATATTTAATTATTATTTTAAAAGTAATAGAAAAAATATACACATAATTTAAAAATTAACTAAAAGTGACAAATTGAAAGAAAATAAGTATTTTTACAAAGTTTGAATCATGAATCACCACAACTTCGTAGTTGTAACCTTAACATAAAGTCACAGTCAAAATTATATAGCACTGATAAGAGAACAACTATTTCATACCACAACATAAAATTACCGCACTTAGAGTTTGATAAATTGAACATCTTGAAAATATTCCATCAAGTTTTACAATTGAAGTAAAAAAAAAAAAAAAAAAAAAAAAAAACATCGTGCAATTTCAAATTTGTTATCTCTTTTTCACTTTAAACACAAATTTAGGTATACGTATAAGATTATCTATTGAAAAACATTACTGCAAAATTTTGATTTGACATTATGAAAATAATGAACAAGTTCTTATAATATGACACTTAAAATATTTCACTCTTACTCTTGAGATCATTGAACTGTAAGATGTATAAGTAAGTAAGTACTTTGTCAATAAAAAATGAAGGAAAATCCTCATTCAAAAGTCTAGCAATATAATGACAAAAAATTAAATGTCTGATTAAACTTCACGCATGTATGAGTTTGCACTTGATGATTCAATATCGAATGCAATAAGAAATTGCAATGCTGAACAATTTGTAATATAATAAAAAGTTGGTAATACGTGTCTTAATTTCATTGTATTTAAATTTAAAAAAAAAATAAGGTCAATATCTTACGATTCTTTGTCAAGATTGAAGGTTTGATTTTGGAAGAGAAATACTAAAATTTATATAAACCATATCAAATTCATCTTATACAGAAAAATAATTTATTGTACAGTAGCAACAACAAAAAAAAAAAAAAAAAAAAAAAAAAAAAAAGGAGAAAAAGAAGTTAAAAGTAATAATACACGACTGTGATAATATATTTTACCATTTCATTTTTATAATTGTCTATACATAATGTTATTTGTAATTATTGTTCATATTGCATAGATAAACAAAGATCGTAATCCTGCGTTGAAAAATTGATATAAAATAAATATACCCTCGTAAGCAGCAACGTTAGTTATCCAGTTAAGCAGTGGTCAAGTTTCTATTTTAATTGTTGCAACAATAAAAAAAAACTAAGGCCTAACTAGAGGTTACAGCTGATTGACCTATAGATAAATAAATAGGGCAGCTTGGTAGTCAGAAAAATTTACTGTAAACTACACCTATGTTAAATGAATAAAAATAAAATAACTAAATATTAATATATGAAATGGAGTAGGCGACGTCAAAGTGTATAAATGAATCCTGTTGCAGTTTATGGTAGAGACGAGATTGCATACAGTTCTCAGTCAGTCAGTTATGATAAATGTACTTTTGCCTCATATGCAAAGTAACTTTGGTTATATAGGGTTATTGAAACTATACACACCAAATAAAGCAATTGTCGGTGAGAGATTCTCGATATGGATTCTTGTTACATTATTAAGGTAATATACACTCAGAAAAAAAAAATGTTGACCCTCAACGCACAAATGTTTAAACAAAATGTTAAATGCACGGGTTAAATGTTTAATCGAAATAGTTTGATTGTACATATGTCAATGTATTGTTACTAAATATTCAATGTTGTAGAGGCTAGCGTCGATGCAAGTATGATGAGTACAAAAGATACATGGGTTCCCCCTAAACATAAGAGTATACTCTCTACCGATTTCACTAATAGACAGTACCCATGTACTGGTAGTGAGTAAACATTTTAAATACACTTCTTGTATTGAATTTCAGATAATTTTAGGTACGATCTTTGCATTAGAATTTGATGTATAAACATGAATGTTTAGAGACAGTGCTTGAAATATTCAGAGAGTATACCAGTTTTAAAATACTAGCCTCTACTTCTTCGTATTCGTAATAAGATATGAATTAGAATATGAAACACTAACAATTTTCGTTTCATTGTTTGATTTGTTAAAAAAAAAGTCTTCAAGGATATTGTATATTTTGTTTATTATATATATATAATAACAATATCGTAAAAAAAAAAGTATTTCATGATATGGTAACTTAATATTGTTTAGGAGTAAATTTATTTTGTATTAAATGTATAGTAACTAAAGTTATATATAAATTTTTTTATACTGTATTAACATTGTAATTTGAATGTATTTCACATGTAATTGGCTATGCTGTATGTGGATTAATAAATAAATAAATAATGTAATTGGATTTTGCAAGTTCGATATGATTGATAAAATAATAATAATAAAAAGTTATAACAATAAAAAGTGGTTGAATTAAATGAAGTAAAAAAAAAAATATATATATATATATATAAATAAACCAGATTCAACAAAACTATGCAATATTTTTCACTTAAAAAAAATTAAGTAATCCTACACTTTTTTTTTCTTTTTTTGAACTGGATTTAAAATATCTTAAGATATAAAAAAAAATCATAAAAGTCAGCATAAATATAAAAATAAAGTAACCAGGAAAAACTAAAGTAAACTGGTTCAATGACACCATACACCAATAATCATGAAATAAAAATATGATTTATTATTAAATATAAATAAAATTAAAAAGCTAGTCACACGCAAGATATTATTTAACATTCCAGTTAGAAAATTGTTAAGATTTTTTTTTTTTTTTTTTTTTTTTTTGTTCTTTAGTATGCGAAAGACACACTGTGCGGTCAAGTTCTTTCAACTGCATTGCAAATTTGTTACCATAACTATAAGGTCAATTTAATATACGCGTGAGACTTTAGCGGCTAAATATATCAAAATCAAAGAGGAGAAAAGGCTAAATAGGCAATAATTACAATGATTTCAGCACAAATTATATGCTATAATTGAATAAAATATC
Organism: Ecdyonurus torrentis; assembly: GCA_949318235.1. Lineage (NCBI taxonomy): Eukaryota > Metazoa > Arthropoda > Insecta > Ephemeroptera > Heptageniidae > Ecdyonurus > Ecdyonurus torrentis. The sequence goes on from OX439129.1 coordinate 48,986,001, forward strand.
AATGATTATTGATTACGCAAGAAGATCAATAAAAAATCAATTTAACTTTTTTTTTCTTTTCAATGATATCATATAATTACTTAAAATATAATATTTATTTATTTTTCCTTTTTTTATATATAAAGTATATAAAAGAAAATAAGTATTATTTTAATAGGTATTTAAGTTTTATTATAGACATAAAAATAATAAAACAAGTATTTTCTTACTGGTGGCCTTTTTTTCTTCTTTACTCTCGTATGTGTATACGTATATTATATTGAATTTACATATAATATACTCGCGATGTTGGATGCATAATTCATCAATACTTCAATGCCTAACTAACTGTGTATTTGTCATTATTCGCATCGACAATTACGAATGAATCTGTCACTTCTGTATAATCTCAAAGAAATCTTCAGTTCCATTTGTCATTGTATCGATATAACTATATATAACAGCAAAAATATAAAATCAAAGTAAAAATAACAGATTTGTGGATTATCGTTTATCTAATTAGGTCCTTAAAGCCATAGGTCACATAAAAACATGTGCTTTTTAATGAATAAACACGAAATGAGAACTTCAAAACTGATGACAATGTGTACCAGAATGTTAATGTAGCTCCACGAGAGAGCGTGAAAAAACTGTATATAAAGTATGCAATTTGCGTGAAAATTCATGTATATGACGTCAGAAACATGCCAATATCAGTATGAAAATGTTGTGTGGGTTGCATAAATCGAATTTTCTGATAACTGCTACGGGGCTACTGTTGGTTTTTGAGACAAATTAATGTTATTTATGTAAATCCCATCAAGTGTTTTGGGATATAAATGCTTTTATGTTTTTCTCTGGTCTATTCCTTTAAATATTTCTGACCTCAGAACATTTCACTGAAAACTCTCAAAACATTGTACCGCAATGGTATGGATAAGAAACTACGTAATAAGCAACTTTAATCACATACTACATGGAAAAATAAATTATGTTATTTATGCAGTAGTTATGCATGTATAAGCATTTTATAAATGCACATATTTATGCTCTAATGACATGTCATTATAGCATAAATGATGTTAAATTATAGAACAATATAAACAATTATACTTTACAACATAATATTTATGCTATATGTAACACAGTTATTATGCAGTATAGCATAGATTATTCTGTATTGAACAAATTGTGCTGAAAATGAGCCAGTATCATTATTATACGTATTACGTCGTATATATATATTATACTGTACTGTATATATATATATATATATATATATATATATATATATATATATATATATATATATATATATATATATATATATATATTTTTGCCCGTGTATAAAATATTTTAAAGTTTTATTATTTTCATGGGCAAAAATAAATTGTGTTAGCTCATTTTCAGCAGCATTTATTCATAATAACATAATTTTTGCTGTAATGCAAAGTAACTTCTTTTTTTTTTTTTTTTGCATTAATATCATATTGTACGTACATCTGTTTATGCTGTGACAATTTAGTAACATTTATGCTATATAAGACACATGCAAAATAAATTACGTAAATTTGTCTTTCCGTTTTATTATTTTTTATATTCTTCGTGTTTTTGAAAGAAAGTGTTCCATTTTAAAATATAAATAGAAATTCTCTTCTTTGAAAGCCATATTTGCTTTCAATGAATATTTGCCTTCAATACAAATACTATATTGGCAGGTGGTTTTCTTTCTTCTACCCCCCTTTTTTTTTCTTCTGCACCTTAAAATTTTGAAGCTACGTCCTTAAGGGGACGTTTTTGATATGGTATTCGTTATCCCTGCCCCTTTCAAGTTTCTCTTTGAAAAAAAAAAAAAAAAAAAAAAACTACACTCACCTTTATTCTTTTTAAATGGGCTCATTGGGTGGAGGGGGGGGGAGGCAAGGGAACAGAGTTTACAAACATATTTTGATCTATATACATAAAATTATATATCAATAATATGATATAATAAAAATTACTTAAAAATTTAAATAAATATAAAATAGATACCTCTTTAAATTTAAATTTAATTTTATAACTTGATTTTAATAATTCATTTTGACAACATTTTTAATATTATATGATTTTGCAATCCTTAACATTAATAACAAATATGTATACCAGTACCATTAAATATTATTTGTTTTTAAATCATTTATAATTTTATATCTTTTTATTTTTTCCTACTAGGAAATGTATGATTTTATATATATATATATATATATATATATGTATATATATATATATATATATATATATATATATATATATATATATATATATATATATATATATAATATGATTTTGAAATTGAATTATGAGAGTCTACTTTTTAGAGAACTCAATTTAGTTTTTATTTCTTATAGTTGCAAATTTATTTACGTTGTTAAACATGATATGTTTCGAAGGTTGAATGCTAGCTGTATGGTGCGGTGTGGTGTATAAGTTTGTAATAAATTAGTTGGGTGTGTATAAGGATAAGGTGTGAAAAAAAGAGAATGTTATTTAAATAAAAAAAAAACTCTTAATTTAACATCTAAAAATTGGCTTATAGATGTATTACAGTATATTTGATCATACCGATTTTTCCTATACTTTCTTTACATACTAAAGTCTAGTTCACTCATTGATATATTTTTATGTTGACAAAATTTTTGTCATCTGCGCACGCGTTTTTTTAGCGCATTGTCTTAAAATTTTGTCAGTAAAAAAATGTAACACATCTGTTGCATTTGTTTTGTATGTACACCGATTGTAGGATAAAGAAATGAAATAAATGATTTTGAATTTTGCCCTTACAACAAAAGTTCCTTTAATGGAATGGAGGTTATCGGTGATGAAAAATTCTTTCAAAAATTCCATGGCCTATAACACGCAAAAGTATGTCTAGTATTCCTCATTTAAAAATCTCTGGTCTCAGCGCAGTAGTTTTCTCAACCAAAAAAATAAAAAATAAAAATAAAAAAATAAAATAAAAAAAATAAAAATAGTATGTACTGTATATTATGTATATTTTTACAAAATCACGAAAAACAAACCATCGCAGTTTGGTTGATCATATGAAATAAAAGGATAGAGGAAACCAACAAGAGCCTTACCATATAGTGAAAGAGTCCCATAAAATTTAGTTCGACGAAAATCTTGCGAGCACCGAGATAGAAAGATTTAAAAAATAGCTCGTATATTTTAATTTTTAGCACCATACATACATGCTTTAAAACATTTTATACTACATTTATACTACTGTATATAATAATGCTGTTCGTAAACCCTGTTCTCTGCACCAAAAATGACGATCGCCTATGGTTATGCAAATGGAATGCGGTGCAAGAGAACAGGGTTTACGAACAGCATTAATGTACATAAAATAAAAATAAGCATAGATAAATAAAGTGATAACGTTAATATTGTTGATTAAAAAAATGTAAAATAATTTTAATTTATTTTCTATACAATCAAGCTAAAATATTTGAAAAATCTTTAACTAACATCTTATTTAAAAAAAAAAAATTAATTTTAACATCTTTATACAGATTCTAAAGAATTTACTATTTCATTTTAGAAGAGCCCGGCAGGACGCAAAAGATTTTGATATATTAAGACATTTTTTGGTTGATTTATGAGATTTTAGGCACCTGGAGAAGAGAGAAAAATCACGTAAAATATAATTTTTTATATATTTATTTTAACATCAAGATATGAAGATGAAACTTAATTAAATCTTATAAAGTGATTATAAAATTAAAACACGCAACAATTTTTCAAACTTTCTTTCTCGTATTTTGAAGAAACTTGTCAACACATAACTCGCATAACGTGTGAAGAGACGTGAAAGACGTAAATTATATTATTTCTATACTATCTCATCACCAGCAAATTTCATTTCAATTTTTATTAATTTGCAAATTCAAAGTAAAATTTTTATTTTAATATTGGTCCATTATCAGGTATGCATGCTTGTAAATATGATATAATATTTTATTTTGTATATTGCAAATCGTTTAATTGTTTCTTCTATAAAGTTTTTGTCATGACTGCACTTTAAACTACCCATTTCCATCTTATTTTCAAAGAGGATTACAAATTTTATTTGTTTTTAACGACTATTTTGGCTAAGATATAAAATTTTAGTCGTATTTAAAGAAAACTTCAACAATAGTCGCAAAAAAACGACCTTTTTTTTTAACGTCCTATCAAAATAGTCTCTTTTAAGCTAAAAATATAATCCTATTATATTATAAAAAAGCTATGTGACGAAAAAATATTACATATATGCTATGGGAAAACATTGTCATTTTTTTTTTTTAATGTGATACCATTTGTACTGTATGGCCGTTCAAAAAATTTTGAATTTGAATTTTGAAGTCTGTATTGAAAGTGCAAATTAATTAGGCTGAGCCTATGCACGATTTAGTATAGAGTGAGCTTCCAATCAAAACACAGAAGGTCCGCGTTTGATCTCGCTATTGTCTAAACGATCGCTAGCATAAGGAATATCCAAAGACTAACAATTATGAACATTTTGTATTATTGTTATTACTATTTTAAACTGAATAAAGACGCGAGTATTCTTTTATTATTTATAGGGGTGTATGCGGATGACGTCATATTTATTGCGCTTGGAGGCCATACTGGAGTAGTGCATAACATTGCTCAGCATAGGACAAACTTCAGTTAAGCCAATTATCTTTGGGAAATCGGTTAATATTGTGTTATGGTTATTTTTCTCACATACTTGAGATACTAATGTAACATATTTACAACATCAATGCTCTCAAAAATATTCCATAGTGGTTTTAAACTGGCAAAATGCTTTATTTTCCTATGCCATGCACCCATGTTATTGAGTTATCCAACATGACGTCGACTTTAACATAAATGCATGTGACTAAAGAATCTCTAAAAGATTGAATATTAGTAAAAATACTCTCATACTTAAACTCATAATCAAAGCATTTCGTAAAGATACTCACTAAACATTTGTGTGTTGAGAGGAAACATTTGTTTTCTGAGTGTAGGGTAAAAAAAAAAAAAAAATACTTCTAATTATTAAAAAATTTTAACACTAACCCCATTGGTTTGAATGTATATAAAGCCACAGAGCTCTACATGTCAATTATATTTTAATTTTTTGAATTACACTATGTACTGCTGTCATTTTTTTTCTGTACCTGTATCATCTTTCATATATGATAAAAACTTGAGACAGTTTTTATATTTAATTATATCAGATATCAAAAGTTCAATTACCTGTAGATAGTTTGATTTTCTCCTCTACTCGACAAAGAAGAATTTATATGTAAAAATTACAACTTAATATGAGCTAAGTTGTAACAACAAGTTGCAACATGCATGTTTACACATATTTCAAGATATCGCATTTACATAGCATTAATTAGGTGCATCATGTAAATGCACTGATCACAGCGGTTTCCACAGTTTCTCTAGGATGTCATAGTGAATGTCGGGCTGTGTATTTGAGGTCATGGTCTGATTTTGAGTGAGATTTCATACCACTTTGAAAAAAAAAATGTTTTGACATTGTTATTGTAAAGATATATAACACGATAATGCCAAATTAATCTAAGTATAATTTCATATTATAGCAACAAAAACACAACTTGTACGGAAAGAATAAATTACGTAATTTATGCTGCATTTTATCATAAATGATCCTTAATAAGAACAACACAAATAACAATGCTGTGCAACATAAAATTTATGATATTACAACATAGTAATTGTCAGGTACTGTATATAAATTAAGTTGTATTAAACAAATTGTACTGAAAATGAGCTAGCATAATTCTTATATTATACGTATTGATTTTTGTACGTGTGCATATAATTTGGATTTTCCTTTCTCTTATTTTTGCTCTCTTAAACGTAGAAAAAAAAAGTATAAAAAAATGCGAATAGTTTAAAATAATAACAAAAGAATTTTTTTGTTACTAAAAAAAATTAAAAAAAAAATAAATAAAAGTTTTTTCTTTAGGTTACATGGATAACATGGCAAATAAACATAATTTTTGTGTGAAAACTGTGATGTTTACGACAATACGAAGTACAGGATGTATCAATCATATAACCTGTCACCTTTTTTCTTCTTTTTTTCTTTATAATTTAAAAGTAATATTGTATAATATTTGGTATAAAGGTATATAATTATGAATATTGAAAACTAATTATTATTATTTCTCTCGCGGTTCGTGATGAAGGTCGCTGACTATATTATAAAATGATGACACACCTATAACTATCAAAGTAACAATGATTGTAGCTTTTACATCTTATACGACGTTTTCAAAATGATTAATTATTATCATGATAATGTTTTTTTTTATAATTCCTTCTGGTATATTTTTTTTTGTTTTGATATTCATGATCATTTTGTAAGTGTTTACTCACGCATGTAATATGATACCTGTATGTATCATTATGTATATTATTATTATAATATGTAGTTATTCATTGTTGCGTATTATTGATTTCGTCTTGTCTGCAAATAGGCAATAATAAACTTTATTGACCCAGACAGTTAATAATAACAAATATAGTCACAAGAAACGTTTGTCTAGTCATTATTTACTATATCAAAGAATACAAATAATGTATAATTGAAAATGATTTTCAGTTCTATTATTTTATGTAATCAGTTATTATGACTATATGACAAACTCAAACAATACAATAATATCAATTTATTCAGTATATTGTTCCAAATTTGATTGTGTGTGTTATACATAATATGTACATAGAGTTGGGATCAAAATACATGCAGTCCAATTTTACACATATCAATTTCTTGATGGTATGAAGTTACGTCAAAGTACATGAAAGTTAAAGCAACATTCGTGATTTTTTTATAACCTTTTTTTTAGTAACTGTAACTAAGAAAAACTTGCGTACATAAGTTTTTATTTTATTTAAGGCTTGTCCCCATTACTTCGATGAAAAAGCAGCTACAGTAGTATATTATGAGATGTGTGTTTTTAATTTTTTTTTTTTAGTTTATGGTTTTAAATATATTGCATTGAAAAGTACATTTACATTATAAGATATACTAGTACGAAAGGTAGTAAAAGATTACTATTAATTTTCTTTAATAGAAATCTTTATAATATTTTGACTTATGACTTTAAACATATAGTAATAATTTTGTGATTAATTACTGACAAATTGATGACTTCAATTGTGATTTTGAATTATGAGTTTGTGGTAAATGCTTTGATCATACAAATGTTTTTTATGTTGTACGTGGTTTTATATTACTTCATCATTCCTATGTTAAATATATATATATATATATATATATATTCTTTTAAAGGTAAAGTTGAAACATTTCAGTTCCATTGGTGTATACTGCAGTGTTTTTTTTTTTAAATCGTAACTTGCAAAATTACAATAAATATCACGAAAAATCGTATAAATTAATAAAATTATAAAGCTTGCTCAAAACATGCAATAAGAAAAATGTTGTATAGTATACCTACATGCACTGAAAAAATAGATATTAATTATTATTTATTACATCATAATTTTATCTATAACATATTTTATCATATTTTTGACACTTCTTTTTAAAAATTTATTTCAATATAAAAACCAAGCCTGTGTTTAATCCGTGGTATGCGTACTAGTGTGACGATCTAGTGATCATGAGTTCGATTCTCAGTGCAGGTAAATGTGGCTTTTCACAGGTCGTGGTATTTACTGTGAATGTGCTCTCGTGTTCTCCGCACGTTGATGTCCGCGTGCGTATGTCAGTGTGTCTCAGTGTGTCACAGGTAAAAGAGATGTTAAGTGTTGATAGGCCTATTAATGTCTCCTGCCATGCAGTCTTGGCAGTGCAATGTGATAGTAGCCCACGTCAAGTTAGAGGTATCTCGGGACAATTTATCCAACTGTCACTAGTTTCTATTAAATCACACCTTGCTGAGTTTTTCCTATTTTGTAGTATAGAACTCCTTTTCATATATGACTAATAATTACTTGAAACATAAAATTAGAATATATACGTTCACAGATCACAAATCTGGACCCAGACACATCTTACACTTGACATAAAGGACCACTACGTGCTTGGATCAAATGTTTGTATGCTAATTGAACGTATATGTCTCCTAATTTTGTGTCTTATGAAAAAACTCACGATTATTCACTGCAATATAAATTACGTAAATTATTTTCTCCGTGTGGGACTTAATTACTTAAGCAGACAATATTTAAGCCGTGTAAGGTGTTAAATCAACAACGAAACAAGTTTTTTATATTTTTATTATCACCTTGAACTGCATTATTATTAAATACAAGTTAAGAACGACAAAATAAAATGCAGTCCCATATCTCAACATGTTGTGCTGATTTAATAATATATAGGTGTTTTTTAATACAATTTCTTTGCACTTAATAAAATTTAATATGCTAAATAAATGCACTTTACGCTCTCGCCACGCAATAACCACGTTATCAGTTATAAATATGGTCACGTCACTCGACTATTGTCTTGTGTCATATATAAAGATTTGAGCTTCATAAAGTTTATTTTGAAGGTTAACTGGTCAGATATTAAATATACGGGCGTCATGTGGTCTTCACTTAGGGTGGGTGGACTTTTATTTTAAAGTTAATTTTACATGCATGAAGACCAACTAAGTGTTAGAGGAATATTGGAATTAAATCAAAAACGTAAAATGCATGAGATGGGACTATCATAAATATACACATTATGTCCCTCAATCCTTTTGTGCCATCACAAACTGTGGTTGAAAAATTGATGACTGAAAATTGTGACATGATTTTTATGGCAAATGATTTGATAATTAAATAATTTTTATTCTACTCAAAAAATAGTAATAAAAACAGTACTACAGGCAGATACGGTCTTTACACTGTTAAATTGATTTCTATTGGCTTATGGATATAACATGCATCCAAATGGAGATGTCATTTCACGCAATAATCCATTTAAATACATGTTATATCCATAAGCCAATAGAACTCAATTACATAGAGCAAAGGCTGTGTACATAAACCCTATAAAATTCAATATAGATACAGCTCTGGCCAAATTTGAGAGTGATTTGTATAGACAACCCGCAACAACGCTATGTTATCTTTATGAGAAAACGCAGCGGCCGCCGCTGCCCCGTTCTCTAACTTTTGGCCAGAGCTGTGCATTAAATTAAATGGAGACTTCAATGAACGCAATAGACAGACAATGCAATCAAAATGGAGACTTTAATGCCCGTATTTTTCTATAAAAAATAAAATACATGACAATTTCTATAAAGCAATAGATCATCACAAAGTGCGTGGGTGTTCGTTTTACTATATTTATTTTTTATGTGCATTATGAGATTAGGTTTAGCATGTAATTTTTACTGCATTCATACAGTAAACGTCTTAAAATGTAATTAGTTTTCATACATAAATTAATACATAAATATTTTTAAATGCATGTAAATAGAAGACTTGCAAAAGTAGGTTTAGTGATAAAATAAACAAACTCACAGCTCAACAATACTAACAAGGTGCTAGCAGATGACTTTGTGTTGCTGTCTCAATTTAACATGCTTTCTTATGGGGCAATGAAGTAGCTATATCTCAAGTTAAAATTATTTCTCAGAGTTGAAATTTTTATTGTAGCTTACTGAGCCTCCAAGCTTTTGTTTTCCTAAATTTCAATCCATTTGGATACAATAAATTATTATTTTCACCCAATGTACCCTATTTAATTCTGTATTTTTTAAAAAATATATTTAAAAGTTAAAGCATCATCATGTAACCACAGTATTTCGATTATTATTTATCACTTTATAAAGCTGACCAACACATAAAATGTCAGTTTATCTCTCTCTCTCTCTCTCTCTCTCTCTCTCTCTCTCTCTCTCTCTCTCTCTCTCTCTCTCTCTCTCTCTCTCTCGCACGCCAAGTAAGCAAATCTTATAATATTACACTGCAGTGAGACATGAACAAGATAGATTAATTTTTATTACACTCTTTTGCAATAAAATGCACCAACAACAAAAATGACAAAACTGAAACTATACTTGAAATATTGAAGTCCTTGAAAAATAATTAAATTACTTTAACTATATTACTGATAATAATCGTAAAACATCAATAATTTTAAGTTAAAACAAGCTCGCAGTTCAATTTTAATTTTTAATATCTTTTTATTTTAATTAAATTTAATTTGTAAAACAAATTTACCTTACAAGATATTGTTGCACAATCGAGTAGGTGCAAGTTCATTAATGAGGTTCATTTTCTTTAATGTTTTAAAACTTGCGATGAATCATGCTATATATTTGTCATTTAATCTCCCAGCAAGTTAGAGTGTTTATTATATAAAAGTTGTAGTTACAACGGTCGTGCCTCTGAAATTTAAAAGTTGACATTTTCTCTCTCTTTTTATTTATTTATTTTTTTTTTAAATTTATGAAAACCACATACTATGTTTACATTTTCATGACCCCTGACTGTCAGATGAGGGATAAAAAATATATTTAATTTAACGTGAGGACGTATGGACCTATAAAATCAAAGGGAAAAAAAAGTAAAACAAATTTTTGCTTAATTTTTTATACTCTCTGTATTATTTACATACTTAAAGTTTTCTTATCTTTAAACATCATTATCCAAAACAACAACAATAACAATGTAATTTTGTATTGCAATTGATTGTAAGGAGATTGTAAATAAAGAAATTTTGAATTTTGAATTTTTGAATAACAATTCAACAACAACAACAACAACAACAACTACGTTTACATGAAACTACCATAGTAAACATCACATTTTTAACTGTAATTTATATATTTGTTTTTTTCATTTCATTGTATGTATAATGTATGATGAGTATAAATTAAGAAACATTCATAACTTATATATACTTCAAAAAGCTAAAAATGCTTAGTGCTATTGATTGGAATATAGATATACCACAAAACAGGACTATAGCATGCAGTATAGATAAATTTGAAACAGGAAAATTCCCAAATATATATATTATATAGTTCACTATAAGTATATTGTAATTGAGACAAAAATTTAGATCGCTAATTTTACTGGACGCAACGTCTATATAGTCTCCAAATTTTAAAGTTTTCATTTTTGCAACTGAATTTTTAAAAGCTCTTCCTATATATTATAATATTTTTTTTTTAACTATAAACATTATTTTTAAGAATATAATATATAATCAAATTCATTTTAGCAAGCTTCATGTTTATATATAGACGCACACATATTAGGTATAGCTCATTTTTAAATTTATGATAGAATCTATAATCCAATCCAATCATAGGGCGTAGTTATTTAACCACGCGGTATCATATTAGCGGAGCTTTTAGATAAAATCGAATGCTAGGATACTATATCCATTATAGACACTATTACACGCATACACCGAAAATAATGTGTAAAGATTGTAAAATTAAAGTCTTAAAATCTTAATATAAGGCTGGTAATAATATAACATTAATTATAGTAGTGGATGTACATAATTGTTTTATTATTTAAATAATAATAATTAGCGAAAATGCATTATTATGTATACAAAAAGAGTTCAAGTATAGTTTTTTTTTTATTATTATTATTCTTTAACTCATAGTAAAATGTCCAACCAAGGCAATTGCCTTATCGGTTGGATTAAAATAAAACACAATTATTTTTCATTTCAAACAAAAATAGCTAAAATAAAAATTATTTTTCAATGACAATAATCAAACAAGAAAACAAAAAAATGGTAATGAAGATATACATACATTTATAATATCTATAAAACAATTTACGTAATATATATTAACTCAACTTATGCTTCTGATATATTGCATAATAAAAACTAAAAATAATAATACTTTTATTTATTATTTTTTTTTTTTTACACAAAATTAAAGTTAAAAGACATTTGCTTACATTCACATAATAATATAGATTTATTATGACAAGCTCAAAAAATGTGATTTTAAATCTTTTTTTAATAGTATTCCATTTTAGTTTTAGTATTCCATTGTACATAACATATTTTTGTTTTATTAAAAAATTAAAATGTTTTTCCTCTTACCTTTCATATAAACTTTTATATACCAGGAAAAGTTTAGCTAGAATGAAAGTAATAGAAATTAAATATTAATTTCAAGATATGACAAAAAAAAAATATACAGTATTTATGATAAAGAACAATAACCATTATAAGTGACACTTTTGAAAGGTATAAATTGATAATAATAATAAAAAAAATTGCGCATAAATATTAGATGATGCTGTACAATTGAGAATGTTTTTATATATATATACCGCATATTATTAATATTTTTAAGTCGTATGGTATTTATTTATTGTGTCTGTTTTAGAGTTTTTGCGCACTTCTTAACAATTCACGAGATGTTATCTACGTATAAAGTAGCCTGTATCATGTAGGAGAAAGGACATTACTACAAGCGTAAAATACAACAACACTTTTAAAATTGATGCCGAATTTGATACTTCTTCTTACAAAATATATTCTAACCAAGAGAAATTTAACACAAGATAAAAAAGTTTCTTTTATCAAATTTCAATAGAAATAAAGTTACTTAAAATATTTTTTGTCATCTCTAGGTTAGTACTTTCCATACACCAAGTAAAAAAGATGTTTATCATATTTGTACTTACTTTTACATTGGAATTTAGAAGGTTTTAGCTTGTCTATAGAATGGTTGCATTCATTTAAAAGTCAACGCCATGTATAAGAACTAAATATTTTATGGGAAAATGTCACATTTTGCAGTTTAAAAATACTTAGGAATATTTTTGAGACTATTAATCTTGTTGATAGGCTGAATTACGTTTTCAAATATGCGAGAAAAATAACAGTAACAAAAAATTACCTGATCTGCCAAAGAAAATAGTTAAAAATACGTTTGTTCTATGTTAAGCAATGTTATTCATTGCTCCAGTATGGAGTCGAAGCGCATTCCTGCAATTATTCCATAACATTACAATAATTTTACTATAGAGATATTTTCAGTATGATTTTACGTTCATAGAAAGACGTTATTACAATTTAATTATTCAACAAAATTTATTATTACTATATAACACACAATTAATCAATTTTAATTATTGTATTGTATATTATTATTGGGAATGTACCTACATATACCCTGAAAGAATGGTAACTAATAGCAGGTTTAATATTCCTATAACTTGCACCAGGTAAATATTAACCTGGCCCAGGTATTGATATACTATACAATGTCACCTAATGCAGGTAAAATGTCATCTAATCTAGGTGAGACACAACTGTATTGTAGTATGTTTTACCTGTATTAGGTATTATTGTAGTATAAATATCAATACCTGTTCAAGGCTAATGTTTACCTGTTGTAATTTACAGGATTGTTGTACCTGCCATTGGTAGTATTTTTTTACCGTGTGCTACAATACAAAAAGTGATTTTAAAGTCTATATACTAAAACATTATGTAATTCAAAATAGTAGATTATATCTGTGTTTTTAAAATATAAATTTAAAAATGTGATAAATTAAAATTCTAAACGCGCACATAAGATTTTTTTTTTATTTATTTATTTATTTTTTATTTTTTTTCAAGATTCCCAGCAAAATGTAAGCTGCAATGCTGAAAATGCAAATTTCTCAATTTTTATTCAGACATTGATCATGTTCGCATAAAGTCAAAGAAATCACCGCACATGCTTGCCAGTCGAGCTCTAGAAAAACATTGTCCACATAAAATCACGGTCTGGATATACGTCAACAGAACTGCATAACATATTCACGTAATTTTATGACAAATAGAGCTACACATATTTTTAAAGTGAATTTTTTTAATGTATAAACAATAATAATTATTTCTTTTTATACATGAATTTTAAATATTAAAATAAAAAATATAGGGCATGAGTTTTACTTTCATTGTGCAGAAATTTTTAGTTTTCTGTAATGATTTTCACTTGACTTCACACAATATGTATGCGTAATAATGGTTACCTATACAAACTTGTTATTTATTTGTTTCCATTGTTTCTAGGATTTTTATTCGTGCATTTTTTTTGCATATATACTGTAAATTTATATTTTTTTTTCGATTCTCTTTAAATGAAATTTCCTCTAATGCATTTTTAAATTATTCTTATATACATAGAACTCCACGATAATCGTGTCCTGTTGATTTGTAAATCTAAACAACGATAATATTTCCAAATATTTAATCTATCATTTGCAAATCTTAATAATAGACTACATGAATATAATTTAGTGCGATATCAAATCTTACAACTGCATGGTATTTCCATGATGTAAAAGAGCATTAGCTACAGTCTCTATCAAAGTACAAAAATACAAGGACAAAAATATATACGTAATAATTATGCAATTGCTATTATTATTATAATAGCGCTCAATGCAGCTAATGATAACAAAATAATTTATGCTATATTATATAGTGGTTATACAATACATAGCATAATATAATAGTTAAGATGCTGAGCATAATTACTTTATGGTATTGACTAGTAAAGGAACAACTGTTTTGAGGCTGACTTTAAGCGATTTCCGTTTCAACTTACTACGCTTGCGCAGTAAGTCAAAACGGAAGCGGATGTGAGCAAAATTGCTTATAGTTGGCTTCAAAACAGTTGTTACTTTATCAGTCAATATATTACAAAATTTGTGCTCTTCAATATTGAATTATTCAATGCAGCATAAATTACATTCAAAATTTCTTTATTTCACTCTTTCCTTCAATCATATACAATATTCATCGTATCAGTAATGGTGAATTAACAGAAAGAAAAAGTCAAAATTAGTTACATGCTCAAACTTAGTGCTACATTTACGTAATTTAATTTGTACGTTTAAATTTTAAAATATCCTAGAAGTTTTTTTTTTCTCAGTGTAGTATATTTGACAATGATGACACTGTATGGTCCAGTGTGTATGTAAAACTGCGAGGGTTTGGTTTGGTTGCTACTAGACTAGACGTGACTTGAGCTGAGTTGCCACTCATGTAAGCCGTGGTATTCACTGAAGAAAACTTGAACTTCGCGGAGCCGGCTGCTTTGATCATCTTTGGTGTTCGATCATGTTTTTTAACGTGGAAAACATTGTTTCTGACTTACCTTTACACTGAAAAAAAAAAACATTTTAAGGGAAAATTAGAACAGGTATACAAATTCTGTAAACTGCAATAGCTAAATATTAGCCTGGAATAGGTATTAATATACTACAAAAATAAACGTATATAGAGAATTATAATTCAGGTAAAGGTAAAACAGGTGAATTTCACCTAAATTACAAGTAACATTGTAATAACATTATAATACCTGAATATTTACCTATAGAAATTTACAGGATTTATATACCAGCCATTAGTAGTTCCGTGCGAATACTGTGGTTTAAATGTGGTTGCAATTTGGGTAGCTCTGTCATATAGGTATTTTGTGGGAAGTAGGGAGAAACCAAATAAAAGTTGACGCAACTCATCAAATATGATCATCATAGCAAATTTTAAATGTTGTTTTAATGTACTCATTTTATATATGAGTCTCAAAACATTACACATGCATAAAAGATTATATTTAGAAAAATTTGACGAGAAGCATGAAGTGTAACATATTATAATGATGTGATGTTACTGTAAATTTTCAATGTGTAATAAATATTAATAAAAATAAATAAAATGAAGTTGTGACTATTGTGGGTGCAGAACACGTACGTTTTTTAATATTATTTATTTATTTTAGTTTAACAGATTTTATTTATTTATTTATTTTTTTTTTTTTCACACGTTCTAATGTAAAAAAAAAAATTTTTATAATGTTAGCAATCAGAATGTAGATAAATAGTATTTACATTACATCATAAAAAAAGTAAAAATTTCTATATTTTGTTAAGAAAAAGACCAGTGCTCAGAATATTAATCACATAAAATAATGTTTTAATTACGAGTCGTTTAAGAAAATATAATTTAAATATATTTCTCACCAAACATGTTTTAAAACTTTAGATTGTTTGGCAGCTAGTAATGTAAATTATTTCTAATTTTAAATATTAAGTTCATTTGCATATTTTTGTATGGGTTTATTTAAGTGTATTAATGACTCGTTTTGCGCTGTGTGGTAATGAAGGGTAATGAAACCTTATATCTTATAGATACGCTTCAATTGAAATCATATTTTTACTTATTAATTGTAATTAAATTTTAATTCATTTATAATTATTAATTTTTTTTTTACTTTTCTAAATTTACTAATATAGACTATAAACAAAAATTGTGATATTTTTAAAATGTATGACATTTATAATATTGAAAATATTTAAAAATATATTAAAAATATTATTTCCAACAGTAAAAAAATAATAATAATGATATTTTTATTATCATATTTACTATTTATAAAAGGGGAGTTTTCTTTTATAGGCTTGAAAATAAATTTTAAAGCCTACTTTTTTCAGTATCATTTTAGACTCTTTAACGTTAATGCATACATTGCCCATTACCTAAAATAACATGCAATTTCACGATCTGCGACTGTTAGAGAAAAACAATAGTGATTTTAACATTTTTATTTATTATTATTATTTTTTTTTTTGAGCAACATAAAAAATAAAATAAAGCTTTATACACAATTTTGCAAGATAACACTCAAAAGTTTTTATATTTAGAGTTACCTTATCTTTAAATATCACTACATAAAAATATATTATATATATAAAATCTTGCCTTACAACTCTTATAAAAATTATCTGCAAACCTCAATGTCAGACTTCCCAATTATATTGTTTAAACGTTTAATAATGATGACAATTATTATAACTGACGATGTTTAAAATATTTTCAAGACAAATAACTGTTGAAGTCCACGGCGCACTTCGCACTCATGTGTAAGTGATTAATTAAATTTTGGTGACATTCAACGTAATATATAGGGAGTCAGTGGCTACTGACTACATAAATTCCAATTTAAGTACAGGATCGAGGTTCGATCACCGATAACCACAAGTATTATAACAAGTTCTATGTGACCACATTGTGAAGAAAAAAAAAAAAAAAAAAAAAAAGGTAATACATACAACCTTTGTTTTATTTCAAAAACGTGAATTTTACTTTTAGTGGTTTGTAACTGTAAAGTTAATTTGAAGGGGTTTCACTTTTTTTTTTTTTTTTTTTTTTTTTTTTTTTTTAAGTCTTAAAATGAGGAACTGCTGTTATTTGACTAAAAGTTGTATAAAAGAAACGATAAAAAAAAACTGATTTTGCACACAGTCATATACGTAAATATTAGGAAACAATAAATAATAATAAAAATTGGGGGGAGTCCCCATTTTTTTAATATTATTAAATTTAATTTTACTTCCATAAGACCCAATGTTTATTTCAATATTATTTCTCCCTCATCTAATATAGGGACTTAATTTTTTATAATAATAACAAAAACAATAAACAAAACAATAGTAATAAATAAAAAAAAAACTAGCAAGCAAGAAAAAAAAAAGGTCATATTTTGAAAATCTATAACTACAACTCTAAAATGTTGAATTCATTTTGCATTTTACAATTTAATGTCAGCTGAGTAACAAAACAATTATGAACACAAATAATAAATTTAAATGTTAAATAATATATAAATTATTGCATCAGAAACCATGCTATAAGGAAAGAAAATGACAAATAAAAATCTACTAATTTAAACAATATAATATTGCAATAACTGCATTTTTAGTTCCTTATTTCTCTGCAATGTTTATACAGTTTGCAAATGAAAGACTTAATTATATACAAACAAAATCAATTATTATATTTCTTTTATATATATAATTAATTTCTCATTATATTCACACTTCATTATGCAGAGGTAAAGTAACTGAATTGTGAGAGATAGATAGATAGAGAGAGAGAGAGAGAGAGAGAGAGAGAGAGAGAGAGAGAGAGAGAGAGAGATTTTCTTACATTTCATTACCTTAACTTTCTTCTTTTTTCCTCTATAGTCTACATAGAAACTTGCTTCTTCATCTTCTTCATCTCCATTCTTATTTTTATTTTATTTTATCCTGGACAACAACTACTACTGCATGAATAATCAATCCTCTACTCATGGACCTGCAACGAAGCTATACATTTATTTTACTTATTTATTTTATTTTTCATTACAATTTGTCTGTTATCTTTACATAGAAGTAACAAAAACTTGTTTTCAAAATAAAATTTATTACTTTATCACAAAAGTAAGCTACTACACACATAGTAAAAATTACACTGAACAAAATCTCATACGTAATCACAATTCATTTTGAGATAAAGTTCGAGTCACAACACAACTATACCCATGCGCTGGTAGAGAGTAATTGCTAAATATTTAGTATTGAATTTTGCATAATTGTAGGTACTCTTTATGCATTATAATTTAAATTATATAAGCACGAAAGTTTGCGATACATTGCTGAGAAAATATCAACAGATGTCACAAAATATTATATAACATAAAACAAGTAAAATATTAAAAATAACAATTACAATAAATGGAGACATAAATATATTATAACAATGCTTTAATTAGTACCTGTAAATTTGAATGTATAGTGAGTATCAATACATCAACATCATCAATTTTGTAAGTTGGGATTTAAAAATTCAGCTATAGGGTGGTTTCATTCATGTTAAAGTCAACGTCATAAGTGAGTACTAAATAACATTGGCCGGTATAGGAAAATTGCACATTTGGGTAGTTTAAAAATACTTCGCAATTTTTTTGAGAGCATTGATGCTGTTAACAGGTTGAATTAGTACCTCAAGTATGCAAGAAAAATAATTATTAATGACCAAAAAATAGCTAATTTTCCAAAGAAAATAGCCAAAAACTACGTTTGTCCTAGGCTGAGCATAATGTTATTCATAGCTCAAGAAGAGCATCGAAAAGCACTCAGAATGACGTCATGCGTACACACCCTATAGTTTGTAATATCAATATCTTTTTAAGAGATTCCGGAATTATATGCCATTGTTAACATATCTAATTAAAAAAAATGAATTTGAAAAAAATGAAAATTATTTTTGATTTTGGCAATTTTAAATTAATACTCTACTATAATTTATATTCTCAGTGAAATATTTACTGCAACAGAAATAAATTGCAACGTAATTTCTATATCCGTGTATGAGTGCCTATAAATATGTTTTTGTTTTTTATAAAATGTTAAGAAAATTCATAATTTTATTATGATCAATCAAAATTACTATATGCATCACATCATACCTGTTTCTATATACATATATAATTATCTCTCAACGGCACAATTTTTTACTATATTTTTACTTTTCGCTTTAGTTATAAATTGATTATAGAGGTGTTACATTATAATTTTATACAAAATGGGCGGTGAGTTTTTGAGCAATGTTTTTTAACATGGTTTTATGATTATATAGTTTGTTATGATGTTTTTTTCTTCTATATAATACGAATTATAAATTATTATTTTTAATGCTACTGTTTCTATAATAATTATATTGGTTATAAAATACAGAGATTTGTAGTTTGGAACATTGACATTGACACTATCTTACAAAATTTTATAATATTACGGTATGAAAATGTTGGCATATTTACATAATATAGTATTACATATGTTCATTAAAAAGCCTCCATACTAATGTGTACTGTACGTACTCTAGTGTCATAAGGCAACGTATAGTAAAATTTTATACATAACTCAAGTTTTTTTTTTTTTCTTTTTACTTGCACATTTATTTATTATTTTATAAATATAATGTTTACAGTATTTTTAGGAACTTTTGTCCTATACTACCTACATTAGGTATTCTTGTAGTATATCAATACCTGTTCCAAGCTAATACTTACTTATTGAAATTTAAAGGATTCATGTACCTGGGATTAGTAAGAGTTTTTTCCATGCCTTTTTTATCAATAAGTATCATCATTATTATTACTATTTTTAAGAAAATTACTGCACTGTGGTCAGATGGAGCTTATCAGTATAACGCGCGGGGTCATAATTTAACATTATGCTTATGTGAAAAAACACTTTTTTTTTTTTTTTTTTTTTTTTTTTTTTGAGAAAACTGCTTTACCAATTCCGGAGAAATTTAAATGAGAAATACTAGGCATACTTTTACGTGTTTTAAGCCATAGAAATTTTTTATTAATTTTTTAAACCAATAATCACCAATGGATACTATGATACAAGGTATATATAGGCACACTTTTATGTTTCAAATATTTGAAGTCAATAAAAATATTGATGTAAAATTTAACACCGTTAAAACCCATTTCCTAAAATTACATCACAATAAATTTTCTCTCCGTGTATCTGATTCAGTAAAATAACATATGTAAGAGAGCAAACGGTTTGAGTGACATCCTTCAATCAAAACTGATCTCAATCTACGAGACATCAAAGCACACGATCTTTTTGTTAATAAAAAAAAGTAAAAAGTAAAGCTAGCAAAGTACAATATGGACGTCAATAACCTTTCTCTACAAGGTCATATAATAACCAATGTAATTTTATCATAAACTGCTGATTTTTTAATTAAATATCCCACTCACAATACATCCTCCTATATATATCGTAATTATAATATCATGCGGAACAAATCATTTTTTTTTATTTTACTTGTAATATACAGTAAGGTCATAAGTATGTATTATTTTTTATTGTTAAAAATATATTTAACACAATACACAATGCGGAGGTGTTGATTTAAAATATTACATACAAGAATTTGTACTTGAAAAAATTTCGTCTTTTTCTTTAATGTTTTAAATATTTTTTAAATGTTAGTAATTTTATCATTTAATGTTACATTGATGATTTTTCATGCTTGTATGAAAAGTTGAATAACCTTTGATAGCAATAGCTTTGAGGTTTCTAAATATAAGCGTACAGTTAAAAAAAAATATATATAAATAAAATAAAAAAATGCAATATTATAAGATATTAATACTATACTGCAAAACTTTAACTTTGAAAGCCTATCAAAAAGGTGCTATACTTTACCAAACCAATTCAGCATTCTTACTTTTGTCGGGGGAAAAAAAACACTTATTTATATACCTTCAGGAACAACATAACAAAACATTTGTGAATTTTAAATAAACATAACTTATGATATCATAAATATTGGGTTTATGTATACCAATTTTTTTATACCTATCCAATTTTTGGTAGGGAATTGCATTAAGATACTAAAAATTGGTACTTCACTCTGATTCAGTAACTTAAACTAGAAGAGGTATAAAAAATGCATATTTTTTTATCCAAACTATTGCAAATTTAGCGCGAATTTTTGAATGGTAAAAATTCTTATCGTGGTTGAGTGTACATAACTATCAACACAAAGAAAAGTTTTGCGGTGTACGTATACAATAGACGACACATTTAATAAATTACTAAACACTATAATTTTAGTGGCTAATATTCTTTTCACACGGTTCAATATTTTCAATGTTAAAAAAATTTGGTTGGATTTGATAGAGTGCTTTGTGCTTTGAAAATATTGCTCAGTTTGGAAAAAGTTTGAAGAATTCAAAATTACTTCATAATTTATAAAACCCCGCAACGCCTACTTATTATTTTCTTAATCTGTATAATAAATATGTCTGATCAATATTTAATGAAAGAAGAGAATAAAATAATTCTTTTTTGAAGTAACAAAATTTATTCATATTTTAATTTGAATATTTGTGTCTCATAAAACGAGACTTTAATCGTCTTGAAATATAAGTTATCATAATATTCTGTGTGTAAAATTGTTTGTTAAAAATATTCTATTTATATGTTAAATTTTTATTTAATTTTCCCCACCAAGTTGATTGTTAATTTAATTGCTATATACATAAACTAGATTTTATTTCCATTAGATATTTATTCTATTATTATATCTTTAAAAAATACATTGGTATCAAAGTTATAATTCAATCTGAAATAGATGCAAAAAATAATAATAATAATAATAATAATAAAAAGCTCTGACATAGCTCCAAATATATGGATCAGATACCTATAGATAAAGTACAATACATCATTGCGTATGGCAGCTTAATGAAGTTATAGTATATATACATATTTTGCAATTGACTTGTATGTTTTCAATATTTTGCTTTAGGAAAATAATTGCAATGTTCAATCATTGTTTATGGTCGATACCAAAATTGTTCCTTATAAGCTATAACATTGTTTTTTATAAATTAAATACTAGTTTTTAAAGATTATTATAGTTAATAAGAATATTTTAAAATGAAGTTACTCTTGAAATATAATTGGCTAAATTTATAAATAATTTTACAAACTTGTAGTAATTACCAGTGCAATTGAATTTGAGAGAGAGAGAGAGAGAGAGAGGTTATAATCAAAGTCAGTAATACTGCAAAAATTAAATTTTAGCAATTATTATGATCTTAAATCTCATACAAGGAAAAAAAATCAATACAAATTTAAATCTACCCACGCAATAATGTACAGGAACTAAAAAAAATGTGAGTCATGAATTGCTGAAAGAAAAAAAATATATATATGGGGTACTCACATATATCACACATGTGATATATGGGTATATCACAACTCAAATGATTTTTTTTTTTTTTTTTTGGTCAAAGTTATGAGTGAGCCTCAAAACTTTTATTTTCCTGAAATTTAATGAATTTGTTACACATTATTTTTTTCATCCTATTGACTTGAAATTTAGGAAAACAAAAGCTTATTTAAAGATCAGTAAGCTACAGTAAAAATTGTAGTATAAAGTGTAGATTTTTTTTTTAACTCAAGTTATTGCTTTTTTTATCCCCCATTGGAAAGCATGTTAAATTGATACAGGAACACAAAGTCATCTACTATCACTTTTCTTAATGTTTAGTATTAATAATAATAATAATTAACGGCTTTTATTGGAGGAAATCAGGCATAACAACCTCTCAATTTAACCCAACTGTTTTACAGTACAGTCAGTTACAATAAATATTAATAATGTTTGACATATAATGTTAGAAAAAATTATTGTTGTGTTCTGAGTTTGCTTATTTTTTAACTAAACTTATTTTTGTAAGTCTTTTTTTTTTTTCTTTCTTTTTTTTTTCTGCAGTGGTTTTAGTTGAACCAAAACCCAACTACAAAACAGTATGTAGTTGTGGGTTAAAATTCTCTAGTATTATTTCAGTTTACTCATTGCGAGTGATTAGAAAACATTTTATAGATTCTCATTATCATAGGCGTGAGATTAAGAAACAGTAAAAAAAAAAAAAGATAAATGAATCATGAGCTGCCTGCATAAAAGTAGCATTGTATTTCTTGTAATGGCAAGAGTGATTTCTTTCAAAATTTGTGGTGTAAAAATTTTAAAAATAACGTTTTCTTAGTGTATTTAATAAAATTTAAATCATATTACATAATGTAACGACAGCAATAAGGTGTGATATCCTGTAATTATAAAATATATGAAGAAGTGAAACGTGTTGACGTCCAATACTATATAATAAATATTTATTATTGAAACTCAATTTGCTAACATGCTGTAATTTGTTTCTACTAAAATTTACATAATTACTCCCAGTAGTGAGGGATGTCCCAGTTCATCTCTGCCAATTAATTCAAGGTAAACAACAAGTTTTAAATTATACTCATATTAATATGCATAATACATTTTCAATATTATAATTTGATTTATTTTATTATTTTCAAGGCCATTGCAAAAATAACCAACTAACCTACTATAAATATTATTTAAATTATTATAACATTTGAAATAATAATATAAAATAATATTTTACCATTTAAGGTTTTATTTTATATCAATTATAGGCGATAATTTGAAAATTTGTATATGTAAAACATGTAATCATGAGTTAAAAAAACAACAACTATCAATCAGAAGTATGTGTTTGATTTGTTTAAAAAATTATTTTCAATGTAATCTGGTTTTTTGTTTTTAAAGTCAATTACAGTAATCTGTTAGTGTTAGTCTCGGTCCTATTATTTGTATGAAACATAAAAAAAAAGGGTGTAAGAATGATTATTATTATATACCTTTTTCTTTTACTTGGTCAATAGGTTTTCTTGTTCAAGGTCTTGAAGAATTCAATACTCTATAATATACGGAAAAAGAATGGTATGAATTTATAATTTGGATAAATATACTATTGTAATGACGTGTTTAAAATACTATTAAATATAGTTACCCGGACTTTGAACGTTTAAAGTTAAGCTATATTATAAATAATACATATATCATACGTACTGTACGTACATCATATAAATCAATAAAAACAGGTCTTAGCTTCTAATTATTTGTTATTACAGATTACAGTAATAGGCAAGCCCAATTATAGTCCAAATACAGTATGTATAGTAAAACATGAAAATATAAAGAAAACGACTTTAAATTTTAAATTTGACTGCAATTCCATAATGAGGAACTTCAAACATATTTTGTTATTGTGATTTTATTGCATGTTCTGAAAGAGGGTATTGTCTTGAATCGATTGATATGCAAATTTTTAATTTTTTAATTCATTTTATTTCATAATTATTCATTATTATAATTATTCATAATTCATAATTATTTTTCCTCACGGTCAAAAATAAATACATAATAATTATACTAAAACTCATTTTTATTACAATTTGATTACTGTTTAGCATAATCTATACAATATTTTATAAAAACAATAACTGTTACAAATAGCATAAACAACATAATGTTTTACAGCATTGTTTTTGTAATTTATTATAATTAATATGCTATAATGACATAAATGCAGCATAAATTACATAATTTATTCTTTTCGTGCTTATACATTATGTATATTATTTTTATATAAGTATATGTTGTTTAAAATTTGATTACTTCATTTCTTTCTCCTAAAATCAGATTAGAGATATTTTAAAAATCTTGTTATTGCAACATTGTATTATAAAGACAAACGGGTAAAATTTTATATCAAAATATTCGTACAACATGATTTCTGAGCTCTATATAGTTCACTTATTTTGTTTATTATTACAATACATACTGCACATAGAACAACGCTGAATTTTGTTCTAATGATACTCGTAATTCGAGATATATAAAACTGTAAGTTTCGCCTACCTATATTTATTAAAGACAGTTTTATAGAGGTCCTCGGTCAACGTAAATGTCTTTGTTACATGAGATCGTGATTTCACGCTACATTTCCCACGCATATCTCCGCAGCATAAACATTGGACTACACGGATAAAAAAAAAAGTTGTAAAAATATTATATTACTTCTCGTTAAATTAATTTGCTCAAAGTTTCAATTAATTCGATTATTATTTAATTTAAAAAACTTTTTTCAATAATCATTACTATTTGGAGGAACTAAATACTTCATTCAGGGTATTACACTATAAAAAAATACCATAGGTGCTGTCGTTTGTTTTTGTTGTTATTGTTGCTGTTGACAAACTTATGATAAAGAGAAGAGAGAATTAAGCTACTAAAACGTTGACAAATACGTCGTTATTAAATATACATTTTCAGTATCGTTTCTCTCAAACTTATTCATTACTTTAAAATAATTGCAATATAAGTATAGTAATAAGCACTCATGCATTTTTTTTTTCGCATTTTTTAAATGTAAAGTAATAAAAATAATAACTACAATCAAGCTAAAATTCGTGTAATGCAGAGAAAATACTTGCATTTAGCACAGAAACTTTGCTTTTAGTGTTTTTTCAGTGTACCCCCTCCCCCCGCAAAAAGAAGAAATGAATAAAATTAAATCAAAATCCTAAAATATATAAGAATATACAGTTAAAAAGAAATAAAATAAAATTTCTTTTTTCCAAAAATATAAAAGAATAATAATAATAAACACTTTTATAAAACTCAACTTTAATATCTCATATGTCACTATTGAATCTATAACAGCTAAAATTTAAGAGCTTTTTTGTGCATCTTGAGGCTTTCAAATTATCATAAAAATAAAGTGTGTTTTTATATAACTCAAAAAAGAAATATATTTTATATTGATCACATTAAACTTGCAAGAAAATAATACAAAAAACAAACTGTATTTTCATTATTAAATAAAAATTTATTACAAGTAAAATCACTTTATGTAAGAAAATCAAGAAAAAAAATATGGATGTAGATAAGAAGTAAATACAATATATAAGTAATGGAGTAAAAAGATCCATAAATTAAACATTGTAGTAATGAAGTAAATGAGTTGTAACTTGGATAATTTGTGTAATGTATACTCACTTGCAACTTGCATTATCAACTTATTTCCCTTTATTATACAGCCGGAGTATTATTGACAATCCCTTACCACCCACGAATATGGCATCAAAATTTATTTCTTATTTTATATTTACAGTTTTTCGTGTGAATATGGTATAAAAAAAAATATATATTTTTTATTTATTATACTTTTAACGACTTAAGTTTCGAAATATTAGAGAAATCTTTGCTTTAAGGGATCCCATGCTAAAAAAAGAAAATCTATTGATTGGCAACTTATAAGATGGGACTTTTATACATACACAAATATTAGAATTTTTTTATATAGCCCCACCCATATGTAGACTCGTGAACTGGGGACAAAACTTGTAAAGTAGGCAAACTGCTTTACAATGCAAAGCACGATGATCTAATTTACCAACAAAACACAGTCTGTAAGGAAAGTAATGAGCTAGGAAAGCGAAACAATTTTAGGGGGTAATTTTATTGCATATTCTAAAAGAGGACTGTCTTAAATCCATGGATATGCAAATTTCTAATTTTTGAGTTCATTAAATATTTTTATTTAATTTTTGAAGGTCATGAAATGACGTCATGAGTGTTAACTTTTTCCTATGCTTACATG
Source organism: Ecdyonurus torrentis (assembly GCA_949318235.1). Classification (NCBI taxonomy): domain Eukaryota; kingdom Metazoa; phylum Arthropoda; class Insecta; order Ephemeroptera; family Heptageniidae; genus Ecdyonurus; species Ecdyonurus torrentis. The sequence continues at coordinate 49,012,853 of OX439129.1, forward strand.
TATAAAGTTAATGCCTATGACATCAGTTTCCGATATTCAAAACTTAATTAAAAATACTCATTGAACTAAAAAATTTGATATTTGCGTATCAATCGATTCAGGGCTTTATCCACTTTTAGAGTACGAAACAAAATTATCCCCTAAAATAAATTTTAGTTTTCCTCATTGTCATTTTTTTATGCATAATTTAATGTATAATAAAATAATAATATAGTTATGTCCTATATACAATAACCTCACTCTATGACCGGCATAAGACAAGAAAATTAAATATTCCACGCAAAAAAAAAAAAAAAAAAAAAAAAAAAAAATGCATGAACTTTTAATTTGACGGATCATTTACTGTACTTGAATTTTTGGACATTTGAAACAGTATAAAATTGCATGAAAGATGCAAGCAGTTCTACAACATAATGTGTTTGTTGGGAGGTATGCTTGAGTAGTTTCATGTAGAAGACAGTAATAAATATAACGTAAATAAAAAAATTATTATGTAACTTCAAGTTCAATTCCTCATTCCCAACGTCATTATATATAACATCACTCTTGTATTATATTCTACTACAACGTGTCAATAAAACAATTAAAAAGTTAATTAAATAAATAATATATTTACGATTTTCATTCCAATAATTGTTGCATAAGTGCGGTTTGTAATTAAAATAACTGACTGTGGAATGACTTACGATAACTTTTATATAAACTATTGCTTTTAAATTACGCTATACCGGTGTTTAATTAATAACAAAAAAAATGTAATCAAAGATAATATCTTCATTTAGAAATTAATTTTATGATTGTAATTAAAAGATAATAATCATTTTCATAAAATTACATATTTTGCAAAATATATTTATTCTTCGGTTTATCTTGTTTGATATAACAGATAATAATAACAATAGTGTATAACATTAATTAAGTAATAAATTTTAAATACAATTTCATTTATAATGCATAATAATAAATATTGCAGTTTTAACTATTATATAAAAAAAAAAATTAGACGAGTTATGTATATAGAATATAGTTTATTTGTATAAAGATACTATTATTAAAATAATTTTAATAAATGTAGAAAATCAGTAGCAAAAATTATATACATGCAATCAAATGTATTTTCATTGTCTCATTTTTTCATTTGAACAGGCTATAACAATAGGGTGGTTTCATTCATGTTAAAGTTGACGCCATAAGTGAGCGCTAAATAACATGGGCCAGTATGGGAAAATGACTCCTTTTGCCAATTTAAAAATACTTAGCAATATTTTTGAGAGCATTGATGCTGTGAACAAGTTGAATTAGTTTTTCAAGTATGCGAGAAAAATAATAATAACAACAAAATAGCTAATTTTCCAAAGAAAATAGCCAAAAACTACGTTTGTTCTATATTATGCTGAGCAAAGTTATTCATTGCTCAAGAAGGGCATCGAAAAGCATTCAGAATGACGTCATGTGTACACACCCTATATGTAAATTATTACAAATTCATCACACATTTATTTAATGAGCTTAAATTTGGATGAAACTGCACTGGAAAACAGTTGGGTTAAATTAAAAGAACTCGTGTACTTGGTTTGTTTGAACCCTCATAAAAGCTATGAATTATTGTTATATTAACTAATCAATATTGTAGAAATTATATATATCATCTGAAACATATAAATCAACCAAGAAATATGGTTTTGTATCTAAAAAAAATACATATACACTCAGAAAAGAAATGTTTACTCGCAAGACTCAAATGTGTAGAGAGTACTTACGAAATGCAGTCAAATTATGTCAGAGCATAAGTGTATTTGTATAATATTAAAAATTAAACTGGTAGAGGCCATAGTGATGATTTAAAAGTATGATGAGTATATGGTCGTTGCATTCATGTTAAAGTCAACGCCATAGGTGAGTACTAAATAACATGGGCTGGTAATGCTGGTATGGGAAAATGACACATTTTGCCAGTCTGAAAATACTTAGCAATTTATTTGAGAGTGAGAGAATTGATGCTACTAACAAGTTGAATAAGGTTTTCAATTATGCAAGAAAAATAATAATGATAAAACAATTACTTATTTTCCAAAGAAAATAGCGAAAATCTACGTTTGTCCTATGCTAAAAAGCAATGTTATTCGTTGCTCAATTATGGCATCGAAACGCATTTATTATGACGTCATGCGTACACACCCTATACCAGGCTACAATAACTATAAATATTTAAGATTGCTCTTTACTCAATTCACCAGTATTCAGTACCCATATATGCATTGGTAGTGAGTAAAATTTTTTAAATGATTAATATTTATTATAGCATTGAATTTTAGATGATTATGGAAACTCTCTATCTTTAGAGTTTTATTTCATATTATACGTATATTGATAATTATAATAAATGTGAATGTTTAGAGAAAAGGTACATGAAATGTTTAGCTAGTATAAATACTACACTATAAACTAGTACTTTGTTATGTCAGTGTAGTATATTATAATATCATATTTTCTGAATTGCTGACATTAGTATGAAAAGTGCAATGAAGTGTATAATATAAAATAATAAAATATTATATAAAATAACTTGAGATATAGAAAACCCTCAGCTGACGATATCAAGCCACAAGGCGGTGCCAAACATTGAAAATTACATAAAAATATCCTCAGTCAATATACATGAAATGTTAATACTCCCAAGTAATGAAACTTCTTCCTACATTGCGTGAATTTATTGAGACACTAGAGGTCAATGACATTCACATTGTCAGAGGTCACCACCTTATGGTTGCCATGGTTACTGAATATTTTTGTAACTGTCAAGCTGTAAATTTAAGCTGTATAAGTATAGAAATGTGATATGATAAGGTGTACTTTTGTAAATTGCAAGTTTTGAGCTTCTGTTTACATTGCAGTCTGTTATTGCATTCATATAAATTCATGGCAAATTTTATTGTTGAAGATTTAGTTTTATTCATCATATTAAATTAAATCATATCATATTAAAATAATAACAAGTATAGTAATAAACAAAAAACGATTCATAAACAACGATAATAAAAACAATGAAACAATGTCAGAATTTTGTGGTCTTCCAGAATTGAATCATATTAACACATTTAATATAGATTTTAAAATAGGTGTATTTTTTATAATAATGAATCATTTTTTTTAAAGGTTTTACAATAAGCATCTTAATTTGAAAAAGGTGTAAAGAAATATATTTTTAATTTAGAAAATTTACAATATAGGGATACATTCCAAATCGTAAGCAATTATCAGTAACCGATTAAATGCAAGTGGTGAAAATGAAAATACATAATATACAAGGTTTATAAAACTTGCATAATATGATTAAATTTAAAAGAAGGCGAAGAAAATAATGTGAGTATAAATAATTAATTATGTTGGATGTACGATGCATTTTTTTAAACCATAATTCATTTAATTATTCAGTGATTGTACCATGTAATGTATGTTAAAAACGATCCCGTTTCATTTCTTACAACAAAATAACTAACACAATATTTCTCATTATGTTTCATTATACACTAAATTGTTATTAATAGATCAGAAAACAATAATAAGTGATGAAGCGATTTATTAATTGGTAGAATGAGATCCTGGACTGACACATGATGCATCACATATTGCACGCAATATCGCACGCGGTGGTCCTGTGGAAAACTACTCAACATAAGGAAAATATATTTATCCACTCGGCGGGGAACTTGTCAAAACTTTACACGCCCTTTATTTGTAACAAGAAATATCCTTAACAACAATAAATTTTGCTGACAATGATACCTTCATGTTTTCTATTGTTTTAATTGCTTTTCTTAAGAAAAAAATGTCATCAAAATATACATTAATTATAATTATTTTTATTTATTAACTTGAATATTATAATAGTTGTTTTTTTTACTTTATACCCACACTAATTATATAACATAATCTGTAGGATGAAACATGGATTTGTTTTTATATAAGCCTGTCAAAATACAATTCAGAAATAGAGAAACCACCTCTTTTTTTTTTTTTTTTTTTTTTTGATAGATGACATTTAAGTGAATTTCGATTGAACTGTCATTAATAAATTAAATTAATATACATGTAATTAATACATGAGCTTTTGCTTATTAGTTTCATTTTCTTAATTAAATTTATGATTTGTTTTTTGATTGAATTGAATGTTATAATGTAATTATTAGTATTGCATATTATTATTTAAATGTTTAATAAGTTTGGCAAGACCAATGCTTATTGTAACATGTAAAATGTTGCTGTTGAACTGTCTGGGTCAATAAAAATATTTCTATTCTATATGTATACCTACACCTACGTACAGCTCTGGCCAAAAGTTCCCGAACGATTTGCAAAGGCAACCCGCAACCACCCTATGTTATCTTTACGTGAAAACGCAGCGGCTGCCGCTGCCCCGTTTGGCCACAGCTGTACAGTACGTATATTTTCTATATGAGGATTTTTAAATTCCATTGTTTTCTGAAGTAACCTTTTATACAAAATTATTATATTATAAATGATTATTATTTCAATGTCTCTTAATAAATCGCCAACTATAAAAGTAAATATAATTTTTAATTTAACAACGTCTATCTTTTGTATTACTACGATAGACTTTGATAAAAAATTTCATTAGAATAATGAAAGACTAATATAGTGAACAACACATCATTGTTAAAACTAACAAAAGATATAACAATATAAAAAAAATTTGGCACTCAAGATTCAAGATACATTAGCACCTTTTGTATATTTAATCTTTAGAAAAAGAAGATAATATTTATTTAGTAGATGATAATGACAACAATATAAATAATTATTTTAGTCACTAAATACTGTTATAATAACATTATTAAATCTATTATTAAATATTAACTTTTATTTGAATAAAGTAATTATATATAAGATTTTTATCTCAAAAGACTATTGCAGTTATAATGATAGTTATTATTGCAGTTTTTATGTTGCAATGCACGTGGGTGCATTGTTAAATTATAATATACTGGTATGCAAGATTTAGTACTTAATGTACTGTATGTGTTTGTTTGTACTCTGTAAACATGAGGTCAAAGTGATATCAGTCATCGTCATATTTATGTAAATGAGATGATTTAACACGAGATGTAATGTATATTATGTATATGAGAATAAGGTAATAATGCAAGTTGAACATGGATTTTTGTTTACGTGCTGTTTATTTTTATTGTTTTAACAATATTTTTATTTAAATATTTCATTAGTACTTCAAAAAGAAATGTAATTTTTTTTAGTAAAATAACATTTCTAGAAATAGTACGTTAATATTATATTTATTTTGAACAAATTGCTTTTTTCATACATTGTATCAAATTGCAATACTGTATACGAAAAATGAAAAATTCATAGGAGATTATATAAATAATAATAATATAAAAATTGCATTTTCATATATAAACAAATAAACAAGTATGTAATATTCGCCTACACGAAAAATAAAATACTAATGACAGGTATATAAATCTTATGAATTGCAATAAGTAAACGTTGGCCTGGAATAGGTATTAATATACTATAATAATAATGATATACAGGTGAAACATACTACATTTAATAAAGGTGTATAATAGCTATAACATACAGGTGACATTATAATGCATCAGTACCTGTTCTAATACCTGTACTAAGTTAATATTTACCTATTGTACCATAAGTAGAATTATGTCCATGCACAAAATAAGAGGCGGAAATTAAAATAAATCTGTTCTTAAATATATAGATAACTTTTTTTCTTCATTCTCGTACTTTAGAATTGCAAAATATTATCATATAATTGAAAATTTACTTATAATTATGAGCTAGGTAGTAATTAACTGTATACTATCAAATTAAAAAATCATATAAAAATAATTAATATTTTGTATACCTTAAAAAAAGTTTCATGAATATTTCACATTTTTCTTTACAGATAATAGAATATAATTTAAAGATGTCTGCAACATAATATTATATTTAAGTTTTGTTTTTTTAATAAATAATTAAAATTTTGATGCATATCTGAGTTGATGATTGCAATGAAATTTGAGAGAGAGATTTTGCAAAGAGTTGCGTGACCCACGAGTGTGTGTTCTCCATGTTCTCCATTCAAAGTAAGAACATCCTCTTTCTGTCTCGTCCATCAAACATCGTACATTTAACTTGCATAAAATAATTAACTCAAAATTAAACCATAGTAAATACAAAAAATTAATTTCTCAATAAACCTTGAAATTTTTTATATTTTAATTTATTTCATGTATGTTTTATTTGCATAATTATTATAATTTTCATGTTCATTTATTTATTTTTTATTATAAAATATTTATAAAATTTATTTAACAATCATTAAGTTTTAATTTCTTATTTAATTTAATAACTAATAAACTAAATTAACATAATTATAGTGTATAAAACCTTATTTTTTATATGCATTTAATTAGTTCTCGAAATATTTTTTATATCATATCTTATGCAAATGATATAAAATTGATACCTTAGTTTTATTGGAATCTAATTTTATTTTTCTTAATTATTTTAAATAAATAAATTAGAATTGTTTGTATTTGTGTAGTATTGAATATATTCTCAGTACAAACATCATATTATTATAAGTTATCGTCTGCCAAAGGTGCATGTGTGAAAACTGGAAAGGGCCATTTTTAAAACATTCATTGATTAATTGTGTTGCAAATTTTCAAACACTTTTTCTACCCTATGGAAAGTAAACGGTTTGTAACTCCAAGAATCTTGATTAATTATTGTAAAAATTTGGTCTCAAATTCCTCCACCCCACCCTTTTTTTTTTACTTGTGGGGAAATGGTAATGTATATACAATTATTAAGTCTGTGAGGTGATGCATTAGAAAATGCTCTATTTTTTGTGCAATCTACAAATAAATAAATAAAAAAATATATATTACCTCTTCTAAAAAATTTACTTCTTATAATTATTGTTTTTACTGGCAGAAGAAATTTTAGTAAAATGTAAAACTCACTGATAAGAATAGCAAACAAATTCTTTCAAAATTTAAGAAGAAAAAAAAAAGAAGTTTATTTCTAATCTCTAAAATAGTGTCGAGATACACAGTTAATTTGGTTATTTTTAGATTATGTCAATTTGCAAGCAACATTTTATTTAGTTAATTTCTCAATAAAGCTCGCGTAATAAATACATAAATATCTCGTTATTATTATTTTTTTTTTTTAGCAAATAATCACTATACTGTATAAGACTTAACTTAAAAATCACAATCTTAATTTTCAATGCCATCTACCCCAAAGTCTTGTTATTGCTGTAAATTTGCGATAAAGTTTTGACTTTTAATACAACAAAATATACCAGATGTTTTGTAAAAAAACAAAACAGTATCTATAAAAAATAAAAGTATTTTTATATAAATATATATAAATATCTATATATTTCTCTTAAATAATTGCAATTAATCACTGACTCAATTGAAGTAAGAAAAGTACTAATTTTACTTCTAATTGATTGTTATAATAAATAAAGAAAAAACATGGTTAGTTCAATTTTTATAAGTAGTGTTACTTATGGTTCATAAATTGTAAACTATTAAAAACGGTGTTGTACTGTTATTATTTTGTATTTATTTTCTATCATTGGGTCGAGTTTTTTTTTTTTTTTTTTTTTTTTTTTTTTTTGTAAACTGCTGGTAAATTGGGCAAACATTATGAGGTAGATATTGGCTATATGATATGAGATAAATTTTTCCTTGTTGAGAATCAACTTTTTATTTTTGCACCACCACCACCTCCACCACCCCCCGGCGGCAATGACGGCAATGCCAAGGCTGTTGTTGCTGCTGCTGCTTGCAAACTTGTTTTCTGCACAAAACTATGTCCTTCAACTTCGCAAGTCCAACAAAAATATATATTTTGATAAAAAATATATAAAGAAATCTTCATAATATAATATAAATAAGTATTTTTAAGTGCTATATAATGGAGTCCATATCACATTGTATGAATTTTGTGAGAGATACCCATAACAATTTATTATATCATAAATTACTTTCATTTACATAGGAATAGTATTTTTGATATCAAAATTTTTCAGTGGCTAAATATTTTTGGTAAAGCGTATTATTTTAATCATATAGGTTTTTTTGATCTTTTTTTTTTAATTTATTTGCATAAAAATTGCTTTCACTCCTTTACTTTTTATGACAACCATTTACTTAAAACAAGATTAATAAGAACGAATTAATAAAAATACAATTTTCATATCAAAACATAATTGGCGTATTAAATTTATCTTTTATACCTATTACCTTTTTTTTTTCTTCAAAACTTAATCCAGTTTACCTCGGACAAAGTGATATGCAAATATTTTGGCATAAAATTTTATATAATCATAAAATATATCTATGGTATCCAGGCACAGTGGCCTATATATTATTTTGAACCACTGAAAGTATGTATGAGATACATAATATATAAGGGTTGTCATTAGAAGACTCGTAACAATTTCTGAAATTCAAAAGTTGGCCCCCTATACATTTTTTATTTTATTAAAAATATCAATGAGATAAAATAGACAAAAAAAAAATGCGACAAGAAAGGAGAAAATAATATATTGGAAAAAAACATAAGACTATAAAATAATATTGGCGTAGAATTTCAAATTTTGTATGTAGTATGGTGATCCCCCAAAATATTTAAATAATTATTTAGAGTTTTATAGTTTAAAATTTAGGAAGAAATGAGTCCCTTTGGTCGATATACCTCGTTTACATATAAGGAAAATGTCACATTGTGGGTTTTCATTTCATTTTAGGTTTCTTCTTGCTGTAAAAATAAAAAAAAAATAAAATCAAAGATGCAAATATACAATTTGTATTACTGTAAAAGCTGTTTTGTTTGCGATTTTTTATGCACTTGATTCTCTCTCTCTCTCTCTCTCTCTCTCTCTCTCTCTCTCTCTCTCTCTCTCTCCTAATTTTATATACAATACAAAACTTACATTTAATTATATTAAATAAATTAGGTAAGTATTTCAGATCAGTTCGCCAATATATGAAAACGCATATATAGAAATATTTTTGATTAGTAAATTACATAATAAGAAGCATATTGGAAATAAAGCTTACTATGAACATGAATTTTTTGATGGAGGGGAGGGGGTAACTTAGCTTGAAAATTAAATTAAATTAAAAATTAAAAATAGCTTTTATTACAAAATAAAAAACTTGAATCAAGTTCAATTCAAAATTCAAATTTTATTTCAACTGTTTTTGTTTTGTTTTATTGTGATTGTTGAGTTTTAGAACTTGTTCTACTCTTACAAATAAAAAAAAAGTATACGCATATTTCCAAATGTATGGCATATAATATAGGACTTGGTTCTACTTGGTATGTATAGACATGGTACAATAAAATCTTATAGCTTATAAATTTTACGACTAAATCTTTAAACTTAAATTATGAAGGGGGGGGGGGTGGAATGATTATTGATTTGTTTCCCCCCAATAAGGGGAAACACACTTCTTGTATCATTGCATGCATTGTCAGTTATATGAGAAATATTTGAATTACGTGAGATTGAGATATTTACATATCGCGATGTAATTGCCAGCAATGACTTCATCATACTCACAACTTGGCACTCCCATTATACTACAGTATAGATAGACCCATGTGTACTGTACTGTACTACACTGCACGCCATAGGTAGCCATAGGCAGTATATAGACACCGACACAACCAGCGAGGAGTGGAGTCGTATTCAGGGCCAAGAGTTCGAACACCCGACACTAAATTTGCAGGTCCTTGGTTTTTAACAATCGTCATTAGTTATTGCAATAATCAGTTGATTTATGATTAAATTGTATCTGTATAAAATATTGTTTCTTTTTTTTTTTTTTTTTTTCTTCATATACAGATACAGTGATATTTTAAGGTGCGACAATCATGCAAAAAACGTTTTGGAGAGCCCCATGCAAAATTTCAAATTGGGCTGATAAAAATCTTAAATCTATAATTTCATTAATGTCATTTTTTTTCCCTCTCTATAAAAACGCAGTCATATCAGAGAAGTAAATAACGACTTTCAAAAAAGACCCTGGCTCCGATAGCCTCAAGAAAAAAAATCTCCTCAGTGATAAATCACAGATAAGCAGTGATCAGAAAATTCGATTTATGCAACCCGCACAACATTTTCATACTAACTTTTTCATATTTCTGACGTCATAAACATGAATTTTCACGCAAATTGCATACTTTACAGTTTTTTCATGCTCTCTCGTGGGGCTACATTAACATTCTGGCAAAAATTGCCATCAGTTTTGAAGATCCCATTTCGTGTTTATTCCTTAAAAAGCACATGTTGTTTTATATGGTCTATGGCTTTGTATATAAAACTATTTTTAAAACATTAAGAATTGCTAATTCTTTACATAACAGTAAGAACGCTAATATAACAAAGAATTGATTATGGTTGAAAATAATCCATGAAAAGAAATGTGATTTTTTTTCAGTGTAGACCGTGTAGACACGTAGAAAAGTAGAAGTAATAAAGTATTTTACGATTTCAAAAGCGTTAATTTTTATTTCACTAGAAATATATAATATTTTTTCTTTGAAATTTCTTCTCTCTACAGCTTGTTCTGTAACTCCAAAGTTTATTGCGATGACCTTTGACTACAGCCAAATAATAAAGTCAATATAAAAAGTGTTGAATAAATATTACGGATGTGAATTAAGTTTGCACTTCTCTTCAAAAACATAAGTTTGTCTTGCACTTAAAAATATTTGGCGTTGAGATTATAAAATACTTGAACTCAAACAAAAGAAAAAAAGTTTAATTTTATTTAACCTGTAAGTGCGTGTATTCTGTATTGATTTGACTGACAAATATTTTGCAAGCTACGAGATACTAAAATTTCTGTTTCCTATAATTTATTGTATCATTAATTCAATTTTTTTTTAAGTTAAACAATTAGATTTGGTAATTGAAAGAAGGGCACAAAATGTAAATTTATGTAAATCAAACGTTTTTTTTTTTTTTTTACGTTTTATTTTCTCTTTAAAAATAAGGTTTTTTTATTCTATATAGGAATACACAGTGCACATTTTCACCAGAAAAAAAACAAGAAATTAAATTAATTTTTTTAGCGATGTACTTTTTTTTTAATTGGCATCCTTTTGTAATCTAAAAGTGGGACATGGTTGTAGAGCATCCTTAAAAAAATAGCACAAGTAAATAATAAAAAATAGCACGCGTTAGTCCCTCACACCACCGAGTGCGGAAGTAAATCAAATTATAATTTAAATCTAATAATTTATTCAAATGCAGTTCAAAGTTACGTGTTGATTTATTTTACTATCTCTCTCTCTCTCTCTCTCTCTCTCTCTCTCTCTCTCTCTCTCTCTCTCTCTCTCTCTCTCTCTCTCTCATGTACAGTCATTTTACTAAAAAATGAATTTCTATTGTCTTATGGCCATTCAATGCAATCAGATGGAGATTTCAGTCAACGCAAAACTCTATATCTAAATACATGTTATCTCCCATATGCCAATAGAAATTCATTTTTTAGTAAAATGACCGTACAAATCTCTGTCAATTTTATTCAAAAATACATCATAATAATATCTATATTTAAGTTTATACATTGTTACAAATGTTTTTATTAACTATATAATATACTACTTACTATACAATAGAATTAAGCTATTATAACATAAATAGAAAACCTAAAAGAAATATTTTCGTAGACTTAAAAGTAACAACAGAAGATGGACTTGTATTTTTGCTATACATAAATATACAAAGTAAAGTAAGAGATATTACAGTCAAAATTTACTATAATCTGGTCCTGTCAAATAATATTATCTTGTTAATAAATTTTGACAATTTAAATGTTAAAATTAAAGACTGATCAAGGTCAGATCTTATATAAGTAAAATTGGATTTAAATTACATCTTTATTTAATAAATTATAAAGGTAAGTACGTCAATAACATGATGTATTATAATAATTTTTGTGCTTATCTTTTTATTTAATTATATAGTTAATTATAATTATTTCAGGTTTAGAGGGATTATCTGATAATTTATTACATGTTTTATCATTATCTAGTTAATAGAAACATTTATATAATATTTTATATTAGCTCGTCTTAATAGTATTAGAGGATTATGTACTATAACCATTCATGCGTAATTGTTATTGCTTTTTTCTCTTTAGGATTTTCAAAATGATTCATTTTGGGGATTTATTAAATTATATAAAATGTATTTAAAATTCAACGTTTCAAGTAATTTTAAGTTCAATAAACGAGGTAGATATAAAAATATTGTTATTTAATTTTGGCTCAGAAAAACGTTATTTAATTCAGCATACTTCAGAAATTTTAGTATAGTAGATATTTATATATAAATACGAAATATTAATATTAAAAAAACTTTTTTTTTTTTAATAAAAATGAAACTTATGCTCTCATATATATGTATAGCATAAATGCTGATTAATTAGAAATTAAAAAATCATTATGCTATTATGTATAATATATAGACGATAGCATAGGGGGAAATCTCTCGTCGGCTGTCTAGGACGTAGGTTTTCTGTGGTTTCCCTTCGTCAATTCAGGTGAATACCGGGGCAGTTCCTTTTATTTTAGGCCACAGCCACTTACCTTGTCAGGTCAGGTATTGTGGTATTGTAGGGCGAAAAAGCCTATTTGAATTTTCCTTCCGCCTATGCCTATAAGTACCATTCCAATGAGTGGACAACTGTGGGTTCGCGCGGTAAAGCAAATAAAAACAAAACAAAAACAAATATAGAAGATAGAATAAATTATGCTATTATTATTTTAATTTCTAACTCAGCAGCTTTTATGCTTTATTTTAAAACATAAACTTCGTTTTTTATGTGAATGCACAAAACGTACGTAAAGTTATATAAAAAGAGATCATATTATATTACTGCGAAATTAAAAATAGCGTGTTTTTGTGATTTCGTATATGATATTATATTAAATTGTGCAATAAAATGTATTTTATGACATCATATAAAAATTATGTAAATTTTATAAGAATATATTTTTACACTAATCTTCCAAGCTAGCCTAGGATTTGTTAGGGTTCGGTGCAATGATAAATGATAACAAAAAATAAATCATTGACGTATTGATGTTTTACAGATAACAATAATTATTATGCTGTACAACATAGAATACTAGGTAACATATAGAATCGACGCAATACTATATAAATTATATTTGTTATTGTATAAGCGATATAATAATGATAATAATTTATTTTATTATTATTTCTTTATTTTTTATTAAATATTAGTAAAATTTAGCTATATACACGGAAAGAATAAATTACATAATTTATGCTGCACTGACGTCATTATATTTATGTTGCTAAATTATAACAACATAAATATTATGTTGTACAACATAATATTTATAATTTTTAACATAGATATTATTACATATTATGATATGATGTACAAATATTTGTTGTTAAATAAAATAGCATAATCATTACATATTTATTTTTGTCCGTGTAATATTATTATTATTTATATTTATTGTTGTCAGTGTATTATATACCATTAAATAAACAATAATATTTAACAAAAAAAAAGTATTATTGACGAGGTAATAAAGTTTTCATTATACGGAATACAATTATATGTTAGGTAAAATTAAAAAAAAAATCTATAATATTTTATTTTGTATGTTATATCCATGATAGGAATCAAATTTACGAAGTAGTTTTACCAGCATGCAAAAATGCACGTGAATAATATTCGCAATATTTATACACTGCTAACCATGACCTTGAAGTTTTTTTTTAATAAACTCATAAATAATAATAATAAAATAACGTCAAAAGTAAAAGTAATATATAACTTAAATTTTAATCTATAAAATTTTAAAAGAAACTTTTTTTGTTTTAACTATATGACTTTTTTTTATTTGTATATATATTTTTTTTACAATAAATAATAATAAGACTTGAAAACTCTAATTAAAGTTCCAAAAATAGAGAGATCATACAACTAAGTTTTTTGTTGTAGGAAAATAATAAGCAAGTACATGCTTGCTCATTATTAATAATATTGACAAGTTTAATAATATGCTATATGTATATCTGGCTTGTGCAGATTATGATCAGAGAGAGAGAGAGAGAGAGAGAGAGAGAGAGAGAGAGAGAGAGAGAGAGAGAGAGAGAGAAGGAGAGAGAGAGAGAGAGAGAGAGAGAGAGAGAGAGAGAGAGAGAGAGAGAGAGAGAGAGAGAGAGAGATTCCGTTCCCATAGGGCGATTGATTGTTGTCATCATTGAATACATTATAAAACTATACAACCCGACCAAAATTAAAAAGAAGATGATTTCGACCGGAAATCCCCCTATTTCTCAGTTTCTAACTATCAGATCAATACAAAATTTTGGCATGTTATCAATATAATATTGAAGTTAATTCTTATGAAATTTAATACTCATTACTTAATTACAATTTGAAATAAGGTTGAAAACAACTTCTCTCTATACCCTTACTCCTTCAACTTTACCACTAGCCAACTTCCGGTTCCTTGTTAAACCCAGGTAAAGCCTAGTCTTTTACAATATGTTGAATGAGTGGGCATGTTAAATAAATACGGCTATAGTTTTAGTCGGAGCATGTGTTATTACTTATTACTTTTTTGTCTGAGAGGGAGAGAGAGGAGAGAGAGAGAGAGAGAGAGAGAGAGAGAGAGAGAGAGAGAGAGAGAGAGAGAGAGAGAGAGAGAGAGAGAGAGAGAGAGAGAGAGAGATTAGATAACTTTAAGGACATTGCCCTATATAGTCATCACTTATGCAAACTTCTATTTAAAGACTCCAGCAACAATTTTTTATAGCAAATTCTAAAGAAGCATAATCTATTATTATTTTTTATTTTTAGATTTATTAATTTTCCAAATCAATAAAGTAGTTTTGAAATTTTGCAAATTTGCAAGCATGATTTTACTTTAAACTATACCCATATTAATGTACTGTAAACACGATTGTGAATAATATACATTATATATTATACCATTCAATTACTTGAACTAAATTTTTAATGTAATTCCTATGATAAAAACGCTCACTGAATTGAAATGGTAAAATCAAAATATATAATCATAAAAATTTATTGTATAATTTGTGGTGTACCACCAATACACGTGGCAAGAATAAATTACGTAATTTATGGTTGCATTTATGTCATTATAATGTAAATAATGTTAAATTAGAACAGCATTAGGGGTGATTTTTTGGGAGTAATTTTGTTGCATATTCAAAAAGAGGATAATATGTTGAATCGATAAATATGCAAATTTCAAAAATTTGAGTTAATTTCTTAACTCAAAAATTAGAAATTCTTATATCAATCGATTCAGGACAATGTCCTCTGTAAAATATAAAACAAAATTACCCCCTTTTTTTATTATTATTTCTTTTTGTAGACTTCTTCATTATACACTGAACAACATAATATTTATGCTATGTACACGGACAAAAATAAACAAAATAGGACAAAAATAGAAACGTAATAACTAATAATTATGCTAGCTTATTTTCAGAGCAATTTGTTCAACACAACATAATTTACGCTACATTGCATAATAACTTTGTTACATAGCATAATTATTTATGTTACTCTAATTTAGCATAATTTATGCTACAGCATAAATTAGATAATTTATTCTTTCAGTGTAACATAGCTACTACAGCATAATATAGATTATAATACTGTACTGAACAAATCTTACTGAAAATGAGCATGCATAATTATTACGTTTTTATTTTTGTGTACGTATAAGTGCCAGTATTGTAGTTGTTAACGTAAAATCGTTAACGTTAAGTTAACTATAACGTTAACACTGGTTATTTCTATAATATATAGATTAACAACATTGCAAAAAGTAACGTTAAAGTTATAGATTAACAAAAATTGAAGTTAACATAGCGATAACTATAACGTTACTTTTTGAAAGTAATTTTTACTTTATATACCAACTAATAAGGTATTTCTATAGATAGGTAATCGAAAGAGAATATATATCGTTATTCAAATTTCTGTTGCCTTAAATATTATTTTATCCTGGAAGTTATATTTTGTTGCCCATTTGATCAATGTAATTTTGACCCACAATACACGTCTCCAGCTAACCAGTACTTTTCAGCGGGAATCCTCTCTGGATTATATAGGTTATCTACTTACATTACTGATTACTGACTAAAAAAAATCAACTGACGAGGTGAGAGAAAAACTGTTAACGTTAATGTTAAAGGTAACGTTATAGTTGGGGACAAATTAGAGTTAACGTTATCGTTAAAGTTATAGTTTTATATGAAATTAACGTAACGTTAACATTTTAGAAAATTCAGGTGACGACTACAAGACTGATAAGCGCAAGTCTGATGACAATAAATAAAATATAGACTACTTTTCCGAGGAAAGAGGACTATTTTTTTTAGTCTGATTTTATTATTATAGAAACACCAATTTGTTTTCTCTATATGCAACAATACATATGTGTGATTTAATATACCATTGTTGAAAAGAGATTCTCATTGTGACGTCACACTATAGAGAAAGTGACCAAATATTTGACTTTGGGAGGTGGGGGTCATCATTTTATATAACTGTGGTGAGTGATGAATGGAAAATATCACGCCTCTATAATATCAAAACAATTAATGAATATTACACCATTAACATCTTGTTTCATAACAATTTCCGTTGATTCTGCTTTCAATTTCATTATAACATTATTTTATTCTACTGCGTATTAAAACATTAATTATTATAATTTTATTCTAATAGACAAATTTCTTCAGATTTTGTTTTTCTAAATTTCTGCATAAAAAACTCCTTAAAAGAAGGAAGTTGCGTGATATAGAATAGTAAATTTGTAGATATAATAGGACATCATTTTATTCAAATGTCAAAATAAAATGCATTTTGTTTATATTAATTTACATTTTTTGCTACGATGTATTTTTTTTTTGTATATAATTAATTTGCATGGAAACTTAGAAAGTGCATCTGTTTAATGTGTATATTTACTTTATTTTAACTTTTTATTTTATATATTAATATTATTTTCATTTGTAGCACTATATATTATTATTATTATCATTCAATTTTTCGATAATTTTGTTATTACACAGTATAAAGCTTTTTTTTTTTAGATTATTTTGGTGTTTTGAAAACACTTATTAATTAATTTCTTAATTTTCAACAATTTTAGTAATAACAAATCGTCTGGCAGTATGAACAACAAGGTAATACTATTGAAGTACCGATAGAATGAAATCTCAAGTTGAAAATTAGTAAAATCCGTTTAAATAATTTAGATACAAGATTTTTTTTTTCTTATTGTATAGAGAAATGAAGTTTTGCTGGAAGATCACTCTGTTTTACAACAAAGTAAACTTTTGGACATACAAAAAAAAAAAAAAAAAAAAAAAAAAATTGCATAGGGTGTGTACGCATGACGTCATTCTGAGTGCTTTTCGATGCTCTTCTTGAGCAATGAATAACATTGATCAGCATTGGACAAAAGTAGTTTTTGGCTGTTTTCTTTGGAAAATGAGCTGTTTTTTGGTCATTATTATTTTTCTTGCATATTTGAGGTACTGTACTAATTCAACCTGTTAACAGCATTAATGCTCTCAAAAATATTGTAAAGCATTTTTAAACTGGCAAAATGAGTCATTTTCCTATACTATGGCCCATGTTATTTAGTGCTCACTTATGGCGTTGACTTTAACAAGAATGAAACCACCCTATAGAAGTATGCATAAAACATTTTCAAAACAAGATGAGAGGTTATTTCAACCGGAAGCACCCTATTTTCTCGGTTTTAAATTTAAGCCAGTGTAAAATTTTGGTGTTCATCTTGGGATTTTTTTTTTTTTTTTTTTTTTTTTTGAGAAAAAGGGCTGCATTCTGGTTTTAAAAATATCTGATCTTGTTTTAACCAGATAAAACTAATATTGCATTGTTCAGCATAATTTGGGACATTTGCTTTTCTTCCGTGTGTACATAAAATAGTAAAATGTCAAACACATTTAGAATGTAAAGTAAAATACATTATATAACACATATTATGCTAAGATTTGAAGAAAAAAAAATCAACACCCAATAAATTTGGACAATTTAAGGTATATAACACTTATTTATAAATTTATGTGTAAATTTTGAAGTATATATACACCGGGCACTTTAAAATTTGCTATCTTTATTATTGTATTATACAACGCAACAGAAAATTTATGAAATTGGCATACGTGCAGAAAGTGGACGGCAACTTAAACTTTATTTATGCAAGAAGAGATTTTAAATGTATAGTTTTGATTGGTAGAAAAGTACTTTAGATCTGAGGGGGGTCAACTCCCAACACAGCGCGAGAACTCGCGGTCACTTGGCGGTCGATCGAACTACCAAATAATATTATTGGGTTAATAAAAATAAAAAAGAATCGTTTGTAAATTAATTATAAATTCTCCGTCACTTCTTTATTAGGGCAACTTTTTGTAAATAACTTACTTTTACCATTTAAAAAGAATCTTAATGTTATAGTTCTATTAATTAAAAGAACATTTTGGATCTAAAAAAAAAATCTTATCAATATGAATTAAATTCTTTTTGGCGTTTTGCCCTTTTTTTTATAACACACATGAAATTTTGTTTTCAGCTAAATATTTTCCTTTTTAAATATTTATAATTATACATTATTTAATATAAAAAATACATAAGGGAAGTACACACAATAAAAACTAATATCTGTTAAAGCCCCCTCCCCCTTTACAGAAAAAAAATCTTACGGAGAGAAGTGAGAGGTTATATTATATAATATCTCCCAGTTTTGATTATTGTAATCAAATTTCATATCACTTTAACTTTAATGTTTAGCCTGCGACTGATAAAAATTGAGGATATTGTCATCATTAAAATAACGACGTAAAAATGATTAAAATCACATGAGTTTTATTAGGTCCTAAAATCTAATTAAATAATAATAATAAAATTGTAGTTCTAAATTTTGCATCTTGTTAATACAAAGTACCACTATACTATGCAAATAAAATGAGGTGCATTAGGTGGTCCAATTTCTGCTCATTTAATAACGCACTATTACTGACCCCCTCCTTTTAAAGTCAACTTTTATATATTACCTCATAGAATACACTTAAATTTTAGATTTTTTTTTTTTTTTTTTTTTTTTGGTGGTAGTTTAATTTGGACAAATTTATTATATACTTGTATACAAAGTAAAGAAAGAAAGTTTATTTTGCATTCACTCAAATGATCTGAATTTAAAGCTAATTAGTATCGTAAATTTGTCACAAACAAGCTTATCTTAAACTGACTACCTTTTTTTATGTAAGTTAACACTGAAAAAAAACAAAAACTGAGTCCAACCACTTTGCGTACCCATATGTTCCATGTGTTTGTTTTTCCAGTGTAAAAATATATGTAACTAAAATCAAACACACCTTTTGTCAGACACTACATATGAATGTGATCACGTCGCCACATTGCAACACTGTTTTTTATCTCAACACTTTTTTATACAAGAATTTTTAATGACCACAAGGAAAGAAACTAGAAAAGAAGAAGAAGAAGAAGAAAAAAAGCAGCAAAAAATGTGTCCTTCTGCTCTCAGGGATCACAGCAGGACATCCCCGGCCAATTACATTAAACCCTAAAACTGACGATAAATTAACAAATTTTATTTGTATGTTTTTCTTAAATACTGCGATGCACAGCAGTTTTAACTTAAGAGCCCGGACTTTCTCATATTTTATACCAAAAGAAATTAAGATAGGAAAATTTTTAAAGCGGCACCAAAGTAAAAATAACAGGTAAATTATGTTTAAAATTAATATATCTATAATATATTTTTTACCATAATTTACCTATATATGGCTAGAGACAACTTGACTAAGAATCTATTATTAAGAATATTACTATACAATAAACAGGATCTTATAAATAATTTGCAACTCGCGGAGAATGCTAAACATATTTTAACTACTTTTGCACAGAAAAATAAATTTCGTAATTCATACTGATTTGAATAATTACGTAGAGCAGAGCACAAATAATGCTGCTATTTTGTAACATAAAAATATAAGTAATTATGCTGAACATCTTAACTATTATGCTATGTTGTATAATCATTATACAATAGAGCATAAATTATGTTGTTATGCATAAATTGCTGTATTAAGCTATAGCATAATTATTATGTATTTATTTTTGTCCGTGTGAATGTGAATAAGTTATTAGGTAAATAATATTGACAGGTATAAGATATGAAATCGTATATATTTTTTTTAATTTTTTAATTTTTTAATTTTTAATTTTTTAATATTTTTGAATACATTTTCTAAAATTGATATAATTTTTATTTGAATATTTTATTGTCTACTAGACTCAAGACTCTACTACTACTGTGATGATTGCATATCATATTTCTTCAATGATTTTACTTTGAACGTAAGTTGTAATAATCTTTTAATTTTTTTATCTTTAATACATTTGAATAATGCAAGAAAATATAAAATAAATAATGTGTGAACTACAGATAATTAATTTTCTCTACGTCATCAGATAGCTACGACATGCTAGTAAATTAATCGGTGCATTATAAACGTCTCTTAAGTATCTCATAATTACCTTCATTTAATTATATGCACTTTATTATTAGATTATAAGCTACACTCAGAAAATAAATATCAACATAGAAACATTTAGCGAGATTATACGTAAATGATTTAAATTGATAGCACTGCATAGAGTTTACATTATCTATTCAAAAAAATATGATGACTAACGTAAGATGAGTGTTTGTGATAAATTAATATGGGTATCATATCATATAATATCTGTACCTATTTCACTATTATTACACTCAGTTTTTTTTTTTTTTTTTTTTTTTTTTTTTTACGAAATGCATGTAATGGTGCGCACGGAAAAAATGAAAACTTAACAATTATGCTATTTCACGCAAAATTTTTCAAGTGCTGCAGGATAATCTATACTATATACTTTATAATAACTATTGTTACAAAGTATAAATATTATGTTCTACAGCATAACTATTTATGTTGGTCTAAATTATCATCATTTATGCTATAATGACATAAATGTATAGCATAAATTACGTTATTTATTCTTTCCGTGCGCCTAAGCATGAATATTTTCACAAAATATTCCAACTAGTAGAGGCTTTAGTGTCGATGTAAATATGAGGAGCAGCGGTGGTACATAACCGACTACTATCCTAATTCCTAAACATTAATGTATGCGTATGCTCTGTACGGTCATTTTACTAAAAAATTAATTTCTATTGGCATATGGGAATAACATTCGCATTTCGGTATAGAGTTTTGCGTCAACTGAAATCTCTATCTGATTGCATTGTACGGCCATAAGCCAATAGAAATTCGTTTTTAAGTAAAATGACTGTACCACATTTCACTATATCCATGAACTATTGGTAGTGAGTACAGTACATTTTAAATGTTTAATCTCTATTTAATGAATTTCAAATATTGGTTGATGTGTAAACATGAATGTTAAGAAACACAATGCATTTATAATTAAAGAGTATCAGTTTTGAACTACAAACCTGTATATGGTTAAATTCTCTTTACTATTTTATTTTCTTAGTGTACTATTTATATCTGATATGACATTGCATTGCAAAAATAAATGGAAGAAATTAATTAACAGAAATATGGAATAAAATTCTTTTATGAATATTCACTCGCTATAATAAGTGATGTTAATTATATGATTTCTGTTTTTGTCCTTCAGTTATTTTATACTTAATAAATAATGCACACGCAGAGTATGTTAAACTCTGATAATAATTAATAATAATTAAAGTAAAGTAAAATATGGTGCAACTATTGCAAAATGTAATGCATTATTTTATATTTTGCTTTTATTCTTAAACTGCATTAAATGAGTTATGATATATTTTTGTGCTATTGTAGAAATATACTGTACATGAGAATTAACTTAAAGTGTATAATTAATATAATGAAAACGGACTTCAGGAATAATCATATATTGGCTGTTTTTTCCCCCTTTATTCTTTTTCGAAGAGCTTTTTTATTATACTGTATATTTTATATACGTATACTGTACTGTGTACTGTATATAAATTTACTTAACGATTTTATTACTTACGTTGCAGTTTTGACCTCCTTTTATTATGAACCCTCACCCCCAAATTGTGCTAAAGATATTCAGATTTGCCCATGGTTATTGCTATTATTTTGGCGGGATGAATGTAGATTTTTTTTTTTTTTTTGAAAACGAACATCACTTGCATTGTTGCATTGTCAGTCTACTTTATTACCATTACGTATTATGTATTTGAGTATTCGATTTTCTTTAGGAGTTACATTTTCTTAATTTTTAACTTACTTTTTAAATCTGATTTTTATTTCTTCTGTAATGGTTTTTACAAATTGCAATATTTATTTATATATTATAACTAAAAAAAATAGCAAAAATTAAAATAATAATATAGAAATGATTTTTTAAATTTTTGATTGAAAAAAGAAATTATGTATTTGACAAAAGACACAACCAGTCAAAAAAAAAAAAAAAAAAAAAAGGTCCTATATCAAATATCAACAGAACTATATTAGAAAATGAAAAACGATTGAACGACGTACACTTGTCTTGTAATAATTGTAATATTATAGCTCTGTAAGAAGCAATAAATAAATATTTCTAACTAATGATAATGATAATTATGTTGTCTATATAAACACCATTTTATAACTGTCATGCATACATAAGTGCATTTTTCCCTTATCAAAAGTAAACATGCAAATAAGTGCATAATAAAGACTTTTGCATATTATCGTCTTGTTATGGAGTACATAATAGTGACATGACAAATTCATTATAACCATTCATGTAAATCTGAGTGTTTTGTCTTGATATTATTGTCATTCATTGACGTGACCTTTGTTGACCTTCACGTCTAATTATGTTGAACTTGGGTGACATACTCAGGTTACGTGATTTACATCGCCGGCAGCAATGCAATTATTACACGCCGTGATATACGTGACTTATTTTAACACACGTGTGTCTGTATGTGTGTGACATGCCGCTGCAGTTATTGACTTTTATATTATAGCAAATTTCTCTTTGTTATACTTCAGCATGCATTGTTATTATTTTAAAAATTTTAGCTCCACACTCGATGATGTATAGAGTTAACGCGTACACCGGGCTCATACTGAGAGTATGATTGATTGATTGATTGACTGAGTGATTGATTTATATTTATTAGACATTTGGTAGTTTACAGTAACATCACATCAATCTTACACTTAATGCGTCTCGTCAAATGTTTCTAATTATAATCTTAACATATAACTTAAATAAAATATTTTGCAGCTAGTATAACTTCAGAATTCTTTTTCAGATCTTTATATTTAAAAAATCAAACACTTTCAGTAACAATTTTAGTATTTTTATCAAAATAATTTTTAACACTGTAATACTCTTTGACAAGATGCACTCAACCTGTCACCACCCAAAACATTGTAAATATTTTATTATAGGCATAAGTTGATGGCTGTTGAGGTACTAGGCCCTGACCGCTTAGTGCCTATAGTGACGGTGCCTAGTGAACTGTTGTTATTATTATTAAACTGAATTAGATGAACCGAGCCAGTGGTGCAGTAATATACGTACTAGTTTGACGAGCACGAGAGATCACGGGTTCAAGACTCGGTATAGGTATTATGTGGCTTCTTCAGAGGCCATATAGTGATGCACTCTGTGAATGTGATCCACACGTTGATGTCCGTGCAAGTGCCAGTGTAAAACTATATAGGAAATAGTAGAGGTGTTTAGGCTTTACATCTAAGTGTATTCATGTCTCCAGCCTTGCAGTCCTGGCAGTGCAAGGTGGTAGTGGTCCACGTCAAGGCAGAGACTCAAGACGGTTCTCAATTTCACCTCATCTCATGCATTTTTATTTACTCACACGTTGTTGGGAAAATTTTTACCACTTAAATGTCATCTAAAATTAATAAAAAATTTAACTATGTTTTTATATAGATTGAAATGAGGCATTTAACCAGAAATAAAATAATAAATCAAGGTATACTAGGTACTAGGTATAAAAAAAAAAAAAAAAAAAAAAAAAACACGTTTGTCCTATATGTTAGAGTTACATTTGTTCTCAAATATGGCGCTAGAGCGCAATGTCATAATATCATCCAATATTATTAGCGCAGTCTTTGCAACGAGCTATAAAACAGAGAAATTAAAAAATCAGAGAATACGTAAAATCAAGACATCAAAATTACACAATATAAGTGCATATATTTTTTTTTACTCAACAATTATTAATCACATTCATGAATATTTATTATGAAAAATAGTAGTAAATTTGATTTATTTTTAATAAAATATATAAAAAGTGTCAAAATTTTATATGAGATTCTATAGAATTGCAAAAATATAAAAAGAATCTGGCAAATTTCCAGTACGTAATAAAAGTGATGACAAGCGTGTAAACAAATATTTATTAGCTCCTTATAACGACTAAAAGTAATGTTATAATATATATTTTTACTTAAAAAAATACGTGTAAAATAAATCGACTATCATTATTCAACTTTATTTTTCTTAACTGGTGAATACATATATATCTTGACTCAGAAACTTCATTTCATATTATATTATGTTTTTTTTTTATATATTTATTAACCTCTAGGTTTCAATGGAAGCAAATTATTATATTATACCACTAACTGTCATTAAAGTAATAATATGAACGTAAATCGATCATAAATATTGTATGTATAGCGGATATAGTTTGATCTTGCGTTTTGCAGCTTCAAGATAAATACAATTTAATATGTAAATTAATATAAAATTTATTTAAAAATTAAAAATGATTAATAATATAGTATATTTTAACATATCAAGCTTATACGAAGTAATTTATACATAAAAATTGTAATTAATTTTGATTTTTTTTTATGGAACATTAAAATGCATGCATATATAATTATAAATATAAAAAATATACAAATCAAATGTAAAATATTATTCTCATTGCATTTTCAGATTTATGATGTACATACATAATAAATACACAACATATTTTTTAATTCGATCTATTTTACTACTGTTTTAATGCGCATTACTATTATTATAACATTCTACTGCATTTTTTTCTGCATTGTGGCTGTGGTTGTGAGATTTTATTATTTTTTAAACAATTCAAAATTGAAATATTTTGTTATTATTGTAATTCAAAAACATTAATTCAATGCCTTAGTTTTCTTATTTTATACAAAACTGTAGAGTGGTAGAGTGAAATGTATCTATGATATTTAATATTTTATGTACACTACACCTTGGTGTTTAATAATAAAATAATTAATAATTTTATTTTTTTTTAAGCGCAGGGCACTAAAATTATGATTATATTTATCATAAAATTGTTCTTTTGTAAATTTGTGTGTGAGATAAAAATTTAAAAACAATATTAATAATATATCAAATAAAAAAGCTCCTGTATGTATTACATATTATTTTTTGAAAGTTTGATGAGAAGTAAACTTTACTTATTTATGTCTTTTTATTAGGCGAAATCAGGCTTTTATATCAATATTTTTATAATGTATAATCAATCTTACAATATAAATTGATTCTAATAAAAATTTAAATAACATTTTCAGTGATCAGTATGGAATTTATAATTGGTATATTATATACTCCTGTGGATAACATTATATTTTTAAATTTTGAGAATTAATGAATCTTTTTATAATATGTATAAATAAACAATATTTCAATATATTTCATCCTAAAATTTAGATAAAATTATTATTGGGTATCCTGTGTATATTGGGAAAGTATGCTCGTATTTATGTACTTATGTTACTTGAAGTGAGTGAGAAGAAATTGCATGCCATCTGCAAATAACATTAAGAACTATACCTACGGTAGCTAATTTTGAATTTCAATATAATACAATTATAGTATTCCTGTCGATTCCTGTCGTGCCCAGAAACAAACAATAAATATAAAATATTAGGATCGGTTATATATTTTTAATATTTTAATTTATATATTTATATTTTAAAAATACAGGGTGTTTTGCAATATAACATAAATTATGTTGTTATATGCATAATTATTGCTGAAAATGAGCAATCATAATTATAAGTATTTTTACGTATATAATTAAATATACATGTATGTATATATATTATAGTACAAATTACATGAAATGATTTCTGAAATATTTTCTATTACGATCTCTTTGCAAAATTAATTAATGCTATTTTATTTTTAAAAAAATAATAAAACAATTTGCTAAAAAAGTATTGTGCAGAATTTATATAAATTATTATTATAGCCCTATATGATGTATGATTTTTTTTAAATCATTTAACTAAAATTTGTTTTCCTCTTTTTATAACTAATATAATAAATCTAAAACATAACTTATATTTGGATGGAAAAATATTCTGATAAAGCGGAGGTGTGAGATCACTATAGTGTATAGGCATTTTGCCTTTTTCTCATCACCCGTTGGGTTACTTACTTGTTGTTTTTGTATTTTTTTTTGTATGGACTATTCACAATCTTTAACCCAATAAAGAACTATTATTATTATTATTAATGAATATCAGTCAGAATATCAGTCAATATCTAATTCATTGGATTAAAAACTTTTCTATTTCAATAATAACAACACAATACAATTTTCAATTGGTTAACATCCTTTAAAAGCTCACACTAGAGTACTCGGTAGTAGAGTTCTCTAGCTCACACCATTGATGCAATATTTCAGAAGAAAATGCATAGAAAAAAAGACCAGCCAGTAGAATATAATAATTTAATTAATACAGTAATATAAAAAAACTAGTAAAAATAGATCGAATTAAAAAAATATATGGTGTTGCATAATATATGTATCATAAATCTAAAAATATAATGAGAATAATATTTTACATTGACTATAATTAAAAATAATTTCAAATTTCAAATAAAATAAATTTTTTTTTTTGTTTTTTTTTTTATGCACCTCTATTTATATTTAAGTTATATAAATTTTATAAATATACATTATATGCATGCATGCAATTTCTATGTACGTATGTTTCATTAAAAAAATTATAATTTTTGTCTAAATTACTCGATATAAGCTTGATTAGATTTTTGAACATAATATTATTTTATTAACCATTTTTTGTAATTTTTATATAAATGTCACATTAAATTAATCACATTAATCATTATTTATCTTGAAGCTGTATATTATGCAAGACCAAACTATCCCCTATAAGCCCTACATGATAAATTGCGACACTTTTATGCTGAATAATAAATAACTTTGAAGATAATGCAGTATGTTAAACTTTTTCCATACTTTGACAGAAAATATGAAATCTCATTAGTTGCATATATATTTTCGTGACTTTTGTTTTATAAACACAATATAGATTATGTTTTTATCGAGAGTTTCCTTTTAGGATTTTAATCACATGAAAATAAAAAGTTAATCCTACGTTTTTAAATTATTTTAAATTTATAAATTTCAGAGAGTTTCTTTCATACTTTGCAATATAAATATCGTATGCTACGCTAATTATTATCACATAATAATATATACCATAAAGGAGATAATACACTTTAACTTTGGTGTGTGTGATGCAAGTACGGAGGTGCATTTCGCGCTCAGATACGACTGATATCTCAACCATGTTAGGTTAGCTTAGTTATATAACATGAGATGAGGTAGATTATAGGGATTAGCTCTGGTTGAGGGGGGTGAAGAACATAGTTCAGAGTCACCTAGGGCCACGTTTGTCTACATGACTTCCGGAGGATTTAGCCACGGTTGGTGGTGATAATCGGTGATAACTTTGGAAAGATAGCGCGAATGTGGGTTTCGTCATATATCAAAGCTGCGTGTTAGTTTGGCTTTCGTAGCATACACATCAAATTATTTTTGTAATATTCAAAAGAATTTCTTCTTGTATACGTCATCTTAAAGGAATAGACCAGAAAAAAAAACATTACATAAATACCTTTAGTTTGTCTCAAAACCCAACAATAGCCTCGTAGCAGTGATCAGAAATTTCGATTTATGCAACCCGCACAACATTTTCATACTAATTTTTGCATGTTTCTGACGTCATAAACATGAATAGTCACGCAAATTGCATATATATATATATATATATATATATATATATATATATATATATATATATATATATATATATATATATTATATAACATAATCTAACATATTATAAAAGCCAAAAACTAAGTTTATCCTATGCTGACGTGAGCAATGTTATTCATTACTTTATTATGGCGTCCAAGCGCATTAAATATGATGTCATGTGCATACACCCTACACCCTATACCCTGATAATATTTTGGAGGGAGAGAAGAAAATTGCATACCATCTGCATACATATTGCTACTGTAGCTTATTTTGAATTCCAAAGGATCCATTGAAAATAACAATGAAACAATTTTTAAATAAGTAGCAATTTAATCTCTACCGTTTTAAAGTCAGTGAAAAATAATAAAACTACCCTTGTGACGTAAATAATTTTATTATCAATGTTAGTTACTTTTACAATATTAGTATTCCTGTCCTGCAGGAAACAAACAATAAAATAAAATATTAGGGTGGGTTGTTGGATTAACATATTTTAATTAAGAAATATGTTTATATATATATATATATATATATTTATACTGCCCACCATATTGTTCCATTTGTTCCCACCTATACTTTTTTTTTTTTTTTTTTTATTAAAGAACACTTTGGTTGATTTTAACATTCACAAACATATATAAGCATCCATCACTATTTGCATAGATTTTTGTTTTTTTTAAATAAATATTTTAGTAACAAGTAATATATAATACATGTAAGACAAGCACCAAGAACTAAAAATTAATTGTGGCCCATTTTTAGAAAATTAAAACTAATATTTCAGTTTTTATAACTATAACTATTTTTTTCTTTTTGCAATAATATAATTCAAAATGTTAGGATTACACAGTATATTATGCTGGCACTTAGCACCAAATAGCACTGAGCTAGCAAAAAGAACAATCCTATCCTAAATTTTTCCTACTCTTATTATTTTAAACTATATTATTGCAATTCTAGCCTAAGTGGTCATTTCCTCTCATATGCATTTTTTTTTGTGCATCATAAGAGATTGCAACTACAATAAAACTAATACATATAATATGTAGCTAATATTAATTTGTGATTAATTAATAATTAAAATGATAAATTTGTAATTATAATTTAAATGATATTATATCTTAGCAGGTCAAAGAAAAGTAATAGACATAATTAAAGCACGCTACAGTATATATATATATATATATATATATATATATATATATATATATATATATATATATATATATATATATATATATATATCGAGGGTGCTCCGCTATAATGTCCTAAGTCCACTTGACCTTGAAAAATAAAAAATCGTCGGATCAACCCCAAATTTTGGATTTATCCATTTCAGGTCATTTGCAGCAAAAAATATTTTTCAAGGTCAAATGGACTTAGGACATTATAGCGGAGCACCCTCGATATATATATATATATATATATATATATATATATATATATATATATATATATATATATACACACACACATATATAATATATTTTTTGAAAGCTATATTACGAGAAAATCTTTAATTAAATAGATACAAAAAAAAAGGGAAGCAAAATTGTAAGCACAAGGCTTCTAATGAGAGAACTTTTACTGCCGTGATTGAAATGTAACCAAACTACCTGAATTACTACTATCGTCAAGTTGCAGACACGTGTTTTGCCCTACCAAGTTTGATGGAATACGATATATTGATGGTAGGTAGGGCAAACCCGGGCAAAACACGTGTCCGCAACTTGACGATAGTGGTAATTCAGGTAGTTTGGTTACATTTCAATCACGGCAGTAAAAATTCTCTCATTATAGCAGCCTTGTGCTTGCAATTTTGCATCCCCTTTTTTGCATCTATTTAATTAAAGATTTTCGTGTAATATAGCTTTCGGTATAGCGAGCTTTAATTATATCTATAACTTTTCTTTGATTTGAATTTTAAACTGTACTTTTTTTTCTTATATTATATATTAGCAGGCTTGGATTGGTTCATTCGGGGTATTCAAAGGTTATATCAAAGTATCATGTGACCCAAATAAAATGTTGATTTTTTTTTTTATCTTGGAGGGCCAAAATTGCAGGGGGTCTTCTCAATCTGAGCCTGTTTTTTCAATGTTGATTTCAAGAGTGAGTCATTATTTATAGCTAAAAAATATATGAAATGTGCATGACACTTTTATCACTAAATTAGATTTATAATATGATCAATTTATTAATTTCTCTATTCAGAAGCTATTGTTTTGGTTGTTAAATATTAAAAGTTTTGAAGTTTAGAGAGACACAGAAAACAATGACTTCTGAAAGAAATTAGAGAAAAGTTTAATACTTAAAAAAGACAATTGTGCAAGATGCAATTTTGTACCAATAACAACAATATGAGGAAGATAATTATTTCCTATCACAAATTTGTTAATAAAACTGGAAAACATTTTTCACCAGGAATTCAATGTAAATACATTTAACTTTTAATATTAAATACTCTGTTATAGTTTTGCAGCAGCCAGTGCAGCGCGTTGAAGCATTTCAAAGCAAAAGTGCTACTCTACTCAAAATAAAATTTATCTCGACTGACATATTATAATGACATGAAGAATGACCATTACATACATACACACATATTGTTATATACATTAACTCCCATCAACTGGGGATAAGAATGTATAGGTAACTTGCTTAACAATTTTTATTTAAGACAGTATAAGAGTTTATACTGTGATTAAAGAACAAATTTGAGTAATCAGAACTTATATAGGTTAGTTTTTTGGTGGACTATAAATAAGTAGCAAGAAAATGATAGGAGAAGAACAGCAATGGCCTTACCATAGTGAAGACATTTCCATAGTTTGGTGAAAATCTTGCTAACACAGAGATCGTAAAAAGAAACTTACACATCGAGGACTACGCGGCATTTCGGTACTTTCTCCGCGGGTGCAATTTTGGCACATGTGCAATCTACGCCACGCCTACTAATGGCACATCTGTACAGCCTAAGCATATAAAGATGTTTCAAAAAAGGTTAGCGCGGAGAATGCACATGTGCCAAAGATGCACCCATGGAGATTGCACTAGTACCGAAATGCCGCGTAGCCCTCGACATATTGAATAGCTTTTGTCAATAAACTACAAGAGAAAATGGAGAACAGATGTTCACCACCTTATAGAAACTCAGAGAAAATCTACAAATGATCATTCATAGCTTCTCTCTGATTCTCTATGCACTGATGAAGGCAATCTATGTTTTTCTTGCTGTTTACTCTCGAAAGCTATTCAATATATTATAGTATTGACTGATAATAGAACAACTGTTGTGAAGCCGACTATATGCAATTTCACTCACATCCGCTTTAATTTCGACTTACTGCGCATACGTAGTAAGGAGAAATGGAAGCGGACGTGACTGAAATCGCTTATAGTCGGCTTCTAAACGGTTGTTCCTTTACTAGTCAATACTAGTTGTTTTTTTTTATCTCTGTACTAGCAAGATTTTCACCAAATGGGATTCTTTTCACTAAGGTAAAACTAGCGTTGATTTTCTCTTATTCTGCTCTTTAAAATTACCAGCAATATGAGTTAAGATTTCTCACATATATTTCTTTTTCCAGTGTATATAAATAATAAGATTCGATGAATTTAAATATAACTTAGCAATATAATAAATACTAGAGCTGCATGAGAACGCTAACTAATTTAAGTTTACAATATATGTATACTAACCAATAACAAAAGCAACAACCTTATATTATACTAGGCAGGGTCGGACTGGCCATAAGGGCTACGCGGCATCCCCGCCGAGGCCCCCCCAGTTTTGAGGCCCTCAAACTGGTAAAAAAGGTAAAAAAGGGGCGTGGTTGCAAAAAATGAGGCCCCTCTTGGAGGATCCCCGCCGAGGCCTTTTCACCCCAGTCCGACCCTGATACTAGGTTAAATTCTAATATTAATTCTAAGATTAGTAAATATAGATTCAAAGAAGATTTTGTTGATTACAGAGAACTTTTAAATAAAACATCAAATACATTTTCAAACTACCATTAGTCAATTTGTCATTAATATTTATTACCATAGTGTGTGGTAATAATAGTTTTTGGTTAAATTTAAACCAATAGTTATAGTAAAATAAAATAAAACAAGAAACACAACCAATTTAACAGTTATAAAATAAAAGATTATATATTATGCAATAATTTTAATTAATAAAGTTGTAATTACTTTAAAGATGATTTTTAATAAATTATGCAAAATTGAGGAAAATAAACCATTGTGTTTATGTTACGAGTCTGTTTTGTTTTGTAGCTTTAGTGCCAAAAACTATCCACATTATGTTAGTTTTTTTTATCTGAGTTGGCAAAATGTTCACTGAACAATGAGACTCTCGTCTATGCTGGTTTCTCGTATTCTTTTCTTTCAATTTTATCATACCTAACCAGGATGGTTTATTTTCCTTAATATTATGTTGGAGATTGAATATGAAATGGAGGGGGGGGGGGGGGGGGGGAACTAAAGAAATTAAATTCAAAAATTAAAATTATTGCAATTTTAACGTTAAAACACAAAATCAGTTCTCTGTAATCATAACACAGATACACTTTAGATTAATAGATTTTAAACAGGTAAATCAGAAGGATCAAAATCTTGTAAGAAATTAGCAATGATATGAACAATTCTCTCTGGAGTATTGAGATGTAAATGATGTGTACCATCTACTTCATGAAACTCAAGACGTTTGGCTGATTTCTTCATCACTTCAAGTACTTCGTAATAATACTTTTCTTTATCAAATATCATACCAGGCTTACCTTTGATATTTAAGACTTGACATGTAATTTTAGAAGCATATTGTAGTACAGTAGAATGTGGAATTGTTCCTAGACCTGCTATCTTCAGTCTTACATCTCGTGAGAATTGAAATCCCTTACCGTCTTCAGTAGATCTTGTTCCACGTTTCAGTAAGATTTCACAGGATTCCTGTGTGAGGGAACCTCGATAAGCATCCATTACAATGTCTATGACATCTTTACGCATGTAAGTTGGTATGTTCTTTTCTGCTTTCTTCTCATATTCAAGAAATTTGTTGATGATGCTTCCAGTTTCATCTACGATCTTTTCATCAGGACGTATTACAGGACTTACGATGTCAACGCACATCAACTTCTCTACCTGAAATAACAATGCCATGTTTAGATCTCAACTTACAGGGACTTTAATATAAAACTAATCATCATTCATAGTTTCACTCTGTCTGTAAGGACTGATGAAGGCAAAACACACTCTGTTTTCTCTTAGGGACAAAAGCTGTCTTTTTTTTTTCTCTGTGCTAACAATATTTTCACCAAACTATGGGACTAACTTCACTAACAAGTAAGTGTATTGTTTTCTCTGGTCCTTTTTTTTTTTTTTTTTTTTTTTTTTTTTTAATTTATCATAACTAAAAATTAGCTCTGAATACACATAAACTTAATTTGATTATAAATGATACAGAAGTACACAAACTTATAACTAGAAAAAGAAAAATACAGTAAGAAGAAGATGAATAAAAAAAGTAGGAAAAAAGAAATTATGTCTATACTTGATTACAAAATAAATATGCATTAAGAAAGTGAGATAACAGATAAAGGTGTTGATAAGAAATCAGTCACTTACTATCACTAAACATCATACGTTGAAGACAGTTTTTAGAAATACATATTATGCATGACATGTATGTGATTCATTAATAAGAAATCTCAGTGATAAGTTTTTACTACGATAGTATTACGTGTGTGTATTACTCAACAGGTATGAATGAATTAAATGTTAATTCTCAACTAGTCACCCAAACTGACCCAATAGGTACCCAATCAGACCCTACGCATTTACTTGAACTAGTACAGTAAATCAGACTATTTTTCAACACCTCTACTGTATTATCTACTGTATGTAGGTGAAAATTGTATTGTATAGAACAAAAAATCTTACAAAACTTAAATGTATGTTAAATTAAAAATTTTCAAAAGGCGAAACTGTACTACATCAAAATTCACATAAAGTTTTTAAGATCCTAAGTTTTGCCAATTTTCTCTCTAAGTTTTGTATTTGCATTTGAAAGAAATTGATAAGAGAAACCAGTAAGGGCCTTATCATAGTAAAGAGAGTCCCACAGCTACATACAAATCTTGCTAGCACAGAGATATAATAATAAAAACTAAAAACATATATCATTCAATTTTTTTCTAAGTCTGTTAGAACTGGCGAAGGCATAGCACACTCCATTTCTCTTGTATTTTTGTGTATTTTTGTGTGCTAGCAAGATTTCCACCAAACTACGGGACTCTCTTTACTGTGGTTAGGCCCTTGCTGGTTTCTCATTTCATTTTCTTTCAAATTTATCATACCAAACAGGGATGTTTAATTTTCCTTAGTATCTAACTTTTTAGTACTACAGTACAAGAAATTTGGTTTATTTTAAACGATCCATGAATTGTCTATATTGAATTGCACACATTAAACTAAATAACACTGTAGCTCACCTGATCAGGGTATGACGCAGCATACAAGAATGAGATTGCTCCTCCTAGTGAATGTCCCAATAGAGTGACTTTGTCCCAACCAAAGTGAGTACAGACTCGTCTAACCATCATCACTCCATCCCAGTACAGGAAGTAATATTGTCCTTTAGGATAATGAGAAGAATGTCCGTGTCCCATCATGTCCAGGGCAAGCACTGAGGT
Source organism: Ecdyonurus torrentis (assembly GCA_949318235.1). NCBI lineage: Eukaryota > Metazoa > Arthropoda > Insecta > Ephemeroptera > Heptageniidae > Ecdyonurus > Ecdyonurus torrentis. The sequence goes on from OX439129.1 coordinate 49,047,808, forward strand.
GCCAGCAGGTAGTAGAGGAATCAGCTTGTCCCAGGTACCTGCATTGTCCTGCCATCCATGAAGTGCTAGTACTGGCTGCTTGTCACGAGGTCCCCACCACTTGCCTGAAATTAACATCATTAATTAATACTGTACCTTGGAAATCATTTTAGTAACTTAAATATGTTAACAAAGGTAAAAAAATAAATGATATGAGAAAACCAGCGCTAGTCCTATCATGAACAGAGTCCCATAATTTTTTGAAAATCTTGCCATCACAGGGATAAAAAAAAAACAAGTAACAAATATTGGATAACTTTCAGCCCAATACTACAAGAGAAATTGGAATGTGTTATGCCTTTAATTGTCCTTTCATACTCATTCATAGTTTCTCCGAGAGTCTGTAACAAAGTCATAACACTCTAAATCAACTTTAAAGCCATAGATAACATAAAAAACATGTGCTTTTTAATGAATAAATTTAACAAAACTGATGACAATTTATACCAGAATATTAATGTAGCCCCACGAGAGAGGGTGAAAAAACTGTAAAGTATGCAATTTGCATGAAAATTCATGTTTATGACACCAGAAACATTCAACAATTGGTACGAAAATGTTGTGCGGGTAGCATAAATCGAATTTTCTGATCACTGCTACGGGGTTACTGTTGGGTTTTGAGACAAACTAATGTTATTATGTATGTCCCATCAAGTGTTTTGTGATATAAATGCATATCGATCTTGTTGCGAAAAAAAGGCCTATCTTGAATTTTGTCAATGGAAGAAAAAGGCCTAACTCGTCTTTTGTCAGTGGAAGCAAAAGGCCTATCTCATTCCTGAACGTTATGGAGATGGCGCTCGAGATAGGCATTTTGCTTCCACTGACAAAAAACGAGTTAGGCCTTTTGCTTCCACTGACAAAATATGAGATAGGCCTTTTTTTCGCAACAAGATCGATATGTTTTTCCCTGGTCTATTACTTTAAGATACAAATATCTAGTACCCACTATATCTGTTTACATTTGTGCCCTCATGTTGCAATTTCACAATCTAAATTGCACAGTGGTGGTACACAATTTACTATAATGACCTACCTAACAGTTTTTAAAATTAAAATATTAATACCACATACATCTTAATATACAGTACACTAAATTATTTATACTTAACCTTACTTAATCTACACAGGATGTCCTATATAATATGATATAATAGGATGTTTATGTAAATGTTAAATACCATCTTTCCTCATCATCAGTGTGACGTAAATAAGAACTTCCTCTCTAAATAAAATATATTACGTAACAGTTTTATATGCTTTAAAACTGAAATTGAATTCATTGCCATGAACATTTTTATATTTAATTGTATTAGATTATTTCAAACTCATAAAATCACCTTACTGTGACCCAATCAGTATGGATTATAAAATCATACGCTGTATAAATATAATGCAATAATATAAATAAACAATTTTACTGATGAACGGAGAACATAATGCAAAATTAAGGAAAATAAATCATCAAAGTTAGATTGATGATATAAAAAGGACATAGGAAACCAGCAAGGGTCTTACCATATACAGTGAAGAGCCAATGTTTGACAATAATTTTACTAAATAGCAAAAAAAAAAAAATAATAATAATAATAATAAAAAATAAAAAAGGATAGCTTTCCGTCCTAAACTACAAGAGACTTATTTAGACTGATATTCATATAGTTTGTCTAAGTCTGTATAAGGACTGAAGCAAAGGCACACACATATACCTTGTTCTCTCTTGTGGTTTTTAAGTGCTGAGAGTTGTCCAATAGGTGTTAGTTTTTTATCTCTGTGCTAGCAAGATTTTTAACGGTTACACATAAAGTAATATAGATCTTCTCAATAGAGAACAACACAAATATTTACACATATAATGTAATATTTACATTAAGTATGTACAAAGCATTTTACTTTATGGAGAACGTACATTACATACAGTACGTTACTTACCACTGATATGTCCCCATGGTACAGGAATTTTAATATCTTCTACTTGTTCCACTACATCTTCATTATAAGATGATGATGATACACCATTCTCTTTAGTACCATTCATTGTAGGCGTTTTAACTTCTAAAAACATAATTATGTATAAAGATTATTTAGCACAAAATATAATTCAATATAGACGTAAATGCACAATGATAAAACTAAAATAAAAATTCAGTCTAATTTATATAAAGTTATGATGTAATAGGAAAAGAGATTACATAAATATACTTCAATTTAATCATCAAAATTTATTTTACAACTCACACTTTTCAGCTAAGAGATGATGAGTAATAAAAAGAAAAAAAAAAGTGTTTCGTCATTGAAGATACACATGTGGTGTATTTTACCAATGACGGGGGTTTAGCTAAACCATGCACATACTGTCATGACCAAGCATATTTATATAATCTATACCGTTGCTATATAAATAAAAGATAACAAAAAAAATCACCCCTGTTTGCTGATACCTCAAAATTGCTCAGTGCTATATAAGTCGTTCTGATCGTTCCGATATCACTGAGCGAAACTGACTTCCAAACTTGAATGAATTTGCTAATATTTCTAGCTATTTTTTCCATAATACTAAAAAGAAAATGTTATATTTTACCTTGAGACATTGTGATGGATTTTACTTTTGTGGTTCAGTTGTGGTTTCCTGGGAATTTCCTCTTTTTTCGCCGGCTTAAAAATATTTGAGCAACTTTTTTTTTCTATCCAGGGGGAAAAAAAATAAAACAGCTGACTCATTGCCCATCCCCTTTTCGCGGTAAAACTTTTTTAAATAAAGATTTGCAAACTTTTGAAAGAGAAGAAGTAGAACAAATACTCAAGTTGCAATATGAAATATTTATGATAACAAGAAGCACTATTTGATGTTTATATTTAAAAAGACTTTGTGCATAATTGTGACAGCGAGATTCAAATCAGAGTTTTTAAGTTTAAATGTGTGAAGTATCCTTACTTGTCTTTAACTAATTATTGCTATTGTTATCTTATATAGTTATTAAATGTACACGTAAAAAAAAATAATAATAAATAAAATAAAAAAGAGTTATTTATGCTACATTGAATAATTCCTCTATTCTAAAGCACAAAGTTTGCTATTTTTCAGTAACACAAATAATTATGCTGAACATATTAACTATTATATATGCTTACTATGCAGTATAATCAATATACAATATAGCATAAATTATGTTGTTAGGCATAAATGTTGCTGCATTGAGCTTGCATAATTATTACGTATTATTTATTTTTCTCATTGATATAATACATGATTAACGATACCACAAAACACTCTCTAATTTACATAGAATTTTGATGATCTGAATTACTTGACATTAAAAAACTAGAAATATATGGCATAACACGCTCTGGATTATTTAAATGTAAATGATGCATTCCTTCAACTTCATAAAATTCAACTTTTTTTGCAACAGAAGATTTCATTTTTTCCACAACATCATAATAAAATTGTTCTTCATCAAATACATTTCCTGGTATTCCTTTTATATTTAACACTTCACAAGATACAAAACTTGCAAATTCAAGTATTGTTGAACGTGGTATATTTCCTAGACCAGCAATTTTTAATCTAACATCACGTGAAAAATAGTAACCATCATTAGAAACATCTGATACACGTTTTAGTCCTCTTTTTAATAATATTTCACATGATTCACGAGTTAATGAATCTTTATAAGCTCTCATTACAATATCAACTGCAGCTTCATATTTATAAGAAGGTAAATTTTTACCTAATATATCTTCATAATCTAGAAATTTTTCTACTATAAATCCACATTCATGAACAAATTTTTCATCTTGTCTTAATACAGGACTAGCTATATCAATACATATTAATTTATCTACCATTTCGGGATATGAGGCTGCATATAAGAATGCAATAGCACCTCCTAATGAATGTCCTAGTAAGGAAATTGTATCCCAATTATAATAACGACATATACGTCTTATTAGAGATACACCATCCCAATATAAATAATAGAATTGTCCTTTAGGATAATGTGAGGATAGGCCATGTCCCATCATGTCGATAGCAAGAAGTGATATATGAGGTGGAAACATAGGTGCTAGAGCATCCCATGTTCCAGCATTGTCTTGCCAACCATGCAGTGCAAGAATTGGCTGTACGTCACGTGGTCCCCACCATTTACCTAGAACACAAGATCATTAAATGAATAATTTATTTATAATTAATTATTATATTGTAATATGTGATGTTTAATTAAAAGTGCCCCTATGCATGGAAAAAATAAATTACGTATTATATTAAATGCTATTTTGTTAATATTTATGCTGAATATCTTATAACTATTATATACTTATAGCATAAATTTTCTTGTTGTGCATAAATGTTGCTGCATTAAGCTACCGTTATTATTAAGTACTTGTTTTTTTACGTAATATATATATATATATATATATATATATATATATATATATATATATATATATATATATATATATATATATATATATATATCACTGTGAAAATAAATGACAATGTGCCAATGTGTAATTATATTATGTATTTCATTTTTTCTGTTTGCGGTATACAAATAGCGTTATACGAATAGGCTGCATATGTGAAGTGAACACATGATGATTGTGATAATATATAATATATTATAATTTACCATACTTTACTACACTGAAAAAAATTAATTATGTAATTGATGCTGCATTGAATAATTGCTATATTTGTAAATGTTGCTATTTTTTAACTTATTATACTGTAAGTAATTATGCTGAACGTCTTTTAACTATTATGCTATGTAGTAAAATATACAATGTACATTATTATGTATATAAATTGAGTTGTTATGCATAAATGTTACTGCATTATACCTAGCATGATTATAATATTATTATGTGTGTATTTATTTTTGTCCGTAAAGCTCGTTTTTCTCATAAGAATAGAATTGTAAATTTAGCACGTGAACTTTTGAATGGTAAATTTATATTATCACAATTGTTAGTACTGTACAAACAATGCAAACAATTTGTGTGGACTCCATACAAACATCAGCAACAAAATTTTCCCATAAGTTATTAAATGTTTGTTGCGTTTCTCCCCTATACTTTTTTTGACCAAGGATTAGAAACGGAATCGAATGTGGTTCTTTGGAACCGCCAAGCACAGATTATTAAGAACCAGCTGAGGACCAGTTCTCAAGAACGGGTCCTTGTTTTTTGGAACCTATATTCTTATAAAAAAAAAATAGTTTATTTTTCAACAAGTGCAGAAATACATTATTATTATTTAGTTTTTCAGTGACATGCACGACCGGAAAAAAAAGTTGCAGAGTATTTAGGGTTAAAGCGATGTGTATTTCACAATGAAGATTCGAAATCAGGGCAGTGAAAATTTTAATTGATATATATGCTATAGTGAGCAAAATTATAAAGTGTTGGGAACCAATGGGAACCACCTAAACCAGTGCTTAAGAACCGTTTGTTCAGGTTCTTAAGAACCAAAAACATTGGTTGCTGTTCCGCGGACCCTGTTTTTAACTATAAAGTACCGTTTACTTTTGGACGAAATTTTGACGTGCAGTGCAGTCGCCATGAAAATTTAAAATCTAATATATGAACGTAAGAGAGACATTGTTTTATTTTTTTTCCAACAATGGGACTTTCAAATTGATATTTACAAAACGTTCAACATCATAGCAGCACTAAAAAAAAAAAAAAAAAAAAAAAAATTTGAAGATCTCAAAATAATTTATGTATATCAAAAAAATCAAATTTACTCTTGATTGCTATTACATATTTTCATTGTTATATTATATTTTTTTATAAAGAATATTTATTTTGATTATTATTATTTTATTTTTTTACTCACACAATTATGTGAACTGAATTACGTGACTAAGCACGCAATTTGTTTAGATAAATTTAAATTCTCATCTACATTTTTATTACGGTCAATAAACCTTTATATAGTATAGGAATTTTTTTTTGTATTGTCTTACTAAAAAAAAAAAAAAAAAAAACTCATCAAAAATTTACGCTACCTATATTCAATATTTAAAGCCGCACATCTTATTATTTTAAATTAAAATACTTAATATTATTATTATTATTCATACAAATATTTAAATATTTTTTTATCCATTTCAAGTTAATTATATTTTGAAGTGTTTAAATTGCATTTTTTTATGGCTATTGTTTTTTAAAAAGTTCAGTTATATTATAATATCAATTTACGAAAAACAATACTTTATTATATAAAAAAAAGAGAAGATTTTATTAAATGTTTCTTATAAGAAATGTATATATAAATTAAAATTTTCTTCTTACTATTTTATACAACGTAGAATATAGCAACAGGGAAGTTTATATTATAATAAAATGTGACATACCGTGTAATTCATAAAAGAAATAAAGCATGCGAAACTTTGTTTTATGATGCGAAACAAACTTAAAAATATATAAAGTTTTGTGTTTTTGCACTTCATGTACATAGAACATGCCGAAAAGAAGGAAGTATTAAGTTTTTACATAAGAACTTACAATTTAAGTATATAATAGCGAGGTTTCTATATTTAAATTGGATAAGGTATTGTTTTTTAAACACTGCAAAAAAATAAAGACATAAACGATTTAAATGTAAAAATAATGTCTGCGTCATTCAAAACGTCAAATTAAAGGAAAATTTAAAAAAAAATTTTTTTTTTTTTATTGTGAAGTTCTTTATTTAACCTTTAAAATGCAACAAAAATTGTTTTATAATGTATGATAATAATGCAGCTTTTATACGTCAAGTTTAAATTACGTGTAGGAATTGTTGCAGTTTTTGTCTATGCGGAGGGTGGGGGAGAAGAATGAAAGAAAAATTAGGTTCATTATCCGCAACTTTTCTATGACTGAGTTAAAAATATATAACCGCATGAGCTTCAAGACCTGCGGCAGAGATTGAGAGAGAGAGAGAGAGAGAGAGAGAGAGAGAGAGAGAGAGAGAGAGAGAGAGAGAGAGAGAGAGAGAGAGAGAGAGAGAGAGAGAGAGAGAGAGAGAGAGAAACTTTATTGTTATAACTTAAATTTGAATAAAAAAATTATGCTATGACTTTAAAGGAAAAATTTTAAATTAGGAAATAATAATGTTAAAAGTAAAAAATAAATTACGTAATTTATGCTGTACTACATATATAAACAATTACTTCATTGAACATTGAACTACATTGAAAAATTGCTATATTGTATAGAGCACATAAATGTTGCTTTTTTGTAATAAATAAGTATATAAGTAAAATCTTTACTATTATGCTATGTATAGTGTAATTGCTGTACACAATATAGTATAAATTATGTTGTTATTGTTATGCATCAATGTGTCTACATTGAGTTATAGCATAATTATTACGTACAATTATTGTTGTCCATGATAGAATTAATATGAATCATAAATATCTTCCGAGCTAACTAATAATAATAAAATGAGAAGCGGGCAGTGCTTCTACCTCATGAACTAAAAACTACCCTAAACTATACTTCTACACCCCTAGATAAGACACAGATGATAAAAAATAAATATTTACTATGCAAATAAATCTGTTACTATAGAAAAATTAACTTATCAACGTAACGTATAATAATAATTAACTATTATACAATATAGTAATTAATTTAATTATAACTCCTATAATTATCATGACTCTTTCGATAAAGTAATTATTTATAAAATGTATTAACTATATGTGAATATTTTAGTTACAAAATAAATTTTGATATTTTATTTATGATACAATAAACTTTCTTTATATAACAATTAATTTATTTTCACTCGCACTCAATCAAAATTATATAAAATTAAAATTTAGCTCTACAAGAGTTGAAATACCTATATTTAATTAATGATTTTTCAAATTCTTTGATTATAAAACTGATTGTAATTCACTGAATAAAAAAATTGTTCTTTATCATCATTTAAAAAATAAAATTTGCAAATAATGACAGTTACAAGCATTGAAAATCAAAATAACAATTACATTTTTATTACATACAATACTTTCAAAGAGAAAATGATTGTAATTTCTCTTTATGCAATTTTTCAGGAAGTTACAAGTTGTATGATTTAAAAAGTATAAATTTAGCAATTTATATTGCACTTAATTTTTGAAATAAATACGTCAATAGGAAGAAAAAATATATTAATAATTTGCTCTGACGACAATGTTGGCCATGAAAAGTCTTGTACTTTATTTTTATTAATTACTACTAACTACTACTATTTTTAAATAATATGTTATGTCATATCACATGACTCACCACATCACTAGACAAAAAAAAAATTGTTACAGAAAAGCCATAAGTTTCTTACAAGTTAATGCTATATCACTGCACAGATGTAAAAAAAAAAAAAAAAAAAAAAAAAAATGCTTTAATCTGATTTCATCAAAATGTATTCGTTATGACATAAATGCAGCATAAATTACAAAAATTACTTAACTTTATTTTATCCCTATGGTACAAATTCACACAAAATAATTTATTTTTGACAATTCTAGTGGTTTAATATTCTTATTTATCAGATTTCCCCTCGCCCAGGTTTGGTTTTGGTCCTATCTGCAATCGAGGTAAAGGAGACCGTGTTCGGGAGTCACGTGACGCAAACAGATTTTTAAAAATTGATACTGAAATGGGGCTAAATTTGCTGAGAGCTAGTTAGTAAATGCCAATAATCTTCTCTCTAATGGCAAATCCGAATCTACCCGACCTCCCCCCCCCCCCTCCTGCTTAGTTAACAGACACTATTTTATTACTTTACCGAATATATAATCTTTACACTCATTAGAATGCACTAGACAAGTCCCATAACTGATGAAAGGATGTTCAGGATAACAGTGGAAAACTATAGGATTGGGAGGGAGATTATAAGAAACTGCCCCGGTATTCACCTAGAATGACGAAAAGAAACCATAGAAAACCTTCACCTTGGGCAGCCAAGATATAAAATTAAATTATTTTACCCTGTGGTCATTCATTCATAATGAGGAAGATTTTAATTAACACAATTGCACTTTATTTATAAATATATTATTATTATACTTTTGTGATTCCTTAAGGCAGTAGAACAAAGATTGTATATAGCTCGAGTCTCTGTAACATTTTAAAGTATATATTATGCTATAGAGAGCCTAATTAGAGAGTGACTACAAGAAATAAATTGCAATGACTTTAAATGTAATTTGTTTCAGATGTACATACAACGTCGTATAGTCATGAACAAAATTAACAGCATGAGATGAATATTTTATAATATAAATTAGAAGACAAAAAAACAGTAGAAGGACATAATACGTATTACTTTTTTTTTTTTAGGTAAAACATCAAGCGACTGGCACGATTGGATTGGAAACCAAAATACAAAGAACATTTACCGCAATATCGTTTTTTTTTTCTTTCTTATTCTTATTATTTTTATATAGAATTTTATTATTATTAAAACTTCTTTTTTCACTATATATAAAAACGAAACAGAGCATGACTATAATATACTTTCAGGTCTGTTGAAGGAATGGATGGTATACCCCCCTACTCTTACAAAGTCATTTTATTTCTTGTTAAACATTTTGTTACTACTTCAGTCGATCTTTATACTAACATCGGATTAGAGTGTACGTAATACATTCTCTCTCTTTCTCTCCCTTTCAAACTGTGTTGCAGTTTCAAGTGATCATATATAATAGTGCTCCGTACAAGGATTATTGTTTGGTGTGTGCGACAAAAAAAAAATGTATTATCCAAATCCGGAGGAAACATTAAGAAAACAAGAAGAATATAGAAAAAGAATTGAAAATCAAAGAAAATATGGAGTAACTTGTTATAAAAGTGATATACATCAAACAAGATCATCGTCAAGTTATAAGATAACAAAAGATTTGACACATCTACGTACGCAAGTTAAAGGAACATCAGGAACTCGATGTGTAATGAGAGAAAAAGATGGCAAAAAAATTCAAACAACAAAAACAATAAGTGAAGAAATTCAAAAATTATTTGTCAAATATAAAATGACATCACAAGAGAATGCTAAAAATCAAGATGTAACTGACAATCGTGTAAGTATTGTACTTGAAATTAAAGTCAATCGAAGTAATACACAAAAACAATTAACTATAAATGGAACTAAATTATTAAATAATAATAAAAAATCTAAAAATATTAAAAATATTTGTAAAACTAAAGATACTGCTTCAGTATTAGATAAAACATCAACATTAAAACGTGCTGGAGATGAGAAAATATATGATGATTTGAAATCATTACAAAATAAAGTAATACTTAAAATAATACCAGATAAAGCTGAAATTAAAAATGAAAAAATACATAAAATGAGAATAATTGGTACATTACAAGCAATTAAAAGTAAAAAAATGTCAGAAATATTCTTGAGTGATAAAGATGAACCAATTCATGCACTCGTATTACAATTTATTGGTGAAGATGATGATAAAAAAGCGAAAAAACAACAAGAATCATTTGATATGGTGAAAAAAGTTGATGCACCATCAGAACTTAATGCAGATGAAGTGGACCAGACTATGACGTCACTTCCGGTGAAGACCCTCAGCACCAGAGCAGCCTCCTATCTTGGTGAAATATTTCAGAAATCTTCAATTCATCATTATTCCGTGATTGCTGTGGTGTGTGGAGGGGTTTTGATTGGAGCTTACCATGCTGACGATGTTTTCAATTTTATTGTGAAAACTTCTGCCCTAGCGTACCAAGGAGTTATGGGAGATAATGAAGATTCAACATCAGAAAATTCAGGATTTTGGGGATTAATTCCAAAATTTTGAAACTATAGTTTTTTCATACTATAACAGTGGTGGTCTCTATAATAGATAAGATCTATTAATATCTCTATAATAGATCGGAAGGGATGAAAAAAAAAAAAGCCATACATAATTTGTTTATTTGTAAAAGAAAACATAAATTCAAAATTTCTATTGTAAAAACTTATTTTGTGTACACATTCAATGGCTAAAAAAATACATTAATGTTGATGTATATTCGACCATAAGATTTTTTGTTTTCTTTAATAGTTTAAACTCCACGCTTATTTTTCCCATAAGAATAACATTGGGAATTTGACGTGAATGTTAAATTAACAATGTCAAAATTGCTCAAGTAAATAAATTAATAACAATAAAATCTTATAAAATTAAAATTGATATTCGTAAAATAAAACAAACTATAATTTCCCTTAAGAATTATAAGGGTTATTGATTTTCTCCCTTGCGTTTTCATAGTAAGAGAGTTTTATTATTATTATTCTTTCTAACAATCGGGTATGCAAGTTACCTATAGTATTGTTTTAAAGAAACTTATTAACTTCACATAAAAAAAAAATATATAATTTTTTTCATTCCCCTTATCTTGCTTTTTCATTCTCTGATTTTATGATTTTAACATACGGTAAGACCACCACTGCATAATTTAATCCCAAGTGGACTGATTAGTGTTAGAAAAAAAAGTGGTAAATATATAAAAGTTGTGATTATTATAGTGATATATATTATAATTAAATAATATATTAGTGATAATTAATATATTCGCTTAGTGGTGTCATAGAAAATATAATAATATCGAATATAAAAAAAAGCTATAGAGGTGATATCGTGAAAGGTGAAAGCCTTATTTCTGGTGATTTTAGTTGTTATAATAAAAAATAATTTTTAAGTATCGTTTTGCTGTACAGTACATGGTGCTATTAAATGTTGCTCAGAATTGTCATCATGAACTTCTGATTTTTATCTATACGATGAATTGTTATCATAAAAATTTTCAAGGTTCGATCTTGTTAATTAATTGATAAAATATCTTAGCAATTTGATATCTGGGTGCTTGTATTTTATTAAAGAATATAATATTGTTAATTTTTTTGTAAGAAAAAATATAATAATAATAATAAATAAATATGAATAATAAAATACATATTTTTACTGTTTTTGTAATTTTAAAAGATACGAATGTACCTTTTTTTAATTCTGTATACAATTAAAACTTGTTTCTTGTTAAGTAAGTAATCAGTAAAAAAAAAAAAAAAAAAAAGTATTGATATTGCATCATTTTGTACACACGATTGTGATAGAATATTTTACCACATTAAAAAAACTCGCGCTAAATTTACAATGTTATTCTTTGAAGAAACGTTTGAGCCGAATTAAAATGTTTATAAAAATAAAATCACAGTCCTTTGTACAAAAATCAACCAAGAAAATTTTAGACCAAAATTACTTACTTTTATTAACAACTATTATTTTTGGGGAAATTAATTGCTCATGCAATTAACGCATTAGTGATATTAACTTAAAATTTCATAATATTACTTGTCTTTTAAAGTTTTAAAAATAGACCACTTCAGGATTATTTTTATTGTTGTTAAAACCCTCAATAAAAGTATAGATCATTTTGATCACTTCCACATTTTAGACTTTTTTTTTTCTTAATAAGTTGTTGCTATACGTATATAGTTACTGTAAAGGGGTTAAACAAAAATTGCAATTACTCTATAAATAATACGAAAGGAAATAATTACGTAGATGATGTTGTTAACATTATATTCAGGATGCTCTTTCTTTCAAAACATTTTAAATTTATTATTAAATTAGAAAGGCTATAATATATAATATATATAATATACTTTGTGCTTGCTCAACAAAAGAACGACTTTTCATATAGTTATTATTGAGAACCATTCATTAATTTGATACAATTCGTTAACTCTATATAGCTTTAGTTTTGCCTCATCAAAAAAAAAAAAAAAAAAAAAAAAAAAAAAAAAAAAAAGAAGAAGAAGAAGAAGAAGAAGTTAATTGAATTGATCGTGATTTTCCGCTCTAAATTATTACAAACAAGCAAAGTAAAATTGATTTACCACTTATATGACCCCATGGCACAGGAATGGTGATTTCCTCAGGTTGGTGGAGGCTATCATTAGCAGCAACTGGTACATCTGAAGATGATGACATTCTGTGGTGGAGGAAATTATTTATAGATTTTTTATATTTTTATTATTTTTACAAAGTACTCAAATTATCTTTTGATTAGTTTATAATTAAGTGACACTTTGAAAAAAATATCATTTTGCTTTACAATATTACTTTAACGTTGTTTCTTTATTTCTTTGTATTTCTTTGATTATTTATTTGTTTATTTATTTATTTATTTATTTATTTATTTATTTATTTATTTATTTATTTATTTATTTATTTATTTATTTATTTATTTATTTATTTATTTATTTATTTACTTATTTATTTATTTATTTATTTATTTATTTATTTATTTATTTATTTATTTATTTATTTATTATTTTATGTATTAGCATCCTAAAGAAATAATGACCTCTATAAGATAGTGCGCAACAACAACAACAATAATAATAAACTTGCAAAATAATAATGAACAAGGCCCCACGCTGCAGACTAATGTAATATTTTATAATTATAAGAACCAGTTTCTGAGATGTATCAGCTTATTTCTTTATGCAAATACAATGCATTCATTATATTATTGGGACTTCATTTATAGTAAATGATGCTTCAAATTATTATTTTATTTTTATAAGACAATAGAAGTTAAATTTTATAATTCAAACGCTGTGTATATACGGTACTTGAAATTATATCTGTCATATTATATTAAGATCAATATAGTAATAAAGTATAGGTACACACAGTTTTTTTTTTTTTTTTTTTTTAAGAAAAATGAAGAAAAATAATGTCAATGAACCGCAAGTATATCACAGTGATGTGATATAATATAAATGTTTACTTTACGTTACGGCATATTATACATGTTTGAAGAAAAAAAAAAGTATAAAAAATATACACACTAAATAATCTAGATTTCTATTTGCACTTATATGGCCACTTGGTTATTATAACCCTCAAGCCAATCCTGATAACCAGGATATAGTTATCAAATCAAATCCAAAAATTTATTATATAAGTCTTTTTATTAATACATATGAAAATGCAATACGGCAAATACTGCAGAGTAAAATTTTATATTAAAAATTTGTTTGAATTTCAAATGCATTTGTTTTTCTTACTTGTTTAAAAGATTAACAGATGACTTTAAAATGAATAATCAGAAATTTAAGAAAGTACATTGGCCTCTATGTTTATAAAAATGATAAATGCAATCGCACAATCATTGCAACTGCAGCTGTTATATTATGTTTTAATAAATATTTATTTTGTATTTTAGAAAATTAATGTTCCCATTTTTCTAAAATAATAATAATTATAAATTAACATTGTGCGATGTTAATATTTTTTTAAGGTGCATTCACATATTCATATTTTTGTTTTAACTTAACGTAGCAAAATAATTATTCCCATGTAAAACTATGTTATTTAACAATTTACTGTGCGAAGTTACAACAAATAAATAAATGTGTGAATGCATCTAATTCTAATTTCTATATCTCATATAAGTCTAATTTATTTTTAGATATTTCTAACGTTTTCAAAAATTGAATTTTTTATTGACTATACTAACTTAGAAAAGGACGCAACAATAAAAATAGCTGCATAATATAAATCAATAATCATTGCACTTTTTAAAAATTGCTACGAGTAAAACGTCCTTTTATATATTCTGCAAGTTACTTTTAGCGCACTTTTTTTTTATCGAAATACTTATATTACAGCAATAGAAAATTGTTATTGTTTAACAGGGGATTCAATTAGGTATTACATAATATTTATATAATTAGTTGGTTTTTAATTAAGGTGCCTGCTAATTAGCTATTTTATGTAATTAATTTAATAAGTGGGTACACTCAAAATTAAGGTATATATAATAATGATTTTTATAATATAAAGCCAAAAGAAATATTGCGTATTAGTATAAAATACAATTAAGTATGAATTTTAGTAAAATAAAAAAAATAATAATAAAAAAAAGTAGAATTATGTCGATGAATTTTTTCTTTCTATATTGTATTTTTTCTTCTTCGCCCCTATTTTTTTCTTTTAATGAGATATTATATTATTTTGTACAAAGTTTTAAACTCCTTCTTATCTAAATTAAGTGACATAAGCTGTACAAAAAAAAAGACGTTGCTAAAAAGAAATTCCTTATGTTGCAATGAAAATATACATAAAACTTACGTAACTCAGATCAAGGAGAACGGAAACCACAACGTGAAGTTTTTTTGTACGTCCTATATTATAAATATTACTGCTTCATTGAACTATAAAAAGTAGAATAAAAATTGTAAATCTCTTGATCCATGCACAAAATATGAATAATATTTTATAATAGCCTTAGTTCATCAGTGGCATTGATTAATTGCTATATCTAATCTATATTACTGATTATTTTATATTTTATCATTTATAGGAAAGTCTAGATGGCTATGTGGTGTACGCATACGAAATGATATAGTAGACGCATATGGCGCAATGACAAAATATTAGTACATGTACACTTGGGGGAAGAAAAAATGCACTGAAAGTAAAAGTAGTAAAAAATATTTTGTATTATGTAAAAACTTGTACTCACTATAAAACATTGTCTCGACATTCATAATTTTTTAAATTCTAATTAATAGAAAGTATTTAAAATTATCAAAAAATTCAGTACTTACTTGTTAGAGAAGCATTTAAATGTTGTACAGTCATTTTACTAAAAAATAAATTTGTATTGGCTTATGGCCATTCAATACAATCAGATGAAGATTTCAGTTGACGCAAAATTCTATCTAAATACATAATGTTACTCCCAATATGCGAATAGAATTTAATTTTTTAGTAAAATGATTGTACTGTTTACTATAGTGAAATTAGCAGAGTTCGTTAAAAAAATTAACAATGTATATAGTATCAACTTGTCGCTTAAATTTAATTAAATAAAAAAAAAATTATGTATGTGCATTGTAATCACAATATTAATCGTAAGGAAAAAAAAATAATCCTAATATTAATCGTAAGGAAAAAAAATACTACATGTCTCTGTATATACAAATATCATTTTTGACTTTTCTATACTTGAAGTTTTAATTATATAGCCGCTCGAGGAGATAATGGCTTTACATCCGCAAAATGAAGTATTAAAAAGTTATAAATAGAGTCTAAAACCATCTTTGTTATTGTTTATTGTATAGAGCTTCACGGGAAAAAAATTACGTAATTTACGTTGCAACGAATAAATTCTATACTATGGAGCACAGATTATACTATTTTGTACGTATATATATAAGTATAATTATGATGATTGATGAACAACTTATATAATTAATTATTACAGTATGCTATGAATTAAAATCACTATAAAATATAGCATAAATCATGTTGTTATGCATAAATGTTAGCTAGCATAATTATATTATACGTATTTATTTTCTTCCGGGTAGAGGGTATATTAATTTATACTGTAAAAAATGTAACGTTTGTGTGGTTCTCCATCGTCAGTACTTCGTGACATGCGCACTAGATGGCAGCTACTGTCACTTGGAGAACACGCATATCCTCATGCAGACACAGACAGGAGGCACTAAACTTAACTTACTCAGGCGTGAAGTCACGTGACCCGCTCAAGCCAGACGCCGCTCTCGTGAGTGTGTTTTATATCTATCTACAGTTTCGTGTATTTCTGGACGTGTTATTGTATAACTCACAAGCGTTCATCTCTCTAGTTCTCTACGTGCGTGTCTACAAATTAACATGTCTGCAACAACAGGTGACATGAAGTATCTTGAGCTACCAAGTGGAGGAAAAATGCCGATCGTTGGCTATGGTACCTGGCAGGTACGTCATCAAATATATCAGGGTCGCAATATTACAGGTGAAGTAATAAAAAGTATAGGGCGTTCACCTTCCCGGCTTCTTCACTGCTCATAGGGTATATATGAAGAAACGCGACAATTATAATGAGATTTTAATATACCAATTTGGTATTACCAAATTATGTATAATAAATTTATTTTCTGCATATAAGTTTAGAAAGACATACGTAATAAACATTTTAGTTTTTTTTTTTTTTTTTTTTTTTTTTTTTGGGGGGGGGGGGGGGGGCGTAACTTTCTGTGTTGAAATAAAAATTTAAAATATAAATGTTATGTGTTTAATGTCAATCTCCTACAATTAAATACAAGATATTGTACATTAGCAAGATCTTGTCTACAATAATTGAAACAATGTGAAATTATAGTCAAACTTTTATAAACATATTGTATAAGATATAAAAAAAATTAAATTATATTAGTTCAGTAGTTCAATGAGAAAGACAAAAATACAAAAAAATATTTAAAACACCGGAAAGTAAACAGGATATATTGTGGTGCAATTTATAACGTATTTTTAATTATAAACGAAAAAAAAAAAAAAAAAAAAAAAAAAAAAAAAAAGCCGGTGCCCTTTTTGCTTTATATATTTTTTAACAGTTATATACGCAGTTGATAAAACTGTAATTATTGAAATAATAATGACATGCTACAATTTGAATATATAAGTAATTGTGAAATTAACAATAATAAAATTATAAAAATCAATAAAATTACTTGAAAAGCATCCCACATAAATCTGAGTTTATATATTAAACAAAACAAGGTAATTTTAAATTCACTATAAATTACATGAAAATATTCAATCCAAAATTAAATACAGCATTTAATAGAATTTAATTTAAAAACTGTAATGATAAAATATACAGAAAAACTTTTGTACCCATGGTTTTAATATAGGTCACAGTGACATACAAAAATATTGATATATTTTAATTATACGGATTGACATACATGTAAAGTAAATCAATATTTTTTTTACACTAAAAAAAAGTATGCATTACTTCAGTTACGAACCCTTACTTAATTATTTGAGATAAACACCAGCTAAAATAACGCATTTTAGCAAATTATTAACAATAGCTATTTTAACTTAAAATAGCCAAAAATAACTGAAAACAACTCCAAACATTCATTGTTAATTGTTAGTAATTTGCTAAAATATATTATTTTAGCAACTCATAATATCTCAAAAGTGTTTAGCTCAAATAAGTTAATTAGGATTCGTAACTGAAGTAATGCACTTTTTTTTTGAGTGATGTATTGAATAATACAATTATATTATATAGTTGATTAAACGTGCTATTCTAATAGAGAAAATTAAGTATGATCATATTTACTTCAAAATGAAATTTTCTTTAAAATTAATAATATTTTTATTTTTGCCAATTACTTGTTTCAGTATTTTCTTACTATATGTTTTGCCCTTACATTCAATACGTTTTTAAATTTTTAATCACATAAAAAAAAAAAAAAAAAAAAAAAAATCACCTGCGCAAGTCTTATCAACCTGTTTCATGTTTAACAACATCTCTGCGGTAATTAAAATCAAACTTGACCTCATTGCTCTATATATTTCTGATAACTGCGCGAAAATAAAAGCACTTGAGATATATTTAAATGTGCCATCATGATAATTGAAAGTTGACCTTGGGATTTTTACAATTATATAGATTTTGTTATCTTGATATGATTACTTGTTTCTTTATAAAACAGAGAGCATTTTAATTAATAGTGTACCATATATGTTTGTGGTTGAAGCTTTTTCAATATTTCCAATATTTTTTATTTTTTTTTGTTTGTTTTGTTTTTGTTTTAATTGCATGATGTACAACTTTTGGCATAAAATTTGAAAGTATACGGTCGATGCACAAACTTAAATTTATGAGAGAATAAACCATAGAGAAGTGTATAGAGAGTGTATAAATGTGCAAAAAATATTAAAAAGCATAGTTTGTGTTCAGTTGTTATCTAATAAAATAAATGTTTGTACTGTAGTACGACTATGCTAACACATATGTAAGATTAAAATTTTATTTTGGGATTGCGATGAGGTCAACTTTTGAAGGTCGCGCAGCAGAGGTCACAACAAGCAGAGTTCAATTGAAGAATTTCGTGCTGGCTCCCCCGCCTTGCGCTTCGCTTCATACAAAATATAAATTAAGATTTTTATCATTTTAGTACGACAGTTAGTTATGATTGAAGTACCTTGTATCGTAGCAGTGGTAATTCGTTGATGGCCAGTCTGTCTCATGTTGTTTTCATGACTTAATTATACAAATTATGAATAAATAACACAATATTTACTTAATATTATCCATAACGCGTCTTTTATCAGCAGTTGTATACGTATATTTTTAATCATACCCCACTTATTTCAGCGATTTGAAATTATGATTTAAGAAAATGTTATCATTCTTACGTTAAAAATTCAAATCCCTCAATAGAGAACTAAAACATACGCAATCAACTATGGCCATAGTAGTGGTATTGTTAGTAACAAAATTATCATACATTTTAAGCATAAATATAGTAAAGTATGTAGTTTTGTGACTACCTTCGCTTTTTTACTTTTTTTTTGAAAAAAATTAACGTATTTTTTTTGCAAAACCAAAATTTATATATAGTTCATATTTGTTTAGCAAATACAAAAGGTGAAGTGTGTTTTCTCTCTCTCTCTCTCTCTCTCTCTCTTAAATATGCACACATCAAATAACTTCAGGCACTTAATGAAATAACTATATTATTCAACAGTCCTAAGTTAAGTGTGTATTAAGCAACACATGAGGCGCGAGAATTTCTATAAAGACAAAGTGAGAGAGATATAATAGGGGGAGGTTAAGCGTTATACCATGAGGCTTAAACTATAATGCTAGATAGTAAACAGAATTGTTATTAAGCTAAGTTTCAGAAGGAGTAAAGCATTGTTCACTTGAAGCTGAATATAGTCATTAATTTTAATTTCCAAATCCAAACACACATTTTATAACATTAATAAAATATTATTTTGTATTTAACAAAATACTGCAGATATATACAACGGATATATATATACTGGTTAGATGCAAATATATATAAAAATATATATATAGTGCAAAATAAACGATATATCATTATACGTTTGGAATTAAAGTGTTTTATGAGTCCTCCATCTATATACTCATACTTCTATACAGTTAAGCTTTAATATTATTATTTTATGGCGAAGTTATAATTCTATTTTTAAAATTGTAAAATAAATAATTAGTAATAATATCCCAAATTAAACGCTATAATGACGTGTATAATATTATGTATACTTCATTATATATTGCGTACAACAGCAATTAAGAGGGGGGTATATTGATGCTCGAACTTTATCATTTTGCAAAATCACACATCACAAACGCAGCAAGTAAATGCCATTCGATGTTAAACCATTAAAATTAGTAAAGTCATCATTGTTTAAACTTGGGTTATACCTAGCATATAATTTAATATATGAAACCGGTTTTAAAGTAAATATATTTTATAAAATTATGCATAAATAATTAGTTTTTTTTTCTGGTCATATATATTTGCTTGTACATTTTCTACCTTGACTTTTTCTTTTTATATAATATATTTATTGTATACGTACATCTATATACAATCTTTGATGAATAAATTTATATTATTTCGATATTTAAGTTTTGTATTTTCTATATCATATCTCCATAGTAAATATAATTGACTTTTGACAATTGGGTGCTGCTGGCAGTGAGAGGATGGATGGCCGAATTACTTGCTCAACAATGAAAGTTGTAAACCGTGTACTTGCTTACTTGCTTGAGTTCTTATTGCCCCACCGGGAGATTGTCATTACTATATTATTAACTAATTATACTTTGCTAGAGGTGATCGTACAGCCACCTTCTATAATTATTTAAATTAAGGAGGTCCTTAGAACGTATATAACGGTATAGTATAAAAATACAATGCATTATAGCCAATTAAAGTATGACTCTATATAGAAAGCGACAAAAATCGATCAATAAAAAAATTAAAAAAAAAAAAAAATGTTTGCAACTACATTTTTTTAAATTATCAAAAGTTTTTATTACACATTTCACTGTTGTCCACGTGGTGCAAGAGTTTTAATATACATTGCAATCATGCAATCTCTACATTAAATGTCCAGCATGCACTCTGCAATTTAATTTTATACACCAAAAGTGTAAATTATATTTCACCGTATATGATCAGGCCAAATGATTATTATTTTAATTAATAAAAGTTTTATTATTATATTGCAGTTCTTATCATTAACAATTAAATATAAAAAGAAAACTTATCATTGCTTTATAAGTGTTGTATTTTTTATTAATAATAATTATATAACGTGTAAGATAATTTGCATCATCCTAAAATATTTATTATTATTATTACTTCAATTCTAACATGTACCGCCACTTTACGTAAAACATATAATATAAAATATTATATATTATGTACAATAATATGCATGGATTGTAATTTATAATATATCATAAATTATAGAATACACTATATTTAGATTTAACTCAAATTGAAATTATTCTATGATATATGAAATAAAACTATTATGTATATTCACAAATATAATTATATATATATATATATATATATATATATATATATATATATATATATATATATATATATATATATATATATATATATATATATATATATATATATAATATATAATATTTATATCGACGTTTACAGGTTTCTCGGTGTACCCATTATATCATTTACCATAAAATTGTAAAAATACATATTACCAATAATATACTATGTTAAAGTACTAATAATTGTAAAACTTGTAAAGCTAAAAATTTCTGTAAAAAAAAAACACACACATTATAATGTAGCTTATTATACTAGATATTATAATGCTCAAGAGACATAAAACTGTGACTAATAGCGTGGTGCAATATTTTGCAGGCAGTCGAAGCAGAGTTAGATGCAGCACTGGACGAGGCTCTCAGGGTGGGCTACCGTCACATCGACACTGCGTACGTGTACGAGAACGAGAATGTCGTGGGCAACGTGTTGAAGCGCTGGCTCGACTCCGGAAAATTACGTAGAGACGAGCTCTTCATCGTCACCAAGGTAAAACTATGACTAAATATGTACATTTGGGGGGGGGGGTAATAAAAGTGCAACTAAATAGACAAAATACTGGTTTGACGAGCAAGAGATTACGAGTTCAATTCTCAGTGGAGTGGATATATGCGGGATTTTCAGAAGCCGTGGTACACACTTTCTTGTTCTCCACACGTTATACGCCCTTTATACGAAAACCAATGTGTCACAGGTAATACTTTATGAATGATGTTTAGAATTATTGACAGGTCTTTTCACGTCTCTGGCCAGTCCTGGTAGTATGCAAGGTGCAATAGTAGTGGACCTCTACCACGTCAACTTATATAGAGAAATATCTGGATGGTTCACAAATCCACCTCATCGCATTCATTTCTTTTAAATCAGTCATGTTGTTGGGTTTATCCTGTTGTGTGGCATAGAAGTCACTTTCATTATATATATATATATATATTATATTAGCCAAAGTTAATAAATATATATTCTTATTCTTATATGTAAATTATATATTATTATGTTTACACACTCAAGTATATAATATAAAACTAATTGTCATTTTGATGTAGTGTCGTTATATACGTATAAATATAATATATCTCATCATGCGAGACTTTGATGTTCATCTTTTTGTTGTTAGTTACCCGAGGTTGGTTTGAGACCTGAGGGCGTTGAGAAATACCTGAAGCGATCACTCGAGCGACTTCAACTGGACTACGTTGACCTGTACTTGGTGCACACGCCGTTCTCGTACTTCGAGAAAGGAGAAGAGATCCACCCTCGTGATGACAAGGGTAACATGCTCATCGATGTCTCCACCGACCACATCGCTGTGTGGAAGGTCTGTACTACCATTCATTATTAGATCATAAATTATTGCATATTAATTCTGATATTTCCCCCCCCCCCCCCCCCATTTTCACACGGAAAGCAGAAATGACGTAATTTATGCTATGCGTTTACATATCATTATAGCATAATTATTGTTAAATTAGAACAGCTTTTAACTAATTATGCTACAATATATTATTTATACTATGTAACATGCGGTTATATATTATTAATTATTATATAATATATAAGGCATTGATTATGTTGTATTGAATAAATGTTGCTAAAATTAAGGAATTTTAACTCTATATTCCGAGCGCCTTATATCGATAACCTCTCCATTAGATTGTAAGAGAAAATTTTAATTCAATCATATGAAGTAATAATGATAAATGAAATACGTCGGCGTTGGCTGATATGATTTTATTTTGACAGGCAATGGAGGCCCAGGTGGAGGCAGGTCGAACCAAAGCGATTGGACTTTCCAACTTCAACGCACGTCAGATTGAGAGGATCGTGGCTAACTCGACCATTAAGCCAGCAAACCTACAGGTGAGAAATTATTATAATGTAGATTTTGTTCAACAGCGCAAAGAAAAGTCAGAATTTTTCTATTTTCTTCCTAACCAATGTTATAATACATTATACTGTACTTTTTTTTTTTTTTTTTTAAGACCTCACTATAATTATTTATAACTTTTTTAAAGACAAAATTAATAATACGCGATAAAATTAGAGGTATTTATGTATAACAAATATATCATTGTGAATAATGCTGCGTTAATCTAATTTCCAATATTTTATATCTTGCATTCGAATATATATATATAATATATTATATATATTTTGAAATATAATATAATATATATTTATATTTTTTTTTTGTAAAACAAAATTAAAATTGATAATAAATGCATGTAGCTAGATGAAATAGAAAAATTACAGAAAAAATAACATTTCTTTAAAAGCTTTTGTATACCAAACATGTTTAGTAGTGATCGTTAGGGATTAGGAATTTCGTTATAGATTTATTGACACGTTCTTATTATAATACAATTATACAACCACGATAAAGTTGTTTGATTGACTGTATTATTTACATCCTAATGTATAAAGGTGGAACTGCACGTGTACTTCCAACAACGAGAATTGGCGGAGGTTTGTCGTAAACACGGCATTACTATGTGCGCATACTCTCCACTTGGATCTCGTGGCATGGTGCGCATCTTCCAACAAATTGGAGTCAGGTACCGTTTAAATATATATATATATATAATATAAATAAATTAAATAAATAAATAAATAAATAAATAAATAAATAAATAAATAAATAAATAAATAAATAAATAAATAAATAAATAAATAAATAAATAAATAAATAAATACTATTTCCTTCATAGCAAGGAGCTACCTGACCTGTTCGCGAACCCCGTGGTGCGTGAGGTTGCTGCCAGTATCTCCCGCACACCTGCTCAGGTACTGCTGCGTCACACCGTGCAGCGAGGCATCGCAGTCATCCCTAAGAGTGTCACACCAGTGCGTATGAGGGACAATTTTCAGGTATGACAAAAAAAAAAAAAAAAAAAAAAAAAAAAAAAAAAGAACGGTATACCAAATCGAGAAAAAAATGTTGAAAAGTTATTATATTTCATTCAACTGTTTGTGAATAATAATAAATAAAAGCAATATATATAATCACATTTTATTATTAAACCAAAGCCTATTATGTTCACGACACGGATGTAATTTAAATTGTTCTTGTGTGTTACAGATGCTTGACTTTGAATTGAGTGAAGAGAACATGAAGAAACTTGATGCTCTGGACCAAGGGGAGGCTGCGAGAATAGTTGATTTCTCGTTCTTCAAAGGGTCAGTTCATTTCATTGCCCTTTCCACTCTCTCAATATTGAACTATATTTCCGTAATTTTACTGGAATTAGATTACTTCCTGTTATAGATATAGTGGTTTCACTCATTGATTGAAGCTTTGCTCTTTGGTGCCCATATGTGAGCGGAAAGATAACATTAACAGCAAGCATAATATAGTTTTTTTTTATTGCAATTAAAAAAATATATATTATATCATATTGATTCAACAACTTCTCTTGGTTTTTATGTATATATAGGTTAAAATAAAGTATATTTACAGTTTAGAAAAATAATAAAAAATCTGAAATTTCTCTATGAAAATGGACAAAAACGATATATCCTTGCTCGATACTGATGGGCCATGCATTTGTGCTCAAGCATGGCGCTATAGCGCGCAATTACAATCACCCCATCCCATATCACTTCTTTGTACGATAATATATCACTATAAATATCACCAATTCAATTTATATAGGCTCATATATTTATTGAAACGCCAAACTTTTTTTCTTCCTAAAAAAAACTGTGTTCAGTGCTCTTTTCATGCCTAATAGAATTATAAACAAAATATAGTTATTGGATTAAATACATTATAAATTATTCAATTTCCTATCATATCCTTTTCCTCGGAGCAATAACTCAAATGTGAAGTCATTTAAGTATATTTCTTCCCCACATTAATAATTAAAAAACAATTTCATTTTTCTTTTCAGAATCAAAGACCATCCTGAGTTTCCTTTTTAAGAAGTTTTACCAAGATTTAGCAAAAGCGACGTACAAACGGAGGCCATTAAAATTTGTGTACTGTTGCTGATGGCTGCTGTTATGTGGATAAACTGCATGACTATAAAATAATAAGAAAAGAACATTTGTTTCCAAAACAAGAAAAATCTTGCCATGCAAAGCATATAATTATGTGAATTATTTTATTTGTTGTATAAATTAGTCGTGTTTTATTATATATTATTTTGTAATCGAATCTCGTGAAGAGCAATATAAAAAATAAATATTTTTCTTTATATAATAAAAATGTGTTGAGTCTTTTCATTACCTATACATATTAATCATATTATACAGCTAGTATTTGAATATCTGCATCACCTGATTTTATATATATATATATATATATATATATATTATATATAAAATTAATTTTAAATTAACAGAAATATTTTATTTTTAAATAGTTTTTTGTTATAATTTAATTATTGTATGTATAATATACTGTATACTTAATTACATTTTGTAATACAATACATAGGCCCCCCCTATTGTGAATGTTAAACTGAATAGAAATATATATTTTTTCTTTAATTAATACATTTAATTGCTATATAAATTTGTCTGCACCCGTAAAAGTTTTATGATCCTCTAAAAAAAAAAAAAAAAAAAAAATGTTGATTATAGATAAAATTCTTGTCGATATAATTATATTGAATTTTATCTATCCTCTTCAGTCCCAAGTATACAATACAGTGGACATCAGATAATTCAATAAAAATAGAAGACAAAAAATCGAAAAGTATTGAGATAACAATTCAAAAATTGGACCAGAAAACGACCCTGAATTTACGCAATTTTTAACACTATTTTGAGCATTCTAGAGTGGGTAGGGGTGGTAGGGGGTCCACAAAAGCAAGAAAACCCTTTTCACAAAATAAGTATATTTTTGTCATTCTGAGAGCCGCACAAAAACGTGGTTCAAATTTACGATAGTGAAATAAGTTTTTAAAAAGTCACTATGAATTTAAGAGCTAGGCTATGTCGAAAATGTATGATACGCAAGGTTTATAAACCTTGCTTGTATGATACGTATTTATTTTATATTAAATTACTAATTATTTTGACACTGAAATATAAAGCTAAATTATTTATTTATTTAGTACAGGATACATTTTTTTTGTATACCCTCTGCATAGTTTTAAGTTAAATCCAAAATTTATAATAATTATAAAATATATAATAATTAATTATTATGTATTACATTTAAAAAAAAAACAGACCGCACAGCTATTATTAGGCTGACCATAATTAAAAGTGTGCAACCCGGGACACTGCAGAGCAATGCACAGAAGAGACCAAGAGGTCCGCGCGAAGCCCGGCTGGTGGTCCCCGCCGGAGGCGAAAAATTTTCAGAAAAGGGGGCGTGGCCTCCGAAATTTCATCAGTTTTGTGTCTTTTTGCAAGAGTTTATTTAAAAGTACATGGATTTCTTTCAATGCTTTCTGTCGTCTATTTTTAACCTTTTCCCTGCAAAAAAAAAAAAAAAAAAAATAAAAAAAAAAAAATATTAATAATAAAAAAAACAAATTATGAAACCATTTTTTAATAATTAATAATAGTTATATCACAAATAACATACGTAACCGACGTAACGTATGGTATGTGATGTGTACGTCCTATTTGAGCCAAAACACCCACTCTCAAAAAAAATTAATAAATAAATAAAAATTTGGCGTAACTATGGTGTATAATTTTAATATGCTACGAAAAATATTACGAAAATGCATCGACTATCTTTTGACGTTTTTTTTTTTTTTTTTTCCTCCGCGAGCTTTTAATTGTATGCTTTTTATTGAAATTCCTGCAAAATATAAAACCGGGACATTGACGATTTTTGCAAAATCTTGCCGGGACTTTAGTGTTGAAACCGGGACTGTCCCGGCTAATCCGGGACGGATATGGTCAGCCTAGCTATTATACATATAATACGGAAATTATATACGTCTGATACTTCTTGCATAATATAATACTTTTACTTTTTTCAATTTTGTGATGCACACAGGATGCACAATCTTTAATTTTGATCAATTTTGATTTGATCGATTTTGATGCACCTGTACAAACTTTCAAACATTTTCCCACACAAATCCCCACCCCACAGCACAGCTGGAGAAAAACGCCCCTCTCCCCCCCTCACTTTCAGGAAAACGCCCCTTTACAAGGTCAGTTCCAAAACCACGCGATATTTGACATATTATATAACACTTCTCGTACTTACTTTGTGTTAACATTTTACAGTTTTATTTGTAAGATATTTCAGTAAATATCCAACCATGAAATCAGTCGTGATTTTTGGTTCCTCAGGATTCACGGGGCTAAAATGTGTGCAGGCCGCTCTTGACGCCGGTAAGTTTGTTTACATTGTTACTCAATACAATTTCAACTAGTTTAGTGTACAGTATGTATGTACATTTACTGTATTTAATGCAAATATAATATTATGTATATATTTTGTGTAAATTATAGGTATATTGTATATATCATTATGTATTATTAGCGCTTATCATATATTTATGTACGTATGTGTATGTACATACATATTATGTGTATTACCTATTGTGTATGCCTACATATTTGCATTGATACACATAAATTAAAATAAATAAATAATTTATTGATCAGGTACATAACATTTTTTTCTACAAACATGTTTTCCTTAAACTGTCAGTTTAAATTTCAATTCAGCTTTATTATAGCCTATTATGATTCTACAAAATTATAAATATTATGTATACAAATACTTGATATGATATTTTGATTTGCAGGTATCGGAGTGCGTGCATTTGTACGTGACCCTACGAAGCTGCCTGAGGATATCCGTAGCAAAGTGGAGATCAGCCAAGGTGATGTGTTGAAACCTGAAGATGTGAAGAAAGCTGTCGAGGGACAAGAGGGAGTCGTGGTTGCATTAGGCACTCGTAATGATCTAGGTATGAATATAAAATCATCAATGACAAACACTCATTAACTGCTACTTGCAGTATTGGTTCACCCTCTAGGTTAGGTTATTATTTCATTTGGGGTCTCTTAACAAGTGTCATCTTTTTGTATGGTTCCAAAATTTTGTGATTGAGGTCATCAGTCCTTACGAACTCATAGAAGTTTGTTTGAAGTTGATATGCCTACCAGT
Source organism: Ecdyonurus torrentis (assembly GCA_949318235.1). NCBI lineage: Eukaryota > Metazoa > Arthropoda > Insecta > Ephemeroptera > Heptageniidae > Ecdyonurus > Ecdyonurus torrentis. The sequence goes on from OX439129.1 coordinate 49,076,364, forward strand.
ATGGCTAAGCAATGAGCCCCAAACAAGAGCATGACATTGCCAACCTTAAAATACATGGAACCTTATGGTGCTCACAATGTTAACAATTCTTCAAACAAGAGATTGAACCAATACCATAACTATAAAAATGGTATCTATAATCTGTAGGTCTAGTGCGTGGTATTGTCGTAGTTACTTTCTTAATAATTGCGTCAAAGAAAAATGAAAGAGTTATATGTTATTTTGTTTTTAATTTTGTGTTCTCTTGCTTTTACCATTGCCCCTTAATTGTGTTTTAGCTCCCACCACAATGATGTCTGAGGGCTTGAAGAACATTGTGACGGCAATGTCGGAGACTGGAGTCAAGAAAATCTCTGTCTGCTTGTCAGGTAATTAGATTGAAGCATAACATTTTGGCCTCTGTTTAATAGTTTGCAAAATTGAGGAAAATAAACCATTATCATTAAGTTGATAATATAAAATCAGCAAGGGCCTTACCATAGTGAATAAAGAGAGTCCCATAGATCAGTGAAAAATCTTTCTAGCACAGGAGGGGGAAAAAAAAGTCAAGCACAGTTAGATTAACTACTGGAAGTTAATTTTTAATTTGCTTGCTTAATTATGATATTCTTGCATGTTTCACACACTTTTATGTATTTTTGTTCACAGCTTTCTTGTTCTTTGAGCCTACCAAGGTGCCTCCTCAGTTCTTACCCTTGACTGAAGACCATCGTCGCATGTCAAACTTCATCAAGGAGTGTGGCCAGCTGGACTGGGTGGCAGTCTACCCACCTCACATTGCAGACACTCCCTCCACTAATGGTGCTTATAATGTAAGTTGGTTCTTGCTTTGATTGTCATCTTATTTTTTTTTCTTTTTTGTTTCCATTTGGATAAGTCAATGATAAAGAAAAGGATAGAAAAACCAGCAAGGGCCTTACCACAGTAGAAGTTCTATGGAGAGTTCGAGGTCTTGCATGGCACAGTATAATGTTATAAAAGTTTCTTTATAACTTGAGAGCTTTCGTCATATGATAATGACATTATCAATCAAAAGAGAAAATTACTTGAGCACATCACTGAGCAGTGTCTTGTCTTGGATAAGTTGAGACAAATTTAAATGTGTAAATATTTTAATTTATTACAATGCAAATTTTTGAATTTAAGAGCTTAAAAAAATTTAATCTTACCAAGTCCCATTTTAATTTTGAAATACAGTAAACTTTTGACTTTGTGAAGTTCAATTCTGTGAATTTCCTGATTTTGTGAAATGCTCAGTTGGGTCCGCAGCAGACTTCAATATAATCATAGCAATGTTAAAGCTCTCAATTTTGTGAAATGGCAATTTTCTGGGTCCCTTGCGAGACTATATAAATTAATTACTAATGTTAAAGGGTGCTTTCCTCCCCCTTTTACCCATGCTAACTATAGGCTAGGTACAAAATCCTAGCTATGTACGCTACTGATCTCTACATATTTGTAGTAAACTATTTGTGATGCATGTTTCAGGTAGCTAACTATGATGCAGAGAACCCACCTACACGAGGTCGTCAGGTTTCAGTGCATGACCTAGGTCACTTTCTGGTACACAGTCTAAGTAAACCAGAGCACTATAAGCAGGTCGTTGCTATTTGGGCGTGAAACACTAATGTATTGCCTCTAGAGGAGACACACTTTGTGGGTTTGTAATGGAGTGATGAGAAAATACACTTGGGCAATTTAGATATTGCAGGGAGAGGAGAAGTAAATGTTTATAGTGATAATTTCTATAATGCAACAAAAAGTCATAACTTATATGGTTAATTTTCATTTTTTTTTTAAATATTTTTAAAACTTATTTGCCAGTTTATTGTAATTTAGAACTGAATAACAATAATAATAAAAAGTAGAATACACTAAAATGAAGACATTGAAATTATATAGTTCACTCTTTCAAATTTAAAGATTACGCAAGAAAAGCACTGTAACTGCCAAAATGGGCAACTATATATAAAAAAAAATTGATATAGTGCTTGCATAGTTTTATGCTCAATTTATGGTTTCGAACCCCCTTTTTTTTATTAAACTATATTGTTGCTTGCTCTATTGATACAGCTTGTTAAAAATTACTTTCCTTTTTTAAATTTTATATTTTTATGGATGTTAGCTAAGTAAAGTATATTCTATATTATTCTTTATTGGTTTTATTTTATGAGGAAAATAAAAATATTTTTTTCTATACAAAAAACTAATTTTGATTATTTTTCCCTGTTATTGTCTAATATATAATATTTAAGTTTTCAAAGTAGACAATCTGAAGGTAGGAACACAATAAATCATTGTGATTACATAGGTAAAATGTGGATTAAAAAATAAAAATAAATAAAATTCAAGTGTTAAAATGTTTTATATTTCTCAAATATTTCACAACAAACAACAAGTAAATAAAGGCTTGCGATAGGTTCCACTCATTATTGCTATTTTTATATTGACTAATAATAAAGAAGAAACTGTTTGTAGGCTGCATTTATGAGATTTTGCTTACATATCCACCTTCGTTTCAATGTGCAATGCATGCATAGTACTACGCAAAAAACTGAAGCAGATGTGATGAAAATTACTTAAAGTCAGCCTCAAAACAGTTGCTTCTAAATAGACCACTTGCAATAAAATGTTTTTAATTGTTGCAACAAGTGAAAACAGTTTTTTCATAAGAAATACATTAAGAACATTTCAAGCTATTTTAAAAAGTTTGTTCATTGCAAGTGGCCCATTAGTCAAAAAATAAATCAATATATAAAATTTCAAATAAAAGCAGTCTATTTCAGATAAAAATACACAAAAATGTACAGTTGCATTAACTTCAACTGGCATTGTATTACATTTAATTGTATTGCTATACCATGCTTTATTAGTGCTCTCATGTTCTAATAATTTTCTAATCTAGCTTATGGATAAAAGCTTGCATGAATCGAATCCTGATTTTATGGACAAATTTGTTATCCAGATTTAGATTATCCACATTGTAAACATTAACTGGCCCATTAAAATCCAGATCAATATTTAAAATTAAAACATAATATAAATATAAATATAAAAAAGGCAACAGACTTTACCTCCTTCCCCCATAAAATTGCTTTGCTGGGGGAAGATCCAAAAATCAGATTGATTCCAAATTTCCAAACTTATCTGGATTTTTACCTGGTCTTTAACCTAAATCTAAAAACGAACAACATTTATAAGCATTAAAAATCCAGATACAAATGCATGTATGCATCATAATGGTGATTTTAATTTGCATATGGCTCCAAATAAATACATAGCATTTTCTTAAATAACAGAATACAATTTTATATGACCATGAATGTACACATGATTGTGATGATATATTATATTATATTTTTATCATTTTAATTAAAAGTGTGTTTTTCTCATAAGAATTACAACAAAAATTTATCACAAAATTTTGAATGGTATAGTACATTAACATAATTGAGTGTACTGCATTCAGCAGCATTATAAAATAATTAATTGTAGGTTGTGTTCATGAACAGAAATATATGTAGTAGATATTGTTGATCTTGATACAGGTTCATTATTGGCAGTGGAAATGTTACAAAAAAATCACAGCGAGGAGTTAACAAGGCACAAATATTTGAAAAACTCACAATTTTTGAACTGATGTGCTAGGAAAAAAGAGATTTTTTCATGAAATCCTTCCTTGGCTTGCCTGCGTTGTTTTCTTGAGGACCAGGGGGAGATATAAGCTTGGGTACATGACATATTGCAGGGGGAGGGGGAGGAGGAGGAGGGGGTGGGGGAGGGGAGACTAGAGGCTCACTGCTCGTCTGCTTGCATTTGAGCTCAGCAGGGGGATTGACATCTGAGCATGGACTCTCTTCCTGTCAATAAATAACATAAACTTTAGATTAAAATATTATCACCACAAGAATTTTTTTTCCTCTCAATGATAAATCATGAGATGGGAGTATTATAGTTACACATAATGTCCCTTAACCCTACAGTAATGTCACAAACAGGGAGAAAACTTGTAAAGTAGACTACCTGCTTTACAATTTCTATTTTAAACCTGGATTTTATAATGTCTTGAATTACAAAAGTTGCCTATTCTTAAAAGTTTTTCAACCCCCAATTTGTGAGGGTACAGGTTGGTTAGGTTCACACAAATAATATGTGTGTGTATATGTCTCATGAATTTTAAGTTTTAGAGTTATCTAGTGTTTTGAGGCCAGGATCCTTTTAAGAAATTTATAGTTAATGTTTCACTGGAGAAAAAGAAAAAAAAAAGTGTAAAATTAATTGTATGATTTTTTTTTAAGTGCATTACTGACAAATATGCATTTTACGATGTTACACCTTTTTCAAATCCATCACAAAATAAAAACTGGTTTATTTATGAGTTTCTAATTCATCATTAAGTTAATACAAATCAATAAAAAGGGTTGTATAACATTAAAGGAAACAAAAATTAATCCAGAAAACTTAAGAGTTAAAAATCGCACCCCCTCTTAAGAAAATTATTAGAAGAGATGTTAAAAATGTCCAATTCAGTTAATTACATCTCTGATATAATATTAATGCAAGACTACTGTACCTGCTGAAATAAGGAGATGGCAGATCCAAATATAGAAACCCTCTCGCAGAAACTGTAGCCGAGCTTAGCATAGAATCCTTGCTGGTCATAGGTAGCCAGGTAAACTTCTCTCAAGCCAATGCTGCAATGAAACAGATATGTACCAAGTTTGTGAGTGAGATGACGCTATTTACCAAACAGATTACTACTGTTCCCACTACAGACATCATACTACATACAAGATAGGGACACTAACTTACTGCAATGCGAAGCTTAACCTAGTTGTGATTGTTCAATTTTAATCACATAATCTTATTAATCTTAATTAATTAATCTTATTAATACTAACTGCGATGGTTTTTTCCTAATACACATAATCTTCAATTGAGGCATCAATTTGCTTAGCCGCTCATTTTGAAATTTGCAACGGTCCAACTTTGCTGAGGGTGTCCTTATCTTGTAATCACTTGAGCCAGGCTTTACTACAGATGTATACAGGGAGTGGGATGACATAAAGGACATTGATACCTACGTACCTGCGCATGTAGTCCTCAGTCTTCTGCATTAGTAATTTACCCAGTCCTTGACCACGCAGATGACCAGCTATTACCACTGCAACAAACATTACCAATAATAATATCAGCAGCTGGAAATATTACGGTATATAGAAGAGGAGTATAGTATCCCTAATGTCAAAACTTCCTTGCCTCAGTTCAGTATAGTATGGCAGAGACCCAATTGTTGGTATGCTATAATGGTGTTTTCCGGGTTATTTAAATAGTTGATTCCAATTGCAAATTGTTGTCGCCTTGAAAAATATTAAGTTGAGAACATTTATGATTCTACCGTTGAATTTAATCCTATACCCTGGATATCCAAATTTTCAAGTTTCAAGTCTCTAGCTTTATTGGTTGAGGAAATAATAATTATCTTAAAGGTGTAGAACACCTTGAACAAAAAACTTGCCTAATATCCTATCATACCTGAGTCATTGTTCATTGTTTTCCATTTATAATATGCCAGTTGCGGGTTTATGACTTCACAGCTTACTTGTTACATGCAAAGGACCAGGCGAACTGTGACGTCATAAACCTGCAACTGACATTTTGTAAAGAATGCAAAATAAATTAGAAAGCAATCCAAATTAATGTTGATATTTAGGTATGTTAGGATAGTAGGCAAGTTTTTTGTTCAAGGTGTTCTATGCCTTTAAGTTTTCATTATTAAGACATCTGCCAACAACTGAGTCTCGGCCATATAGTCAAACTGGGCTTATGAATTTCCAATCACTCAACCAAATTAAATAATAACAATAAAATCAGAGAAGCTATTAGGAGATGAAATACCAGTGTCGGATACTTAGGGTATTTAGGATTGCACTTCATAGTGCCATCAAAGAAGGAAGATTTAAGGGGGGGGGGGGGGTTATTTGATTTTATATTCTAAAAGAGGACATTGCCCTGAATTAATTGACATGTCTATTTCTAATTTTTGAGTTCATTGAGCATATTGTATTAATTTTTGAACATCGAAAAATGAGGTCACGAGCGGCAAATTATGCATGTTGGCATAGGAAAGTTTCCACTTGTGACGTCATTTTGCGACTTTCAAAAATTAATTAAGAATACTAAATAAACTCAAAAATTAGAAACTTGCATATCTATCGATTCAGGATAACGCTTTCTTTTAGAATACCAATTTGACCCATATTAGCAATTAGTTACCAACTGTGCCATAATGTCACAACTTTCAAAAATTAATTAAAAATACTCAATGAAGTCAAAAAATGGAAATTCACTGATTTATCAATTCAGGATGATGTCCTCTCTATTAGAATATGCAATAAAATTACGTGCTAATTTTTTAGTCTTCATCATTCAATCCTACTCAGGGTAGGACTGGCTAATAAGGGTTGTCAGAGACCAATTTTCGTGGGTATAACTGGGTAAAAAAGGTCATAGCTGACCTCTGAGAGCCTGAGGCTAGTCAAAGATTGATGGGCCAGCTTTATGGCTAGTCCGAGCCTGATCGTACCTGATTCTACAAAGCCTGCAGCTGATATTGCAGGAATACTGGATATTTTGCTATGACCCACCAGCTGCACTGGATCCTGGCACGTGTTGACGAGGAGCAGACACGTGGGTAGATTGTCACATGAGTTTTGTAGACCACGCATTCTGTCATAAAATATCATAGAGAATTATTAGAATGAGCTTGACAATATGCATAACTGATACCTTACCTTGCTGTTCTACTGCGTGGCCATTCTGAGTTAATGAGATCACAGCATTGCTCCAGCAGTTCAAAGTGATTGTGCAACAATAACAATTCCATCACACATCAAAAATCGCTAATTACATCACTATTTAATCTTTAAACAACAAAAACAACATGCTCCATGCTTTAAAAGTGGGCGTAACAAGTCTCAAAATAAACAAACTATTCAAGTTCAGCAACAAAATAATATATCACTAAATTTAGTTTTTCAATTTTATTTTATTTTTATGTGAGAAAACGATGAAATATATCAGTTAAATATTGTAGTATACTAAATTATTTTATGTCACAAAATATTAAGATTTTATTTTAATTTTTTATGCCAATAAGTAAAATAATTTTTTTTTAAAAGTTAGGGGAATAATATTGTTACGTTGGCATTTCACCAGCTGTGAAGACATTTTTTGTTTACATCACATTACCATCACACGTTCACATTTTTGGTGTGAACTATTACTGTATTTTACCTGCTTTAAGTCTCGAATAATTGAATAATTAATACATCAATATGATGGCAGATCCGAAAGGTAACAAAAATATTTTTAAACTTTCAAGTAGCTACAAAATATTATTAAAGATTTCAATGTGCCGAATGTGCATGCCTCTTACACAATTTTTAACAATCTGCATTTTTTATTAATAATATGTAACATGAAATTCTATTGAACATGTTTTTTGTTTTCAGAAAACCCTCTGGGTTTATCTTGGCATGACAGTGCGTGGATCCCGGTGCTCAATCCCTCCAATATCATGGATTACTTTTCTGAACGTACCAATCCTTTCTACGACCGTACCTGTAATAATGAGCAAGTTAAGATGCAGCGGCTCAACCCTGATCAACTCACGTAAGTATTAACAATAAATATCACAACTAAATGGACATTCGATCATTCATTACATACGTCTAGTCAATAGTAACATATGCATACATAGTGAATGTATGAATGAAGGCTTTAATTTTATTTTTTTTAGCTTGGAACTGTGTGCTGAATCTATGTGCCCCTAAAATGACTCAAAGCAGTTATATATTAGTTAGTTTTTTTTAAAAATTTTTTTATTACTTTACATAGTACTTCTACAGAAAATTAGAAAAGTAACCTTGCATCACAGATTTTAAGTTCCAAAAGCAAAATTCTGCAACCAATTTTATTTTCTGCAGAAGTCTACTATTATGTTAAAATTGCTTTAACACTTTTTTTTCTTGTTTATTGCATAACAAAGTGAAAAACAAAAATTATTCAATGTATTTGAATGGAAAGAATTTTCTTAATTAAACAAAAATCAAGAATATTGTGAAGACACCTTTATACAGTGCTAATGTTTATGTGGGGTAATTCTGGTTGGACACTAATTATAGTGGATTATTTTGAACTTAAAGCTAAATTTTAAGTTGTCTATTGGTATTTATTTTACAGAAATATGACTGGCAAGGAGTATATTCTGCTTCACGTACAGGAACCAATTTTGTATGTGATTCGCAAGCAACATCGTCACTCGCCCACCCAAGCCACACCTCTTGCTGACTATTACATCATTGCAGGCGTGGTTTACCAAGCACCTGACCTAGGCTCAGTCTTCAACTCAAGGCTGGTACGTATGCCACTTCACATTATACAACTCTTTTAGACAATTTATACTTTAGCTGGCTCAGATTAGCCATAAGAGAAGATCAGTATTTTCTGACTGGCCCCCGGCAACTTGGCCCCCTCATGTACAAATTTCAGCATTTAAAAGAATCTATTTGGGTTACATGACCTCTCAATATGGTCCCCTTTACCTTGATTGCAAACTGGCTCCAGAAGACCCAACATGACGTGAGCTTACTTATCATTTAAAGTAAATACCATGATTACAGTACTTATAATTGATTCAAACTCATGCTAGTACAGAGATTATTAACACATTTAAGTAAAATATAAAAATCCATTAGCATGCCAAGAACTGCGTCTCTACCAAACTGTTTTTCTAACCTCAAAATATGTTCTCCTAAGTTGTCAGCAGTGCACAGCATGCAGTCTGCATTTGACGAGAGTCTGTCATTCTCCCGCTACCACCCCAGCAAAGGTTACTCCTGGGACTTCAAGGACAAAAGTCTCAAGACAAACCCTATCAAGAAGGAGGTGGTGAAAGAAGAGCAGAGCTCTATGTTCCAGCGCCAGAGAGTGGATCTCTTACTCAATGAACTTACTCACAAGTTTCCAATCAAGATGCCAGCGCAGCCTGCAACCTCACAGCCAGAACAACCTAAACAGTCACCACAAGGTTGTTATCTCTTATATATATTTTATATAGCCTTGCTATTGCCATACTCTCATTATTAGTTATGATAATATAAAAGAAAGTGATAGAGGAAACCAGCGCTCTCCTTACCATAGTGAAGAGAGTCCCATGCTTTGGTGAAAATGTTGCTAGCACAGAGATAAACTCATGGGACAGCTTTCAGCACTAAACTACAAGAGAAGACAGAGTGTGCTATGCATTTGTCACAAGCTGAGAGAGAAACTGTAAATGATGATTATTCATAGTTTCTCTCTGAGTCTGCAATGACTGACAAAGGTGCACACGCACTGTTTTCTCTTGTAGTTTAGTGCTGAAAGCTATCCAAGATAAGTTAGTTTGTTATATCTTTGCTAGCAAGATTTACTCCAAACTATGGGTTCTCTTCACTATGGTAAGGCCAGCACTGATTTTCTCCTATCCTACTCTTAAATATTATCAAAAGTATAATAATGGTAACAGAAAATGTGTAACAAAAAGGAAGAGCAATCCTGCTTTTAGCTTTTTTTTTTTTTTTTTGGAATATTCTTCTTCTTCTGGATGAATGAGTAAATAATATTTTTGCATGCTGAAAATTCAAAATTCTTCATTCATTTTATTTTATCTTATTGTCGTAATACAAACTATACATCAGCTTATATTTTTGCCTTTAAACGAGACAATTTTTCAGAGACATTATGCATTATCATTTATTTTGATGTTAAAAAATTACTTTCATTAATTATGTTGTTATTTCAGAGGAGATAAAGAGTGAGCCTAGAGTGATTGAAGTGAAGACAGAAAAGCCAGACACCCCCTTGTCTCAGGGAACCCCAAGTGGAGGAAGAATGAGACCACCGCCAGAGAAAAAGCCTCGCATGGGCTAAAACAAAAACTGCTTTCCACTTTTTAATTGACATTTAATTATTTTTTTACTGTATTATTATATTTATATACAGTACCTCAATTAATACTAATGTTCAAGTGTTTTCAATGAAGTCAAAATCTTTAGAAAATACCAAGTACTGTCACCAAAACCATTGCAATCCTCACTCAAATAACATGCAGTTAAATGGCAAGCGTGACCTCTTAACAATGGAGAAAATAATAATACATACATACATACATATCATGACGCTATAAATCCTTTTCGGGGTAAGCCAACAACACAGATGTTTTATCCTGACCCAGTGATAGACCTCCACAACTTCCTATCCTGACATACTTCACTTGCTTCCGCCAGTCTCATACCTTGTTTCATACATTTCCTTTTGCATTTCATAATAATAATAATAACAAAATAAATATTTGTTTGGAGTGAGAGAGTACTTGGCATTTTTTAGGGACTTTAAATGAAGGTAGGCATTACTTATCTGAATTACCTGATTAAGTTAGCCAATGAATGCAGAACTTTTTGTTTCTCCTTTTTTGAAAGATGATTAGGAAGTTTTAGTGTGAGGCTGATTTTAGTGGTGTAATTTGGGTACTGTATTTTCATTTCTTTCTTTCCTTCCCCAAATTAAAATACCCAGCTCACTGTTCCTAAAATCAATCAAAAACAAGACAAATTTCTTCTGTTTTCTTTAAAAATAAAGAGACTGGAAAACAATAAAATTAAAAATTGGCAATCTTGAGATGGTAGTTTAATTAGGTAATACCTCTACTGGCATTGTAAAGATAATCCCTCTGTCACACATAATTGAGTTTGTATTGTATGGAAAAATCATCTATTTATCTTATGAATTATAATTATAGTTCTTGTAATATATAAAAATGTATTTTAATATTTAAGTTAATTTGAGGTGTACTTGTGTAAGTGTTCTCTTTTCAGATTAAAAATAAAGTATAGATTACAAGGGAAATCTCTTTTTCTTGCTCTCATTGTCGTAGTGGTAAAAAAGAAAAAAAAAAGTTGATAATATATAGGATAACCGGGTTATGGAAATTAATAGTCTTCATAATAATTAAGTGTGGTAGTAAAACCCTATTCCTCCAACTGAACCACAATTACCACATACTTATACTTAAATCAATACCCCCCCCTTTTAATATGTAAGAACACAGTGGTTTAATTGTGCTGCAAATAGTATATAGGTAGAGAAATAGAACACATTGAATTGAAAATTAGTAAAACGCAAAATAGTTATCTAATTTATACAGTAACTGGGACTGCGGATCAAATGTTCTAGCATAGACTATAAATGTTTATAGTTTAATAGTTTAGTGATGAAAGCTATCCAATGTGTCTGTGCTAGCAAGATTTTCATCAAACAATGGGACATTCTCTATATGGTAAAGCCAGTGCTGGTTTTCTCCTGACTTTTATCAGAACTTTATAAATCATTTATCAGCCTTTTCGTTCATCACGGGATCCTTTTCTTTTAAATTTATCAAAAGTAAATTATATATAGGCCTAATAATAATAAATAAGAAAAAAATCTGAAGATTAGGTAAATAAAACAATCAGTGGTTTCAATTAGATTATACAGTATTACATAGTTTAATTTAGATTGTGTGTACAAGATAACAAAATTCAGAGTTTTATTATTTTATGGTGTGTTGTTTTCTATTTTCAGAGATTTTATTTACAATAAATAAATAACAAGCTCGTAAAAAAAAAAAAAAAAAAAAAAAATACACAGTAATTTTTATATTGATGTACAAATGTACAATAATGATTGTTGCAATCTGAAAACATTTTATTATTATTATCCTAATAACAATTAAGTATGAGGATAATATTGGACTTAAATTCATTGTTAAAAAAAAAACAAAAAAAACAAAAAAAAAAAAAAAAAAAAGTATCCGCCTTTATCAAAAGTTTTGGAGATCATCAAAAAGTCCTTGGAATGAGTGACATTTTAAATAATCAAACAATTCTGCACAAAAAATTCCAAGTCCTATTGGATGCTTATTATAGGAATACCACTGCAGGAATTTGATGCAAAAATCATAATTTTTCATTAAAAAATAAAATCTATAACATAAAAGAGTAGGAGATAAAGGCTTATTGATTTGAAAATTAATAAAACACAAAAGATTCTCCATTTATATAATTATGACTGTAAAACGTGCTTAAATCTCTCTCCTACAATTTTTTATTACACATTTAATTTTTAATTTTTTAACATCCTATATTAATATTTGATAATTGATAATTATCAACTGCAATGGATTTTTCCTCATTTTTATAATTTCCTTAAAAAATTTTAGGTAAAAAAAAAAAAAAAAAAAAACAACAACATTGAAATTATAAGATTTTTGGTTAACAATCAACTTCTAGGTTGAGAAGGCCCAAATTTGAAATTATGAAAGTTTATTGGTCCACTTTAAAATTTATAATAATTTTTCAACCTTGATTTCCTACATTAATTTACTCATCTATCTTGATTATTAATTAATTAATTCTATTATTTTTATACATGATAAAATTTGAGCAAAAATGATTTCAAAATTTAGCATTTCATGCAATAGTATATGATTTAATATTTTTAAAGCTTTTTATAATTTGAACACTTACATAATTGTATATTTTTTTGTCTAGTTTTTAATGAGGAATTATTAAATTTTAAAACTTTTAAGTTTAAGAGGCACCTAATGGTTTAATTATTATTATTAGGGGATTACATATAAAGTTGTTCCTTTCTTTCCATTATAATATGTTCAAGCATTAATTTTGAAATCTACAGTATAATTCAGCTTTTCAGTAAAAATTAAAAATAAGAAACACACTACTAAGAAGGGATGTTTACTAAAAAGATATTGCAATTGTTTAATGTCCTTGCATGCAGTTTTTGTATGAGACGAGAAACTAATTATTGTCCAAACATGTTTGTACGTTGTGATTCATAATATCAATATGTTTCCTACTTAAGTATTTATTATTGCTTTGAGTTATTTGATCGTAGGTAAAACAGGTAACATTGAGTTACAGTTGACTATTATCTATATAATAGTTAGAGCAGTGAGCATAAACATTGCATGTGTTATCTCTATAGTACGAAATATCAATGTTTTCTCAAAACTAACTCATGTCACATCTTAACTAATTGTGTGAAGAAAGAAAAGGCATGTGTGTTCTCTTATCAATTCATTGAACACAAAATTTGACCCTGGAAATTATCCATGCTTTGATTTAAAAAGTTTGATAATCTATTTTACTATATAAAAACAAATGAAAACTTTTAAATTTAATTGGTGCAATTGGTTTTCTTTTTCTCAGACATATTTTACATACACGGAAAAAAATACTACTAATGACAGGTACACTCCATAAATCTGGTATAAATCTGACCAAAGCGTTAATCTCTCTCCAAATGTTAAATATATGGAGAAACTTTAACGCAAGCGGTAAGATTTATTTGGGAGTAGTGTACATGAATCTTGCAATAGGTAAATATTACTTAGTTAGAAGTGAGGTATTGATATACTATACAATGTCACCTAATGCAGGTGCAATGTCATCTAATCTAGGTGAGACACAACTGCATTGTAGTATGTTTTACCTACATTATGTATTATTGTAGGATTGAAGTATATCAGTACATGTTCCGGACTAATGTTTACCTATTGCAATTTACAGAGGATCTGGCATATTAGTAGCAATTATTTTTCTGTACAAAAATTTATATAAATATGACAAGTTTTTAATATACCTATAATATGCATTATTAAGTAGTATAATAATCTATAAAGCAGATTTCAAAATTTATGCTAAAAGTACCTAATTAGTTACTGGCATAAATATGTTTTATATTACAAATTCTGAAAGAGGCGCAATTATACATTTAATTTACATTTGTTTTTAAATTGTCTTTTTCTTCAATATTTTAAAATTAATTTCAAAAGTTTATATGTTATTGAACACCCAATGCAATAGAATAAACAATCATATTATAAAGTATTGGCAGGCAGTTTTTAGCGCCTAAACCCAATTTTAATTGGGCAGGTGTTGGTCTTTATAAAATAATTAAAATTACTTCCTGTATATATATATAAAAAAAAAGTGAAAGATTCCTATTACTATATAGGCCTATATATATATTTTTTTATAAAGTTGCTTTCTAAATGGACGGAAGATTCTGCATAAAGTCACTATATTTTTATTGTTATAACAATAAAAAATCACCCATTTTTGTAGAATCTTATGTCCGTTATTGTAAAATCTACTTAACATGTCAAAGAGCATAATTAAAGTCATCTGATTTTTACATCATGTTCAGAAATGACTTCATTATTACCAGGGTTGGACTGGCACTCAAGGGGCCTCGTCTGTGAAAGGGGTGTAACACCCTCTCTAGGGGCCACAAAATGGGGGCATAACACCCTGGTTACGCACCTTTTTTGGGCCTTAGGGGCCTTCCAAACAGGCGGGGCCACGTATGCTATTGCGGATTTGCTCTTAATTAATGCTCTTATGGCCAGTCCGAGCCTGATTATTACAATTTCAATTACAAAAAATTATGCTAAGGCCTAATTCTGAAATTTATGTTTTTTTTTATAGATTATTTCAGTATATATGATTGTTTCATTATATAGTGCTACATTTCTAGCAATGAAGATTATACATAAGTACTTTCCTCTTTTTAAAAGAGATATTTGAATAAAATAGTCTATTTATATCATTTATGATATTAAGCTATAATCTTAATTTTAGAATCAAAATCTCAGAATAAAATTTACTCCCCATCCCCATCTTAACGAGTTTATTATAATGTAGAATTGGGAGCAAAATTAAATTTTAGGTCTTCCTAAAAATGCAAGCAAAATTAAGTAATTATTAGACCATACTGGTTTGTTTGAAAGGAATATAATATTAAGATATTTAACTATTAACATTCTGATATCACAAAAATGACAAATAAAATACACTCTTCTCAAAAAAGGCTTAAGTACCTGCCGTTCGATCTTTAACGGTATCGCCCAGCCGCCCCCCTGTGAAATGCGCGCGAGAGAATGGGTGATACATTAGTGAGTTTTTTTGAGTCAAGTATACATTACTGTATAAATATTTCACAAAAATTGACAAGATGTTATTAATGTACCATCATGAAGCTATAGAACTACATAATGCAATATGTCTATAACAAAGGTTGAGCAATGTATATTTTATATATGTGTTAGCAGTATTTTTCACTCATATGTCTTATAGTATGGTACATCTTTTGCTCATTCCCCATAAACAAAAATTATAATAGTAGAAAGCAAAAAAATTGACTAAAAATACAGCTGGCGTGCAGGGCAGAGTTAGCTCAAATTGGGTGCAAGTAAAAGTGGTTCACACTTGAATTGGAGGTAGAGAGTCGTCATCATTGTCATCGTTGTCTTCTAGCTGGCACAGAAGTGGGTCGTCGTCAAATGTAGGGAAGAAATATCTGCACGTGAAAACAACAAGTTAGTCACAGTTGAGAAATAACAAATGACAAGCAGGGTAAGATTAGTTTGGCAAATACCAACTAGCCCCTTGAGTTTTTGGTGTTTTGAGGGACAATTATGCCCCTTTGGAATGGTTGTGCCCCCAAAAGTGGGTGTAACTGGCCCAAAAGTAGCTGAATATCATCCAAAAAAACAATAATGCACCAATATTGCAAGGTGCTTCTGAGCTTCTGTATTATTGCCCGATTACCAAAACTATTTCTTCAAAACCAATTCTTTATAGCAAACCTCAACAATCAAAACAAACTGTTACATTTGGTTCCACCAACAAAGCTAAAACTTAATTTGGCTGAAACAATGGCACCACGCTTTACTTACTACATTATTGTGGTGAAAAATTCAAACTACAAACATTAAGGGAACAATTTTTTCAACAAGAGTATCTTATCCTGTATGTTTATTTGTGGTGTTGACTTACTGGGGCTGATCAAACAGCTTGTTGTCTGGTAAAGTGAAGTGTTGGGCTTGAGTCATGTGAGTCAGCAAGGAGGTGTGGTCACTACAGGTGCAACTGCACACTGGACACTGAAGTAGGTGCATCTGACGTCTTATATAGTTCACCAGCTTTACCTGCAACCACCAAAGTACAGTGTAATCAAAACATCACACTTTTATAATTTATTACAATTTACACTTTCAACTTCTGTGTAAAAGAAGATTAAGAGAGTAGGGTACCGAAGTCGACTGTTAGTCTCAAACTTTTATTGTCCAAAAAATCTGAAATTTTGCACAATGATACTTCAGCTTGAGACAATTTCAAATATATTAAAAATTTGGGAGGGTCACTGTGCAAACTAATTTTATATGATTTTTTGAAATTTTAAGCCCATAAGGCCCAATGTTAATTTCAATAATTTTCTTCTTTTTTTCGGGACGGTTAAACATTTTGGAATTTTTATCACTGCTAGGTGTGCCCCTCAGCTACACAATGACACCAAATTTAGACCCAAAACACTTCTAGTTTTTGAGATATAAGGTCGGTACTCTACCTGTTTACGGGAGTTTTTCTCTTATCCGATAACGTTCAGTACGTAATATGACGTGCTCCATCAAGAACGGGTTAAGAGTGTTTTTATTAACTAAACAGTATTACTCAGTTGAGGAGTTTGTTGACTCAGATAAGTGAAGTATTCAAGAAAAAAATTCTTTGTATGTAGGCCTATTTTTAATTTTCATAATTGTTTGTAAATATGTAAAGCATTTGACTGATGTATTTTGTATATCGTCTCTATCGCGTCAAAATGTTTCTAGTGAAATTATCACGAGAGCGCCAAGCGTTCCATCTGACACAGTAAACCCTATGTAGATAAAACGTTTGACGAGCTCGTGATAATTTCACTTGATATATTTTGACGCAATAGAGACGATATATTGTGTGTAGGATGAAAGAAATCGATAAAGAATTTTTGAATTTTGAACTGCCTTTCTGTCTTACATTTCATATAGGTGTGATGAGAGATGATTTGTACATAATTTACCTGCAAGTAGAAAGTAAGTGGCAATTGGTTAAGTGAGAAGCCATCATGCTGTACTTGTGAGTGAACATTAAGAGCTTGCAGTGAGCTTGCCTGGTGCTCACAGAACAAACAGGTCAGTGGCTCACAGCTCTCCTCATCCTCCCAGTCAGACCAACTTTCCTCCTCACCCTGGGTATCATCACGCTCTCTCTGTAACCATGGTAACCAAATTATATAAATTTTATGCATACATTTTACGTGATAGAGATATTAAGAAAAATAATCCAGTTGGATATGATAAATTTAAAAAGAAAATTATAGGAGAAACTAACACAAGTCTTACCATAGTGAAGAGAATCACATAGTTTGGTAAAAATCTTGCTAGAGAAATATGCTTCCTAGCGTGCTGCTGCTAACACATATTGGATAGCTTTCGGCACTAAACTAAAAGAGAAAATGAAGTGTGATATGCCTTTATCAGTACTTACAGACTTAAAAGAGAAACAATAGAAACAATAGATTTTCCCAAGTCTTTAAAGACACACATACTCCATTTTCTTTTAGAGTTTAATGTCAAAATCTATCCTATCTGTGCTAGCAATTTTTTTTTTGTCACACTATAGGACGATCTTCACTATGGTAAGGTTAGTGCTGGTTTCTTCTATCCCTTTTTTGTATATTATAAATTTAAGAACTAAAAAACATTTTGGTTTAAATTGATAAATTATCAAAGGTAATAATACATAAACTAAGAAGTGTCATTGCATGTTATCTAGTACATACAAGAATAGAACAACAAAACTCACCTCAACATCTCGCCAACTCTTGCCCGCCTCTAGGTAGTTTATGATGTAAAATTTATCATATTCTTTCTCCTCAGGATTGATAGATTTGTGCTGTTTCTTGCGCATATGTTCCTTCAGTGTGTTACGATCAGGAAATTTATTGCCACAGAATAAGCATCGCAACTGTTCTAGTCGACTCTGAACACGTTGCAATAGCTCATCAACAAACACCTGTAATAAACAATTAGGTAATTAATGGCTTAATAATTATTAAGGAAAAATCAACTGTCCCAAAACTGATCATAAAATGATTTGATAGAAGAACACAGATTACATTATTAGGAAAATTGGGGAATGGGAGATAGTAATCACTAATGACGCTGTGGTATAGAGAAACAAATTTCTACCCAGACGAAAGTTTTTTAATGCATACCGTAGATCATTAATTAAGCATAATATGTACTAGCTACTCATATTGCTCTGTATCAAGGGAACTTCCCTTTCTCTCTCTCTTTTTTCCTCCTTTTTTTTCCTTTGTGTATTTTTTGTTTGCTTTTATACTGGTTTCACACAAGCTTAGCTCTCTGATTGCAAATACAAATATGTGACCATTATATAATTATAAAATGTAAAAATTGTTCTACGTGAAATAACATAAATATTAAGTCTAAAGTACTTACTAGATTATCAGGTCTCCCAAGCTGCAGTCCATGCTTATCAGTGAGGTGACCCAGCGCCTCTGCTCGTGATCCCTGTAATTGTTGCTTGCAGAACAAACATCCCAGAGAGAAACTGCGATCTTGACGCTCAAACTGCTGTCTCTCAAGCACCCACTTCTGCAACACAACACATGCATACTTTATATTGGTGTGCAACACCACACTACACCAATCTGAGATTTTTTTTTCTATAATGGAAAGTGTTAGAATGTATAATGTTAGAAAATGTTACAATGTTAGGAAAATGCTTAGATTGCACAAGCACTTTTACTTTGAAATAACTAAAATTTTATTTAATTTTTTTTATGCTTAAAAATGTATTTATACTACAAGCTAGAGCAAGCATGCTTAAAGGCGTAGAACACCTTGAACAAAAAAAGTTGCGTAATATCCGAACAAACCTGAAAATCAACTTTGATTTGGCTGGAGTCATTGATTTCTAATTTATTTTCCATTCACAAAATGCCACTGGCGGTCACTGACGTAACAGCTCGCTTGTTTTACGCGCGCGTAAACTGGGCAAGCTGTGACATCAGTAACCGCCATTGGCATTTTGTAAATGGGAAATAAATTAGAAATCAATGACTCCGGCCAAATCAACATTGATTTTCAGGTTTGTTAGGATATTACACAACTTTTTTTGTTCAAGGTGTTCTACACCTTTAATGATGTTGGTTTATGTACAGTTCAGTGCATTGCTGTAAAAATATGACACAGTCCATGACTCTGACTCACACCAGTTCTTGGGAGTGTTACACAAAAATGGAAAGTTTGATTAAATTTTAAAACAATAGAGCTAGAGGGATGAAATATCTGGAAGTGTGGATGAATCTGTCACGGAAAACTCAGTAGTACTGGAAGACGCTAAAACCTTTAGACCAACGTAAAAAAAAAAAAAAAAAAAAAAAAGCTAGTTAGAGTAATAAATATTAGGAAAAAATCGTCTGTGCGATAGTTGATAATATATAAAAGATTTGATAGAAACACATAGATAGATTAGGAATAATTGGGGAATGGGAGATAGTATGAGCTTATACTTACAGGGACGCGAGGTAGAGAAAATATTCTAACCTAGGCCGAAATAAAACTTTTATGCGTATGTAAAGTGGCTTCATATTGCTCTGTAGAAAGCGAGCTTCATTAAAAAAGGGAATTTTGGCTTGCATATTGGTTTAGACGGCATTGTTTATGTTAAGACAACATTTAATTTAAATCTATTAAGAGTCCCAGTCAAGAGCAGAGTCTAGACCATGAAATAATTGACTTACCAGCCTCTTATGCTGCAATCCATCTCTGAGCATTTTATCTTCAGGCAAGACATCTGACAGCAGGAAATATTTCTCACCAGGAGAAGAGGTTCCATCAGGCAACATGTCCATCAACACTGAGGTGCAGAACTCTTCAAGTGAACCTGTTCGCAACCTTACTCGCCAGAAATCAACATAACTGAAAAAACACAAGTCAAATCAATTTAATTAATTCATTAGAAAAATCTTTTAAACGCATTGTTAATATGAAAGAAAAGGATAGAAATACCAGCAAGGGCCTTACCATGTAGAATTTCTATCTAGAGGTCGTCGAGGTATCACATGACACAGAATTTTAGTTATAAAGTTAATATAGCTGAGAGCTTTCGTCATATCGTAATGACATTATCAATCAGAGAAGAGCTTTACTTGAGCACATCACATCACACATTACAAGCACATCACATACAGTACAAAGATTATATGTGACTCTGTGATGTGATCAAGTTATTTTCTTCTTTGATTGATAATGTTATTACGGCATATGATGAAAGGTCAGTTACTAAAACTCTGTTCCAAGTCAGACCTCGACGTCTCAATAGAACTTCTACTTTGGTTGGGCATTTTGATATTAATCCTAACTGGGATATTTTTTTCTCCTTTAAATTGATGTATGATGTTACTTTTTTTAAAAAAAAAATATCAATAGAAAAAAGTTGGGGAGAGATTAGAGCACACTAAATTATATTTCGGTAATAACAAAAGCTACCTTTTGAGACTAGCAATGACATGAACGTCTGCAATTACGAGGCGGTGATTCATAAACAGATGTTTGAGGAAGTCATCCTGTTCACTCTGCACCCTGAACTGCTCCACACACAATATACAACACACTGGTGCATCTTCTTGGTTCTCAGGATCAGCGGTAAGTTTTCCTGCTTTTTGAGGAAGTCTCAATGGTCCCAGAAAGTGTTCTCCTATAATACATATAGTCCATAATATAATTAAAATATTTAAAATGTACATGCACGTGAATGGTCTAAACTTAAGTATGTATATAGGCATCCAAAATCAATGTTCAGGCAAACAAAGAGACCAACTCTCGAGTAGGTCACCAAAATCACGTGAATTGATGGTGAAAAATATTTCTTCCCTTTTCTTTAAGTTTGTGATGTGAAAGCACCCACCCTCATATGGTTTTAACATTACAGTATGTATGATGTACACAGTATGTTGTATGTCATACACCGTTACGTATGATCTGCATTCATGCATATGTGCAGTGCATGCTCCGCAGTTCATACTCACCACTGTTACCAGTAGAAGTCGATGATTCTCCTGTTTCTGCTGAAGTATCAGCGTTGCTTGTTGCAGCAGGTTCTTCCATTTAAGGATATAATCATGCATATACATACAATATGTACACGTTACACACCAGGCCTAGCTGCACCAGGCCCCTATATAACGACCCTTAGCAGCAATTAAAGAAGTATGTATGTATGCATATGTATCATACAAAACAAATGCGACAAACAGTTTTATTCTATGGCTTTTTTATATGTATCTATATGACATGTGTATGTGCAACGTTCGAATTCATGAGCACATAAAAATAAGATTAATTAAAAAAAAATTCAACAAATTAAATTAAAATGTGTACACGTTTCACGTACGTACAAATGTGCGTTTTAAATTTTTGCGAGTTATTGAATATTCCGTATAACAAATGAAACTTTTATAGTACGCTATAATCTTAGCTGTTCAAATTAGAAATCGATACGATAGATACAAAAGCAATCCAAACCACACCAAAGCCCAAAGGACACAAGAGCAAATCACAATTTTTAATTTTCAAACGTCAACAAAAACAGCTGTTTCTAAAGTCCAGCTAAAGTCCGAGTGAAATAATTAATATTTCCATATTAGTTAAATAAACACACAGACAAGGAAAAAAAATTCATAAATTACGACTAAATATTGAAAATTGCATTAATAATAAAATAACGAAAAACGATAACCATATTATATAATTAAAATTATCTTTTAGTGTCAAGGTTGTATACTTTTGTGAGTTGTACTATAATTAGTAGCCAACATGTAAAGTTTTAAAAACTAAATATAAATTAAAAATATTTAAAATAACTGCAATTTGATATATAAAAAACAAAATTAAAATGAAATAATCTTTTAAGTTTTGTAAAACAAAGTGTGAAATTCTTATTTAAATGCAAAACTTAGAGTTATATATATTTTTTATATTAGAGAATTTTTTAGATGGTTGGCTACTCCGAGTGACGTCACACATAGCAGCTGTGACTCCCGGAGAGAGAAAAAAGTTTGCAGTCGCTTGAGAGATTAGTCAGTGCAAAGATTGACGTTATATTTCATCATTTTGCAAGTAAAACAAACTTAATTCAAATGATAAATAAACAGTGAAAGTGTGATTATATTGTGAGATGGCGTCTGTTAAAGTCGCAGTGAGGGTTCGACCCTTTAATCAAAGGTAAAAATGACATCTGCATGCTACCACGCACCCGAATATCCATTCATTTCATACCCTAAAACGCCCACCTAAATATTATATTTTTATCATATATGAATATGATTTTTTTTTTTTTTTGCATAAGCATGCATGATTTTGCAGTTTGCTTTTGACGTTGTTGGACTTGTTGGAGCGTAGCATAATATGATATATAAGCAAGCGTGGTCAACTGGTCATGCTGCGAAATTGTCTTTTGTCTTTTTTACGACTTAAAATTCAAGCTATTATGAATTTTCACTCTCTGCGTTCAATTATTATGATGAAGTAATCGTTCATTATTCGAATGCAGCGCGTGTATGTAATATTATTATATAGCAGTAGCAAATGACCATTTAGATCGAGTGAAAGTAAAAATCAGCAATAATTTACACACACAGACCACAATAATCAGATATATCCAGTGGCCTTGTATGCATCATATTATTATTATGATAATACCATATTATTTTTTTTAGTTACGAATGGACGAGAATTTAATCGCTATATAGGTCCCATACATAGTGCCGCGCAGCTTATATGATATGTATGATTCGACATCAAATAATTATCATTTTTTTGTTAAGACAAAAATATTCTTTTATTTATTCTTTATTTATTTTTTTATGTTTTTTTGATTGTAAAGTATAATAATATGGTATGATAATGTGGTAAATTAATATCGGCAGACAGGGATTTTTTGCTTATACTCATATTGTTGTTGCAAATTTGAGTATTTTTTTCTTGCAGATAGGGGGAAAAAATTGTGGCCTGCCGATATGGTCAATATAGTACATACTGTACCTATATATATGTACATTTATCAAAAATAAACGTATTTAAATATATACTAAAACTAATAGCACATTAAATACAAATGCATTATGATACACTATAATAAACATCAGCCCAAATAAGTGTATTACTTTAATTCAGACGTGTGTGTGTGTTGTGTACTGTGTAGACGTAGCTTGTGTACTGTATATCTCAAAATCTAAAAAAAAAAAAAAACTTCCAAACTTTATCGTGCCATTTGAAAGTTAATAGTAACAGGTACTTGTGATAAAAATTTTAGTACCGTCAGATGAGAGAAAAAATCATTATCAAAATTAACATACATAGGCACTTATGGGAGTAAAACTTCAAAAAATCTTAATTCAAAATCTAGCATTTTTGAAGACACGCCTTATCCTAATGTTATCAGTTATCGTTATCACTAAGAAGTTTCAGATTTTTTTTTCTTTACAATTAGTCAAATCCCGCAGTAGCTTTTACCACCTCCACAATAAATAGTTATATATTATATTATGTATACATTTTTTTTGAAGCATAAATTGTGCGTGTGTCTCCAAATTTGAAGTTTTTAAACATGTTAAAATTAAGGGAGGAGGGGGAATCATGTTATTCAATCTTTTATAATATCATGCATACACCTACTATTAAAATCTTCCATAACCGCGCCTTTCTTTTGCGTTATATCACGTCGCAGCGGGGTATAATACTTTTATACCAGATTACGCCGTTTTTTATAAAGCAGAAAAAAAAAAAAAAAAAAGAAAAGTGACCAATAAACCATTGCTCACTATTGGTTGCTGAACAATAAATAATAATAAACACAGTGTCATAATCAAAGCCATGAAACTGTAACGCGTTATTGCAGTTTCTAACTTGTAAGTTGTATTTTCGACAGGTGTGTGCAACATTTTGTATTATTGCAGGTCTAGTATAGCGTATATTATTATGTCTAAACATGTGCATTTAAATAACACATCAGATAAAGACCGTATATCAGATATAAATCAAGTTTAAATCCCCTTGGTATTTGCATTGAATTTAGAGCTCTAAATTCAAAAGTATTCGTGTATTTTATACGTTAAATGTGCACAAAATCAGCATGAATAATTCCAAACGTTATTTTTTAAAATTACAGTATAATATGTACTATGTATACATATAAACATAATATGTAACACTTAAATACACGTATATATATCAGCAAATTTTAAAATAATAGTACAGTAATTTGCATTATTTATTGTAATTTAATAATCATTTTACAATGATTAGGAATGAAAGAAAATTGTATTGACACATTATGTATTTGACATTTTTGAGCATTTTTTTACATTTTTTTTTTAAGTACAAAAAATACACGTGAAACTAATTTTTGCTAACGATATATTATACACGATAAGATAAAAGCATTGTATTACTTTCCATGTCATTACAGATAGTAAAACAAGTCATAACATACATTAACATGTCAATATATTCTTCTTAAACTCTACGATTATGAAAAAAACAATATACTGTATGTATTCAACATTAATTATTAGGCAAGAACTTATTAATTATTACTATACAGTACTAAATAATCAGATACAGTAAAAACAAACAAACATATTATTCAAGTATATAGGTATTATTCTTTACTGATTTTTAAAATGATACATAGTATGAAGTACTAATTTCCGCTATGATTAAATACTGAAGCGGGGAAAAAAAAAAAAAAAAAAAAAAAAAAAAAAAAAAAAAAAAAGTCGACCCTTCAAAATTTAAGTCTGTTTTATGATTGAATGGATTTCGTTACTGACGTAAATTTAAGCCTTTAGAAAAGTTAAATAAAATAACCTCCAGTGACCACTGGCACTAAAGCCAGAACATGCTAAAAAATTACTGTATTGTATTATTGATGGTGGCTCTAACTTTTTACGCTAGTTCTATATATCATAGGAAATACCCCAATGGATGATAGTCCTCATTTTAGTTTTTGTTGTTGAATAATGTAGACTAATATCGTTTGTTAAACAAAGATAATAACATTATTATGTAGATATTTAATTCTGCGGACATTGTTTATTTTAAAATATCTAAACACCAATTCTAAGCTTATATAAGCATATTATGTTATATATAACATATTACTAATTAACTAACTATATTAAAATCTTACAATATTTGAGCGTTTAAATAGATAACTTCAGAAATAAATCACCCATCATTATCAATTAGGGGCCCTAGACAGTCTTATCACTATTTCTATCAATCATAGCTTAGATCGTAGAGTATAGGCAGTACCATGTATTATATTGAAGGCGTAGAACACCTTGAACAAAAAACATGTCTAATATCCTATAAAATACCTAAATATCAACGTTGATTTGGCCGGAGTCATTGATTTCTAATTTATTTTCCATTCACAAAATGACAGCTGCGGGTTTCCACGCGCGTGAACTAGTGAGCTGTGACGTCACAAACCCGCAGCTGCCATTCTGTAAATGTAAAATAAATTAGAAATCAATGACTCCGTTCAAATTAACGTTGATATTTAGGTATTTTAGGATACTAGGCAAGTTTTTTGTTCAAGGTGTTCTACGCCTTTAATTAAATATTTGATTGAGTTCTTTAAAAGCTCAGAAATACGTTCAATTGCAAATTACTCGTATACAATAATAATAATAATAAAAAAAAGATCTTTCGCCTGGTTAAAAAAAAAAAAAAAACAAGGTTGGGCGACAAAAATAAGGTCGCCTTAATTTTTCTTTTAGTAACAATAGCTTCATTTTAACAATATTGAAGCTTCAAATATAATAATAACAAAATGTATGGCTATTTTCTTTTAAAAAACCACGAAGAAATAAATAGTAACGAATTATCAATAGAAATAAATAATTCTCTCTCTCTCTCTCTAGTTGTGTACAGTTCTCGTGACGTACTTCATGCCCACACGCATGCAATGATCAATATATTTGAGTAAACTTCTAACCTTTCAAATCTTGTCGTTATGACTACAATGTGGAAAACCAATCAATTTATTGAATCCCATAATGTTTTCATGTAACCACATATTGTAGCAAGCCTATAACGATTAAGTACTGAACAACTACAGTATATACCTAAAGCATTAATGCAACAGTCTATAGTATTTTATAAAATTGTGTTTATATAGAAGACTTGCATAAAGTAGTATTGTTCGAAACCCTGCTACAAAAAATGCACATTACATTTGAATAACCATAGATGATCAACATTTTAGTAGCAGAAAACAGACAGGGTTTACGAACAGCATTAGTAAGTTTAGTGAAAAAACAAACAAACTAATACCCCCGTAAGCTGCAACGCTAACTAACTAGTTAAACCGTAGTTAAGTTGTTATTTTGATTGTTGCAACAATTAAAATAAGATAACTAAGGTTTAACTAGAGGTTGCAGCTTACAGCCCTAAGAGGCCATGCAACAATACTAACAAAGTGCTATCAGACGACTTTGTCTTACTGTCTTTATTTAACATGCTTTCTTATGAAGCAGCTATACGTAACTCAAATTAGAAATTTTTCTCAATACTTGAATTTTTACTGTTAACTTAATGAGCCTCAAAGCTTTTGTTTTTCTACATTTCAAATCAATTGAAGAAACAAATAATTTTTAACTATAAATTGATTGAAATTTTGGAAAACAAAAGATTTGAGGCTCAGTAAGCTATACAATTCGCTGAATTAGAACAGTGTACAAATATTAAATAATTTCTCTAAACCCTAATTTGTTATGACACTTATTATGAAGTATAGCACAGATTATGCTGTATAATGAGCTAGTATAATTACTTTGTCATGTATTTATTTTTGTCAGTGCCTTACAGAGCCAAAGAAGGAAATTTTTACATAAAAGTTATATTACTGAACAGTTTAATCATTATAATTTTTTATGATATTTTTTTTACGGAAATGAAATGCATAATTCTTGCAATAAATTTTTAAAAAGTAATTTAGAGGAGAAAGACAAGGTCATGGCATGTAGTCATTATTATATATAACAATTAAAGTCCAATTCCAAGATAAAATCATTATTTTGTGTAATTAACAATTTTTTGTTGTCGTCGCTATAGTAAATGTAGAATTAAATTTCTAATTACTACTTTACATAATTATTTAGTGAATGAATTTTATGTTTTATAACAATAAAAAGTTCAGTACACCTTTTTTTTACGTCTTGGAAGTTTTTTTTGTAATAATAATAAATAATAATAATAATAAAATAAAAAAAACTATACCAATATGTAAAAATTTTAAGGGTCATATTTTTAATTATCATAAGTTTATTTTTTACATTCTGTTCCTCATTTTTTGCCTTATGTTTATATTTTGATTTTTTTTTCTACCTTACGGGTCAAGATTTTTTCTTCTTTTTTTTTTTAATCCATGTATACTTTCAAATGACATAAAAAAAAAAGTAGGCGGCCAACTTTTCAATTTCACAAATACATATAACAAGCCTTTTAATATTAACTAACTTATTGTGCCGTACAGTCCTGTTTTCATTGAGCAGTAAAACTTTTGGAGTCTTAGTAAAATAAACACATACACACACATAATATAAAAAAAAATAATAATGTAGTTGTACGTAAGAATTAAGATTCTTCACATTTTTATTTACTTATTTAATTAGTGTTTAATTTTTTTAATTACTTAAAGCTCTTTACAAGCAGTTTCACTATAGTAAAGAATTTTTCGAAACATCTTAACTTTTAATGTGTTTATACCATGGATGGTTTATACATATAGTACTGCAATGTATACATACGTACATATGTACGTATATGTTTAATTAATTACTGTGACGTCATTTTATTAGTTTATTATCTACCAAAAACAGGCTTGCACCCGATGTACTCTACACATTATATTTTTAATTTTAGTTTTCTCTGTTTTATTTGTTGCTAACAAATTTTTTAATGTGATGATCGTACTATACGCATTACTTAAAGGCGTAGAACACCTTGAACAAAAAACATGTCTAATATCGTAACATACCTAAACATCAACGTTCATTTGACCGGAGTCATTGATTTCTAATTTATTTTCCATTCACAAAATGACAACTGCGGGTTGATGACGTCACAGCTCGCTTGCTTCCGCGCTTGTGGACTAGTGAGCTATGAGGGTGAGGTCACAAACCCGCAGCTGTCATTTTTTGAATGGAAAATAAATAAGAAATCAATGGCTCCGGCAAAATCAACGTTGATATTTAGGTATGTTAAGATATTAGGCAAGATTTTTGTTCAAGGTGTTCTACGCCTTTAAGTATATGTGTAACATTCGTAATAATAATAGACGTAAGATTGTTTACGTCAATTGTCGTGTTGTCATGGTAATGCCAATCAAAAATACGTCGCTGAGCCTGAACTCTTATTGCAATTACTGGCTTTGTGTTTTAAATTAATATTTATCATGACTTATCAGTAGTAAAACATACTAAATAAATAAACATTCATCCTTATTAAAAGAAAACAATAATAAAATAAATAAAGGGCGAGGTAACAATGGTGCTCTATTATACATCTAACCAACCCAAATATGGTTAGAATGTCATTTTAAGTAATTTTGACGATCAACTCAAAAAATCTCTGGAAAATTAAAAATAAATAGTATGCATACATAAATGAATATATGAAATAATAATAAAAGAAGTAGCAAATTGGAAGGACACAAGAAGCATAATGGAAATACTGAAAAAAATACGAATTAAGAGAAAGGAGTAAATAATAATAATAATTCTTATATATATTTTTATATAATTCTTATATTTTATTCTTAAAGAAAAGAAAAGAAGAGAGAGAGAGAGAGAGAGAGAGAGAGATAAAAGAAGGCACATTTTACGTTTAAGGGAGTAGGGTACTGACGTCGGTCATTAGACTCAAACTTTTATCGTCAAAAAAAAAAATCCGAAATTTTGCACAATGATACTTTAGCTTGAGAAAATTTCAGATATATAAATTTTGGGGGTCACCGTGCAAAATAATTTTATATGATTTTTTGAAATTTTAAGCCCATAAGGCCCAATGTTAATGTCAATAAATTTTTTCGGGACGGTCAAACATCTTGAAATTTTTATCACGGCTAGGTGTGACCCTTAGCTACACAATGACAACAAATTTAGTCCCAAAGCACTTCTAGTTTTTTAGATATGAGGTCGGAACCCTACTCCCTTACATTACCTGCCTAAAAAGTCATTAGACGACATATTATCCAGGACCATAATATACAATAATGTGTGCCATATACGTATAGACTGATTATATATATATATAATGTGTGTAATTTGAATGTTTCAGGGAGTTGGATCTTGGTGCCAAGTCAGTGATACAAATGGATGGCAAGAAAACCAGAATCGTGAACAATAAGGTAAGAATAATATGCACTATAGCATCCTTTATAATTTAGCTTCAATTGTGTACGGTACGTGTGGTCATACAGTATTACGTGGGCTTTGTTACCAAGGGTGTCAAATATCAACTATGTAAATCATATGAGCTTCACGACTTTGTGACTTGCCTGTACTGTGTGTGGCGTCTAATATTTATGTACTGTATGATATATACGCAATCATTGTTACTTTTAAAGTAACAACTCGAGTCGTAATTTATGATTATTAGAAACAATAATTATTTCTGAAAATAGGCAGTGAAAAAATGAGTGTAATATTGAAGCTTGAAAACGTTCTGTATTAAAATGAAATACTGTTAACTGCGTTCATATTATTATAGTCTTGTTTATAGGGTGTATGCATTCATGTTAAAGTCGACGCCATGTTGGATAACTCAATAACATGGGTGGCATAGGAAAAAAAATCATTTTCCCAGTTTTAAAACACTAAATGCAATATTTTTTAAAGCATTGATGCTGTAAATATGTTGAATTAGTATCTCAAGTATGTGAGAAAAATAACAAAGAACAAAAAATTAACCGATTTCCCAAAGAAAATGGGCTTAAATGAAGTTTATCCTATGCTGAGCAATGTAATGCACTACTCCAGTATGGCCTCCAAGCGCAATAAATATGATGTCATCCGCATACACCCTATAGTAAAGACTCAAACATTTAAATTGTAAAGAGGAATTGTACGGTAGGAGCTTTATTGAGTTTAACCGGTAACCAAAAATTGGTCAGTGGTTCAGTTAAAGGGTATATTTACTGGAAATATAAAATAATAAATTTTATTATATACTCATAATAATTTTACTAAAATCTGGACGCTTGTAATCACTATAGTAATCGCTTGTAATCACTAGTAGTAAATTAAATTTTGCTGGTTACGTAGTTTTGTTGTAAATTATTTTCACATTTTGTACGATAATATACTCTACACTACAATAAATTTGAAGCTCGTGACCTCTCGTGACACACTGTATTATATTATTATATTATAATGATGACTGTATTACAGTAAAATTTTTTAGCTTTTTGTTTGTACAGTACACACAAAATTTATTTTCCACGCTGGAACATCAATAACTTTCTTTATGAAAAAATGTTGCTATTTTGTAATAACTCTAATAATATAAGTATATAAAAAAGTCTTAACTATCATGTTATGTAGCATAAATTAATATAACATAAACTATGTTGTTATGCATAAATGTTACAGCATTGTGCTATAGCATAATTACTACGTATTTATTTTTGTCTGCATAAAGTTAATAATAAAATAACACCCTCGTAACGTTAGTTAATTTAAACAATAAAGCAGTGCGGACATTATATGATTGCAATTCATTCTTTCAGTGTAAAATACATGTAGGTTTCGTCTAGATACCTTTTCCAATGACGTGACATTGGTTTTGTAATTATCTTGGACTTTATATAAAAGGATTTAAAGTGTCATATTCAATTTATATCACACTTTATGGCTTTTTTTTATATTTTTATACGTGCAAGATGTAAGAAAACGATTTGTGTAGGTATAAGAAAACGTGTAGGGAATCGAAATATGCTATGTTTTTATTATATAATATAAAGTTTAAGAAATATCAATATATTTCTTGGACTGCATTTGAAGAGAAAAGTCAAATTAAAATTCTTAACCGTAACAAAATAAAAATCTACAATATATGCAATACAGGACCTATTTAATAACAGAAAGCGCCTGATTTAATATGTAATAAATGATAAAACATGCGTAATTAACTTCATATAATGTAATTAAATTTTCATACAGACAAATTTATTGCATTAGTACATTAGTGCTAAGAGACCCCCGTCAAAAAATCACTAGTGGAAAATATTGAAAACCCGATGGCTAATTTGGTGGTGAATTTGGTGAATTAAAAGCACCATTGGAGTAACCAATGGATCATCTGCAATGGTTACCATTAGGTTTGAATGGTTATTGCTATTGAGAAGTAGTTCAGTGCCAAAAAAGTTCACTACTGCAGTATAGTAACCATAATTTATTTTTATAAATTATACAAAATTTACATTTCATATTGGTATTATAATTTCACTGCTTCAGAGAGCATAATATAGCTCGTGTCAAAACACGAATATTCTATTATGTAAAACATAATTTAATCAATAAAAATGTGACATTGGCTTTCAGCAATTGTCACTATACTGCAGTATACTATGTAATATAGTATAAACTGCTTCCAATAATTTTGAAAATTCTAGTAGATTTTAATATAATATATTTTCTTTTATCAGGAAGGGGGGAAAAATGAAATTTTGTTTGCTAACTCATTGCTTTCAAATCTGTAACAAAAATAATGCATATTATTTTCATGCACACGTAAAAAAATAAATTACGTAATTAACGCTCCATTGAATTATACTTTTGGAGAGCACAAATGTTGCTATTTTCTATAATAACATAAGTAATTATGTTGAAAATCTTATTATGCTATGCTGTATAGTCACTATACTTTATAGCATAAATTATGCATATAAATGTTGCTGCATTGAGCTAGCATAATTACGTTTTCATTTTTGTACGTGTATTACATATTATAATATTATAGAGTTCAACGAACAAAAAGTTACTTAAATGAGTATATTTCCTATATGGTCATTCCTTAGTAATCTAGCAAAACATTATATTTCCTCAAATAAAAAAGAAAAATGCTAAAAATAAAATCATGCGACGTTTCAGAAATTAAAGAAATTACAAACATTAAAAAAACATTGCTCGATGAGATGGTCTCATTTTCTATATAATATTATTATTGATTAAACACGTCACATACAAATATCTTGTAGTTTAGGGTGACACTTTTGTCCCTGATCATCTTAAAAGTTGGCACAAAACCTCTTATTTTTTTGAGCACTTGTAGAGATGCCTCTCTGTTCAATATTTTATGGCTTTTTTTTTTTTTTTTTTTTTAAATATTTTTTACACGATTTTAAAACTGACCCTGTTGTGCCCTATGTGTGTATTAAAAAAAAAAAAAAAAAAAAAAAGTGATGCATCTCTACTTATAGTTATGGGATAGTAAGGAATATAAACTTAATTGTTAGCACGACCGACACCTACATTTTTTTGTTGTATTATACTTGGTTTACAATTCTAAATTATTGATCACAATAATAATAATGATTTCGTATTATAAAATTCCTCTAATGCATGTTGAATGTCATGATGTATACTTCAAAGTTTAAAATATTTTTACGTTGACTGCATAATATTTATACGTCTCATGTTTAAAAAATCATAATTATACACCCTTTATGATGTATTTCAAATTTCACATTTCGTATTTCGATGAGAAAGTAAAGTGAAATTGTATACCACATAGTTTCTGTACTTATTTTCCCCCACAGTATTACAACATTAAATAATTATGCTATACTCCCCAATTACATAATATATAGCAGAAATACGATATAATTATACGTAGTTGTAGTTATTTTATTTCTGATTTCAATGGTAATGTAAGAAGACTTGCAAAAGTAGGTTTAGTGAGAAAATAAACAAACTCACAGCCCAACAATACTAACAAAGTGCTAGCAGACGACTTTGTGTTCCTGTCTACATTTAACATGCTTTCTTATGGGGCAATGAAGCAGCTGTAACTCAAGTTAAAATTATTTCTTGGAGCTGAAATTTTTACTGTATAGGTTACTGAGCCTTAAAGCTTTTGTTTTCATGGATTTGAAGTCAGTTGGGTGAAAATAGTAAATTGTAACCAAATTGATTGAAATCTGGAAAAACAAAAGCTTTGAGACTTAGCAAGCTACAATATAAATTTCAGCTCCGAGAAATAATTTTAACTTGAGTTACAGCTGCTTCATTGCCCCATAAGAAAGCATGTTAAATTGAGACAGGAACACAAAGTCGTCTGCTAGCACTTTGTTAGTATTGTTGGGCTGTGAGTTTGTTTATTTTCTCACTAAACCCACCTTTGCAATTAAGTCTTCTATTATGCCACTGAATGTAGCATAAAACACGAAATTGATTTTTCTCTCGTTGGACAGAAATAAATACGTAATAATTATGCTATATAGCTCAATGCAGCAACATTTATGTATAACATGCTACATTGTATAGCAATTATTTATAATATATCATAGTATAGTTAAAACAAATTTAGTAATTACTAGTGTTATTAAAAATATATCATTTGTGCTCTAGAATATAGAGATTATTCAATGTAGCATAAATTACGTAATTTATATTCTCTCGTGTGATTGAACTTAAAATAAAAAATACTATACTGTTCGTGAAAATAAATTATGACTATAATATAGTTTATATCATAACATAACAAAATGTATTTTGACGTTAGTATATTTTTGTGAGAACACAAAGCCAGAGAGTAAATTATAGTAATTTAGATATCTAGCTAATCTATTTGAATCTCAACATGAACTTGGAAATTGAAATCGATTTTATAGCTGACTCATACATACATTCACTCTATACTAAAAGCTCTATAGTGAGAAATGTGAGTCTATTGTGTTGTACGTATATAACGTGGGTGTTAAAAAAGATGATGATAAGATGTAACGAGCACGTGATTTAATTCTTATCGTGATGACAAGCATGTAAAATAAATAAGTTTTGGGAGTTGACACCTCGCATAGAATAATATTACGTATAGTAATAATTATGACATTTTTCTGATATATACATTATATAGGATGATTGCATATGTGCGCCTTAGCACAATATTTGAGGAAATAAATCTTTAATTAATTTAAATAATCGTCCTTCTGGAAAAATGCATTTTATAAGCTTTTTTGTTGTTGTTTTGTTTTGTTTGTTTGAAAGGCCAAGTTTTAGGCATGACAACTCGTCTGGCCCACTCTTATACACCTAACCCCAACAGAAAATAATATCACTTTTAGTCAATAAAACAACGAAAGAAGACAAATTTCATGGTAGCATAACGCTATACGTAAGTAAATGACAAAAATGCATAAAAAATAAATGCAAAAAGAAAACAAAGAAAAAAAAAAAAAAAAAAAAAACTACATGGAATACATTAATATGCAATATGTAATATGCAAGCATAATTATAGAATAACTCTGAAGAGATTCTGGTCTGAAGAAAAAATGTCCCCTCAATGATAAATCATGAAATGGGACTATAATACATACACATATTTCTAAACCCTTCTAACCCTTAAAACTGGAGCGATAACCTTGTAAAATAGGCAACCCGCTTTACAACTTCCATTTTCAACCTATAGATGTTATAAATTTCAAAACTTGTCAAAATGTCAAAACTTTTTGTAACCCCAGTTTGTGAGGCTATACAGAAGGATTGAGTGACATAGTGTATGAATGATGGTCCCATCGTATGAGTTTTATATGATTTAATGTTTTGTAGTCAGGACGCCTTTAAGTTGTTTTAGGCCTTCAAAAAATTAACATTTATATTTTTTAATGTCTACAATAAAAGACGTGCAAATGAAGTTATAGCGAGAAAATAACCTTTAG
Organism: Ecdyonurus torrentis; assembly: GCA_949318235.1. Lineage (NCBI taxonomy): Eukaryota > Metazoa > Arthropoda > Insecta > Ephemeroptera > Heptageniidae > Ecdyonurus > Ecdyonurus torrentis. The sequence continues at coordinate 49,111,323 of OX439129.1, forward strand.
AGGCCAATAACACTAAAACAAAATGTGGTAGCAGACGACCTTGCCTTACTGTCTAAATATAACATAATAATAATAAAATAAAACTGCACAGCATAACTAAATATGTTTTATATAGTATAATATGCATTCCCAAATCAGCAACATTTTGTGGTATTTGATATAAATTTATCATAATTTTTTATACGTTCTTTTATCCACTATATTATACTGCTACACACGTACAAAAATAAATAATAATCTGCTATATAGCTTATATTCAGTACAACTTGTTTAATATAGCATGTTCTATGCTATATACTTCGTAATAACTATACAATGCATAAATATTATATTGCTACAATACATAGCATAAATATTTATGTTTTTCTAATTAAGCTTTATTTATGCGATATATAACATAAATTCACCTTGACTTTCGTGCACCTTAACTCACATTGTTTTTCATATTTACAGTTTAAATTTGACTGTACTAGAGTGCGATAGGCCACTGTACTCATGTAATTACCTCTACTCTGCTGTTGTGACGTAATCTTAAATTACACAATAACCAGCAGGCTGTACTTGCCTGACCCTGTGTTTACATTATATTTATGCAAGGTAACAATATAAAACAATTACATACTGGGTGAACCTACTTTTGTTATACTATTTACAATGCAAGATAATATTATATTACTTATGCATTGCAATGTTTTAGATTTTATATACAGGCATATATGTTTACATTTTAAGTTTTTATATTATTTAGTTATGAACTCTGCTAAGAAATATATAGAATAATTATAATATACAATTAAGTAGATAGCCTCTTCAAATTAATGTAAGTGCGGTGAACGTGTTTTTCTTTCTTTCTTTTCTTTTTTTTTTTTTTTTATTTATATTGTCGACCGAAAACAGTCTTGCGCCCAATACATATAATAGGCGATACTACACACCATAGACTTATGTCTATGCTACACACAGTATACAGAACATAGAAATAATTAATTAAATACACATGTACACACACACGTCTGTGATAGTATATTTTACCGTTCAAAAAGTCGCGCCACATTTGCAATGTTATTCTTTTAAGGCGGGAAATCAGCTACTACGGGATTTGACTAAAAAGTCGTAAAGAAGGAAAAATCTGAAATTTTGCATGGGTGATTAGTTAGGTTAACGCAACTTTAAAAATGTAAAAATTTTGGGAGGTCACCATTCTAGATTTTGAATTAGGATTTTTTGAAGTTTTCGTCCCATAAGAGGCCATGTTAATTTTAGTAACTTTTAAAAATTATTTTCTCTCTTATCTGATGGTCACGAATACTAAAATTTTTATCATGGGTAGCTGTTATCATTAAGTTTGGGGTGACATCAAAAAATTAGGAACTTTTCTTTTTAGATTTTGAGATACAAGCCAACTAAAGACAACCCTTAAAAACACGCCCTATATTTGAATGGTAAAATATATTATATCATAATATAGTGTACAAAATTGAATTACAGATTATGCATAATAACATAGTTACTGTTGGGTTTTATTATTATTAAAGTATCAAATTTTAATTGTTTTATATAGGAATCATTGAAAATATCAACATTTATTTCATTACATAACGTGGTAGCGTCACATTGTTTTATTAAAAATATCACGTCTATACATAGAAAACAACAACTTTATTGTATTAACATTAAAAATTAATTAACAATTATGTATTATTTACATTGAGCATGTTACACACGATTGTAACCATTTCAATTCAGCTTTACTTGTTTTTCTCATAAGAGTAACATTGCGAATTTACCGCGAGTTTTTGAATGGTAAAATATATTATCAAAATCGTGTGTACACAGTATATACACGTGTACACTGTACAGTCATTCCAATAAAAAATGAAATTCTATTGGCATATGGGAATAGCATGTATTTAGATAGAGTTTTGCGTCAAATGAAATCTCCATCTGATTGCATTGAATGGCCATAAGCCAATACAATTTCATTTTTTATTGGAATGATTGTACTAGAATTCAATATAATATATTGTGGATTAAATTTTATTGAAATATAGGCAAATTTATCATAAGTATAGATGGAAATCCCTAAATCCCTATATACAATAAAATTTATTTATTTTTTGTTGTATTTAATCTAAAAAAAAAAGGGGAAATTAACTATAGATATATATACACCTGAGGCAAAATTAGCGTTATTACAATAAAATATATTATGACAATGTATAGCTTTTGTTGTGTGCATACATTTATTTTCAAATACAGTTGAACGTGGTTTTTGTAATATAGTGCATGAAAAAAAATTTTGATCATCATCCAAATACATTCTCAATAATTTTTTTTTTTTTTTTTTTTTTTTTTTTGTAATTTTGACTTCAATAAGGACAAGCACCATTGTTTAAAATTGTGTGTTACAAAGACTTTTTGTTGACAGATGCATATACCGTATATAGAGATAGTACTTGCCAAAAGTGCAGCTTTTTGTGAAAATTTCTAATGTAATTTATTTATGTATATTAATTAGTTTACTTTTTACACTTACTTACAAATTAGTTATGTATATATTTATTGATTTATTAGATATTAGTATATAGTTTACAGTAACACATAAAAACCATGCTATACACTTGTATATAGACTTAATTTGTCAATTGTCATTAAATATAATAACTAGAGTATACATGCCCCATATAAGAGTACACTCTTCGAACGGCACTTTCAATAAACATAAAAAAAAAGTACTTATTGTTAGCATGCATACTTTCATGACGACAGAAAAGTGCACTTTTTTTAAATCGTTTTATATTTGATGTTGACTTACTCTTTTCTTTTACTTAACTTATACATAAAGAAATCTCAGTACATTTCCCTTGCTGGGTTGTTAAACTATATAGCTGTGTTTGTCATACAGTATAATAATATTACAAAGCATGACATTAGGTTTTCTTTGCTTATTCATCTAATTACATTGCTGTAAAATCACATAAAGTATTGCCTTATCGGCACTCGTGACTAGGCTTATATATACTCAGAAAATAAATGTTAATTTTCAACGCACAATTCTTGAAACAATATATAAATATACCTGTACGATATGCTTTGATTGTGTGTCAAAGCACGAGTGTATTTTTTAAATTAAATCAATCTAAATTATTGAATTTATTAAAAAAAAAAAACCTTTTCTTTTAAGAGCAAGGTATACTTGTTACTATATACAATTTTGTAGATGCTAGTGTCGACTGTCGATACATAGTATGATGAGTTCAAAAGATACGTGGCTTTCATACTCTATATAGTCTCTATACCCATTTAACTATGTAGTAAACAGTACCCATGCACTGGTATAATATAGTGAGTAAACATTTTAAATACTTAATCTCTAGTTCGAATTTTGGATAATTTTAGGTACTCCAATCTAAAAAATGGTGCATTACTTTATATACGAATCCTAACTTATTTAAGATAATAACTTTTAAGTTATTATGAGTAGCTAAAATAATGCATCTTAGCAAGTTATTAAAAATAGCTAAATAAAATTGTGTAAGTTTTTTTTAAGTTAAAATAGCTATTGTTAATAATTTGCTAAAATACAATATTTTTGCTGCTCATAATAACTTAAAATGATTATCTTACATAAGTTAGTATTTGTAACTAAAGTAATGCACCAATTTTTAGAGTGTCTATGCATTTTAGAATTTGAAGTATGAATGATTTAGAAACAAAGTGTACTAAGGACCAGTTTTAATACTGTATACTAGTCTCTACTAGTTTGTATTCTCAGTGTACCAAGCTTGCAACTCTCTCATTTGTTACCATTTACTGTAAAGCGATAATAATTACATCCTTGCGTTGTACTATTAAGCTATATAATATGTATAATTATAAATATGGTTTTAATTCAAATGTTTGAAAGCTATAAAAAAATAACATGCTCATTTTCATTAACAAAATTATTTACGCTTTAAAATTTTTTTATAGTATATTATTATGATCATGGTCAGAGAAGATTCTCGTGACGTCATTTTCATTGAATGAAAGAGAAAATATTCGCGTGTCAACACCCGCGCACATATTTCAAGTAAAAGTTCTAATTAAAAAAAAAAATATTTTTTTTTTATTATGCCAACTTTTATGCATTTCTTAAATATAATAATAATAATAAAAAAATCGTATCGATGTTATGAGCTTTCGCTTATATTATTGTTTTCACTTGCACATATATTTAGATTCTATAATTATGTTGATATTAACACAAAGTTTCGGTATACAGTGTACCTATATGTGGTGTTATTTGGACGAACCACATAAAGTTGATTTTTGGTGATGATATTATATCGATCGATAATAACTCATCTCATAACTACTCGTCTTAAAGTTTTAACAAGTTTTGCGTATCAAACAAACACAATGTTACAATATGTTTTTTCAAACTATATATATATATATATATATATATATATATATATATATATATATATATATATATATATATATATATATGTATATATATATATATATATATATATATATATATATATATTAAATTTTTTGACTTTTTCAAAAAAAAAAAAATAATAATAAAAATATATTATGATTTTCTACAAAAAAAAAGAAAAATTATTAATTTTGTTTTCTTTAAATTAATCAAACAGAAACAACAAAAAGGAAGCATTTATGAGTTGCCAAGGGAAAAAAATTGGGTGTTCAAATTTGAATTTATTTGGGGTATAGGATAGGGTTTAAAATCTCAAAATCGCCTTTTGCCCAAGATAAAAAAAAAAAAAAAAAAAAAAAAATCTGTCATATACAATTTGTAGCTCATGAAATGATATATTTTCAAATTTGTTTATTACTGTTTTTGGATAAGAATCATTATAATGTATTTAAATAAGAAAATTCAATATTATATTTTAGTAATTAAAATCCCATAATGATTTATTATGATATTTAATATAGCATATTGTTACTTCAGATGACAAATGGTTATTTAACTTATAACAATTTAAAGACATTATTTTGATATTCAGTACTACAGTGCTAAAGTCACGTCATACATAAATATGTAAAATTGAGCGGACCGCCCGCCAGATTTGTTGTGACAGGTAAAGGCGTTAGTTGTCGCCAATCAGAAATAAAATCCCATGTCACGCTCTACATGACAAAATAACAGGTTGCCGTCACGTGACTGACCTGCACTTTTTGTTGACAAAAAAAAAAAAAAAAAATGAAATGAAATGAAATGAAATGAAAACAAACCGCGAGAGCAATAGTACAGGTCACGCGCTTCGTCTCCAATTTTATATAAAAAAAAATATCTGTGGAATTGATAGCAATATACGAACGAGGACGAAATTAAATACATTTAATAATGCTATAGCTAATTTTCAGAACAATTCAATTGTTTTTTCTTAATTTCCACTCTCCTTGCAATCAAATACAACAACTTCAATAATACAATATAATTTATGCTGTATACTTCATAATAATAACATGTTACAAAGCATTATTATTATACTATACAGTATAATTTTTTGTTATGCTGTTCTATAGTTTTTGCTATAATAACGTAAATGCAGCATAAATCACGTATTTTTATTCTTTCTGTGTATAAAGACGGAAAATTAAAGTTGAGGCTTAGATGCAGTAACATTTATGCATATCTTCATAACTTATGCTATATTATGTTGCATAACAGTTCAAACGTTATTACTTATGTTATAACAAAATAGCAACATTAGTGCTCTATAATATACAGCAATTATTCACAACAGCATAAATTACGAAAAAAAAAAAAAAATGTGAGGGGAGTGCCATGGTCAGAGGCCGACAACTGATTTCATCAAATTAGTTGTAATTTTAAATCTCATTGTGTCAGTCACTCCTGGATAACAATATCAGGGTTGGTTGATCAGCATTAAGGGTATGATTAGGGTATGTACGATTTTTGGTTGTTAAAGTTAACATTGAATCTTTTGCGAGTTCAATTTGGTGTTACCCTGTAATTTTTAAGTAATATCTGTGTTTTTTTCTTAGCCCAGAGTATTAGGACAAGAGAGAGAGAGAATTATTATGTAACAGAGAGAACAAATCTATAGCTACTTGTAGAGTATCCCCATCACACTTTGACTCAATCTTTTTATCATGAGAGTAAATTATAAGTTGAAGCACATAGGATTGAGAGTCTCTATAAAAAGACATCCTCCCCCTCATAAGTTACTTTGATCAATCCTGCGGGTCAATATAGCAACACCATACAATCTGTCTGTGATGTTGAGGGGTCTGTTCTGTAGCAATAATCAACTACTGAAGAGAACAAACAAACAAAGGAAGTATTTCGTGATGTCACGTTCATGACAAAGCTCGTCTCTCAGTCACAATCACGTGCCGCAATCACGTGTCAATGATCGTCGTATAAATTATTAAGTGACCACTTGGTGCTGCGTGAGTAGTGACAGACCACGTGATACATTGCGTATGAGTGATGTAACTGTAATACCGAGCTGGTATGGCCGAGTGGTGAAGGCAGCTGACTCGCAACTCTGTACTCCTCACCGAGTATAGGTTCGAGCCACTGCTAGGTGCGTACGTGAAGTGTGAGAGCACAACACGTTGCACGATGCATGTTTACATGCATTCCATGACGACGCACAGTATTCGGGAGGTGCATGATTGATGTGATTGCACCGACCAGCCTGCCTAGTTGTTTCCACGGTTTCTCTAGGCTGTCATGGCGAATGCCGGGCTGTGTACTTAGGCCGTGGCCAGCCCGTGTGTGCTTTTCCATTAATTGGAAAGTCCTTACCTGTCGATAAGACAATGTCTTGACTGGGACTGGGATTGGTGTATAGCACGATAACACAATATGGCAAAAAAAAAAAAAAAAAAAAAAAAAAAAAAAAAAAAAAATGTTTAGTGTTATGGTATGTGTGCTGGTTTAATCAATCAATTTTACTATATATATAAGTAGTACAATTGTTTTTTTAAAATTAAATTATTTGCAATATAAAGATTTTGATTTTTCTTTTCTTTTCTTATCATTAAATTTCTTTATTTAAGGATTGTATACAGGTGGCTTGTATCTCAAAATTTTAAACGAACTTTTCAAAAATTTATGATGCCATTTGAAAGTTAATTGTAACAGCTACCTATGATAAAATTTTCAGAACCCGTGATCACAAATAAGAGAGAAAATAATTATTGAAATAACATAGACTCTTATGGGACTAAAACTTCAAAAAATCATAATTTGAATAGCATGGTGATCCCCCCAATTTTTTTTCCTTTTTGAAGATACCATATCCTAATGTATCATTGCAAAGTTTCAGATTTTTCTTTCTTTGTGTACAGTTTTTTAGTCAAATCCCGCAGTACCTGATTTCCCGCCTTAAAATAAAGTTTAACATTTTTAATGCATTTCTTATAGAAAAATCGTTTTCACAATTACAACAATTGAAAAAAAAATTTCATTACAAGTAGTCCATTGTTTCAGATTTAGTAATTAAAATAATTTTATGATAGATAGGGTAATTTAATATTGCAAAAGTGAACAGTAATTTCAAGATTTCAAAAAATGAGTATGCTTTTTTTGTTTGTTTTTTTAAAAATTTTTGGTCGTACTTCACTGAAATTCTGTAAAATTAAATTGATTTTTTTTTTTTTTTTGCAAATTCTGTATAATTAAATTGATTTTATTTTTGCACCAAATCTACACAATTGCTACAAATTGTACAAATTGCAGAGATAATAGTGCATAGAGATATTCACCAGATATGCAAACTTTTACCCTAAAAGAAGTATAGGGTCTATGCATTCATGTTAAAGTCGACGCCATGTTGGATAACTCAATAACATGGGTGGCATAGGAAAAATATCATTTGGACAGTTTAAAAACACTATACAATATTTTTGAGAGCATTGATTCTGTAAATATGTTGAATTAGGATCTCAAGTATGTGAGAAAAATAACGATAACAAAAAATTAACCGACTTCCCAAAGAAAATTGGCCTAAACAAATTTTGTCCTATGCTGAAGCAATGTTATGCACTACTCCAGTATGGCCTCAAAGCGCAATAAATATGACGTCATCCGCATACACCCTATATTAGCCATACAAGATGTGACTATAACAAGAACATTTAAACTACGTCATTATAACAAAAGTAAGTACATACATACGTACAGGTCAAAGTCCCTGCCTCGGGTGTTCCTTTAACGTAACCAAAATTGATAAAGAATAATAACTATTTTTTCTTCACAGGATAACTACTTGATGCCAATGTTTTTTGTTTTGTTTTATTACATGTTATATTTTGTTGTTGAGGTTTCTATTTGATAAAAATACTGTAAATATTATTTTTTGGAAATCAATTAAATTCCCATGAATAAGTCATATAAAATAATAAAAATAAAGTTCACAAATTACAGACTGTTACGAAATCGTACTTCTATATAGACAATATCTTGTTTGTATAATAAAACCATGATTTTTTGTCCTAAAAAAAAATGATTATCATCATTCATCTCATCACCTATATTAGTAAAATATAGTTTTTCTTTTTTTCATGGTAATTCTGAAATGCAAAGCTTCCTTACTGATTATGATTTAAGACAATTATAAACATTCCAATGTTAGTGTCATAAGAACAAAAAAAGTATAAGAAAAATTAAAGGAATAGACCGGAGAAAAACATAAGCAGTTATATCACAAAACACTTGATGGGATTTACATATAAATATAACTTTAGTTTGTCTCAAAACCCAACAGTAGCCCCGTATAGCAGTGATCAGAAAATTCGATTTATGCAACCCGCACAACATTTACATACTAATTTTTGCATGTCTGACGTCATAAACATGATTTTTTACGCAAATTGCATACTTTACAGTTTTTTCACGCTCTCACGTGGGGCTACATTAACATTCTGATAAAAATTGTCAAAGTTTTGATGATCCCATTTCGTGTTTATTCATTAAAAAGCACATGTTGTTTTATGTGATCTATGGCTTTAATTAGCTTATATTACAGTGTAGTAATGCGTAGATGTTTAATATCTCTTAGACAGTTCTTTTTTGGTATTCACTTTATACATAAAATTTACTTTATGTAGATCACGTACCTGTACTTGAATTTATGATTTAAAAAACACACATTATCATATGAAATATGATAGACCTATACCTATTATGTACCAATACGTAGTTCTCTCTCTCTCTCTCTCTCTCTCTCTCTCTCTCTCTCTCTCTCTCTCTCTCTCTCTCTCTCTCTCTCTCTCTCTCTCTCTCTCTCTCTCTCTCTCTCTCTCTCTCTCTCTCTCTCTCTCTCTCTCTCTCTCTCTCTCTCATGCATGTTATATGAATTTACTCGACATAAAAAAAGCAGTAAGATTTTTAAAACGATATAAGATAGTGTTAAAAACAAGTTTAAAAAATATTGTTATATTATATAAAAGAGGATTAGAAACGAGTATAAGAAAAGAATCTTGTTACATATAAAAATGTAATTGCAAAAATTGAAATTTGATCTATACTATATACATACATACATACAGTACTTAATACAGCATTAAGTATTATACAGGACACGTACAGTAAAATATATAATATGTTTAGTATGCAGCATTATTGAAATATACGCGGTGATGTGTAATATTGCGAGAGTTATTAGGTTTCATCTGAGAGAGAGAGAGAGAGAGAGAGAGAGAGAGAGAGAGAGAGAGAGAGAGAGAGAGAGAGAGAAATTCACTAATCAGACATGACACATATGAACACCAAATATCCAATTTCTTACATTTGCATTCCACACGTCGCAAAATTTATATTATTATAGTTTTAACCTCTCAAAGTGTTTCATTTCTCTATTCCAGATAAGATACACTTAGAAAACAAATGTTTATACTCAACAGTCTTAACGCATAAATGTTAACACAGTACCTGCACGAAATACTTTGATTTTACATCAAAGCACGAGTGCATTTCACTAAAATTCCAATCATGTAGAGGCTATTATGATGAACAATTGATTTATGGATTTTTCGTAAACATTAGAGTATACATTTCGCTACTACAGTAACCATGCGTACTGGAAGTGAGTAAACATTCACTGTCAGAGAGTAAACATTTTAAATGTTAAATCTCTAGTATTGAATTTTGGATAATTTTAGGTGTATACACTCTGTATTTATTAAAATTTGACGTTTAAAATAAACATGAATGTTTAGAGACAAAATGCACGAAATGTTCATAGTGAGAATCATTGCAGTTTTAATAAACTTAGCCTCTAATAATCTGTATTCTTTCACATTATAATTACTAATTTATTGTAATAATTACTTTGGGACTCTTTTATAACATTTTTTGTTTGTTTTACGAAAATATTCTATATATAGATAAAGACTGCAATGCAATGAAACATCACGTTAGAGTACTCTAGAAGGGGGGAGTATACGCGCACCCTTTGTTGGGGTTTTTTGATCACGAAAAATCGCGTAAGTAATGGGAAAAATCGCGATTTTGAAACATCATAACTATTGAACAAAGGAAGTTACAGCATTGAAATTTTCACAGAACAAACTTCATTTTATGGCGATTTTATGTTTAAATTTTCAAAACCCTCAGTGTGCTATAAATTTAATTTATTTTAGCTTTAAAAATATCATATTTTGAAAATCAATACTCGACGCTCATTGGCTAATGCGCTCCAACAATGAAAAATAAAAAGTAAACAAACTCAACGCTCTTGTGCTTGCTGTCCACTGTTTATAAATACACAACAAGTATACATACTTCGATTAAAAATGATAATCTCAAGTTTATGTATCTTAAATTATTGTTTTAGTGTTATAACTTGAAACAATGTTTCTATTATTCTTAATATCTGTAAAAGAAAAAAAAAATGAAATTATTTGATCAATATTTCATTAATAATTTAAAAGTTTATTATACATTATAATCAAAAAAATAATAATTTGTTAAATTTTTAACATTTGATTTTTAACAACTCGACAAGTATTTATTAAAAATAGATTATTATTTCCTTTACTTTACATAATATACCATAGAAATGCAATTTTTTGCTATTTTGAGGAAACATTTTTATATACAGTCAACTATACGCATCAACTTAATAAAACTTGAGAGTTTGTTTTAATTTTTCTTTTAAAAGATACTATTCGTAAAATGCACTTATTGTGTAAGAAATATACTTAATAAATTGAATACATTATTAATTCTTTTATGTAAATTAAAATTTACTTTATAATTTCTATAGAAAAAGCCATTTTCAATAGAAAGTCTGGACTCTGGCACAGTTTGGAAAGCTAAACTAAAGACTTTTGTTGTGTATACTAAATATTTAATTTTATTGCAATACAATACTTATTAATAAATGGTACTAATTCATTAAACACATGAAAAGGAAATATTATACATGAAAGAAATAAATACATTATTTGATGGTAAAATAAGATGATAAGAAATGTAGTTTCTCCCAATATAACATGTTGATTTTTATACCCCTGCAGTGAAGACTGGAGTTTTTGCAGAGAGATGTAGAATGTAGGCAAAATTAACTTTTCAGGGGTTCGGACCCGGACCCGAAACCTTCCAAAACCCGAGATTTTTGGCGGGTTTTTGGGACCCATTTGAAAAATACGGGTTCAAAAACCCGAGCCCTAATTTTCGTTGAGTTTGAAAATTTTTTGATTGAAATATTAAGAAATGTACATAAACATGAAAAAATATAAAGTAAATTTGTTTAGTATTAGATTTTTTTTTTTTTTTTTTTTGCCACAGAAACATATACATGCATGCAACACAAATTTTAATTTGTTTAAATATCTGGAAAGATTTTTTATTTAAATTTTATTTTTTTAACTATGTGTAAGAGTAGGTTTTAGTCTAGTTATCCAGATTTTTATGCAATTTCAATAAAACCTTCTTTCTAAACTTTCAGTACGTTAAAAAAAACTAAAAAAATTTTTTTTTTCAATTATATACCTCAAATTATGTTAAAAACATTATGTTCCGAAAGAAGAAAAATTAATATACGCCTGAATTATAAAGCTTGTAGGAGCTGCATTTTTTTAAAATTAATAATGTTGCTGACTTACAGCTTGTATGATGACTTTTTTTTATTATTATTATTTTATTAATATGAATATATACAGGCAATAATACTAAGTTTCTTATTTGGCTAATTGACAAGATGTAGCAAATCAAAACATTGATTATTTATTATTATTATTTGCATTCTTTTTTAACTTGCTGCAATTTTTTAAATTCTATTTCAAAAAATTTTAATCTGCTCTTACTTATTGAACTTATAAAAAATTATTTAATTGATTAATTGAAAACCTGAACCCAGACCCGATGAAGATTTTTGAGGGGTCCGGACCCGGGTCCCGGACCCGAAAAAAAAATCACGGGTCCAGGACCCGGGTCTTCGGACCCGACAATTTTTTGACGGGTCCGAACCTCTGGAACTTTCTTCCTAATTATCTTTTTGAAAAACATATTAAAATATTTAGAGCCATATTCGACCGTCCATACTTTGGAAAAGTACTAGAGCTCTGAATAGACCGTGAACCCGCGCGTGGTCCAAAAGTAGAGTTCAATATAAAACTTTCAATATCTCCTTGAGTTTGAGCGCTATTTAGATGCGCTATTTTACCTCTAGATAAGCAAGATGTTTAACCTTTTTGTCATGCCTATGCGATTTTCAACCCTTAGGTTTTTTTACCCTTCAAGGGTTAAAGACCAAAAACACGATTTTCAATATTATAACCTTTGCTATATGCTTTTATTTTTTATTTATTATTATTAATTTTTGTGAATTTCATTTCTGTGGTGTCTGAAAGTCATGTAGTACCTCCTATTAAAACAATATGAAAAGAAATCTTTAAAAACCATGCCAATAGAAAATAGGGCGTAAAAATGATAAGAAAAAGAAGAAGAAGAAAAAAAAAAAAAAAAGTAAATAACACGGAAAAGCAAAGCTTACCCAAAATAAATATTTGGTGCTGAAATCTTATTGCCAGGACCTTTCTCATAGGGCACATTGCGTTTTAGCTCTATATGACCCCCTGGAGGGTGTTTGGGGTGGGGTTTTCCACCCTATTATGATTCTAAAAACTTAAGTAAAAGTATTCGTGTCAGATATCGCTCTAGGCAAAATCGACCCTGCTGAGCTCGAATCCGTTGTCAGATTTTTGGTAGATGCCACCCGCTAAGGAGATAGGAGTGGGTTTTTATCCTCAAAAGAGGTAAATTTTTGGAAAATAAAGCAACATTGAATTGTAATAAAATGCAATATTTTCGTTAATCTAATTGCATATTCCAGTACCTCTGGTATGGTTTTAACATGAATCCCATGCATTTCCAGTTTAAATCACTTTAAAGAGGGTAGCTGGGGTTGTTGTTTTTACCTTTTTTTATAAATTAGGTGATTGGTGAGATATCATTCTTAATTAAAGTAACCCAATCATTTAATTAAAAAAAATATAATAAAATAAAGGTGAAAAATGCACCCTGCAACCGTCTTTAAAGTGATATAAACTGGAAATGCATAGGATTCATGTTAAAAACATACCAGAGGTACTGGAATATGCAATTAGATTAACGAAAATATTGCATTTTATTACAATTTAATGTTGCTTTATTTTCCAAAAATTTCCCGGTTTTCAGAATAAAAACCCACCCCTATCGCCATAGGGGTGGCATCTACCAAAAATCTGACAACGGATTCGAGCTCAGCGGGGTCGATTTTGCCTAGAGCGATATCTGACACGAATACTTTTACTTAAGTTTTTAGAATCATAATAGGGTGGAAAACCCCACCCCAAACACCCTCCAGGGGGTCATATAGAGCTAAAACGCAATGTGCCCTATGAGAAAGGTCCTGGCAATAAGATTTCAGCACCAAATATTTATTTTGGGTAAGCTTTGCTTTTCCGTGTTATTTACTTTTTTTTTTTTTTTTTCTTCTTCTTCTTTTTCTTATCATTTTTACGCCCTATTTTCTATTGGCATGGTTTTTAAAGATTTCTTTTCATATTGTTTTAATAGGAGGTACTACATGACTTTCAGACACCACAGAAATGAAATTCACAAAAATTAATAATAATAAATAAAAAATAAAAGCATATAGCAAAGGTTATAATATTGAAAATCGTGTTTTTGGTCTTTAACCCTTGAAGGGTAAAAAAACCTAAGGGTTGAAAATCGCATAGGCATGACAAAAAGGTTAAACATCTTGCTTATCTAGAGGTAAAATAGCGCATCTAAATAGCGCTCAAGCTCAAGGAGATATTCAAAGTTTTATATTGAACGCTACTTTTGGACTACGCGCGGGGTCACGGACTATTCCGAGCTCTAAAGTATAGTACTTTTTCAAAGTATGGACGGTCGATGGCTCTAAATATTTTAAGATGTATTTCAAAAGATAGTTACTAATTAGGTAAAAAGTTTATTTTGCATACATTCTACATCTCTCTGCACACTCCAGTCTTCACTTCAGGGGTATAAAGATCATATTGGGAGAAACCGCATTTATTAATCATCTTATATTGCCATGAAAATAGGGCGTAATTACATCATTCTATGCAATAAATGAAGAAGAAAAAAAAAAAAAAAAGGTATACGAATGATGAAAAGTTATTGTAAATAAAAAATAAACATTAATTAAGTGCGGAGAAATAAGTAAAAACACGTGCAACTTAATTAATTTTTGATCTATGTTTCGCGATCGAGCGTAGTTTCAAAAATCGACACTGCTGGTATAGAGATAAAAGATTAAATCTACTTTTATGCTAATTATTTTTATGAAAAAAAAAGCGCAAATTTCATTACTCTAGCTGGACTAGGGAAAAGGTTAAAAAAACGAGATGTTTCGTGTATATTATGCCTACTATATTTACGTAAAATCGATATACTGATGATGTTTTAATATCGATAAACAACCTAATTCCATATATTTATAAAGAAAACGTAATTTAATATCGCTTAAATCAAATTTATGAACATTTATAGTAAATATAATAAAAATAAAACAATTTAAAAAAAATACTTGCCATTGTTATCACGATAATAGCTTCGTCAAAAATACAGCGTTTTCAAAAAAGCGTTCAAAATTGAGCACTAAATAACGGTATTTGCGAATTATTGCGACTTTTGAATTTATGTTATTTTTTTCGCCAAATAATAAAGTTTCATCTGTGAAAATTTCATAACTTGACAACGTTTAGGTACAATTTTATGAGTCTTCAAAATATCATTTTTTCCCATTACTTACGGTCATTTTCAGAACCAAAAAACCCCCATTTAAATAACATTGACTGACAACAATGAAAATTTTGGGCACGTCAGCCAATCAGATTTGAATATTCTCGATTTCAACAACCAATAAAATGGCTTTAAAAATTCTGCTGGATCGCGTATACTCCCCCCTTCTAGAGTACTCTACATCACGTGGTCAATATTACTCGGTAACCAAGGCAACCGTGGTCCATTGTTTACGTCATTTGTAGAATATGTACTCTAAATATTTAATAAAGATCTTAATGCAGAGGTTAAAATATTACATTATATGGAATATAGGTTCTATTGTTTCAAAAATTTAAACCGAAATACATTAAAAAATAAAATTTATTTAAAAAAAAAAGTCATACATGAACAGCTTGTTATTTTATTATTACTTTAATGCAAATAAAACTTGGTATGAAAATCACACCAATAAGGTCCCCCGACAAATAAATAAAAATAATAGAAATTCAAAGATGTATCGAATTTCATAACGGTTCTCAGTAATGTTAAAGCAACAGATTTTTATTCACACGCACAATATTATTATTTTTACACAAATACATGCCAGCTCAACATTTATGATTAACAATATAATTTATACTATATTATATTGTATAGTGATTATATAGTATACATAGCGTAATAGTTAAGATGTTCAGTATAATTACTTATGTTATATACAGTATATTCCAAAATAGCAACATTATTTGTGCTGTACAATGTAGTTATTCAATGCAGCATAAATTAATTTATTTTATTTTTGCCGTGTAATAAGTTCATGATTCTTGATATTTTTCACAAGGTTTATTATTATATGACATTTTGCAAATTTATGGCAGTCCCATATATATATATATATATATATATATATATATATATATATATATATATATATATATATATATATATATATATATATATATATATATATATATATACAGGGTGTTTTTTTAAAAGCGCGCATTTTAAAACGCAAAATAAAATATGAAGAAATATAATAAAATAAACTTTTTATATATCATTATGTAGCCCAGGGTTAGACATTTTTAAAACTGTTCTTAGAAATAAAATTGAGTGACCGGTTTTCTTGCACCGAGCGTTAACGTAAAAATGTGCTAATTTTTTTTTCCAAACGTCATTTTTTCTGCAAAAATGATCAGAAATGTGCTGTTTTAACTATCCTTTATTGACAATGAATGGAGTCTGTTGGCATAAATTAGATACCTATAGCACTCTAAACATGTTCTGTGATAAAAACAGATAGATGGGGTCACATTGGTATCAGGGTTAAGGTGAAAACTTTTGCGTTAAACATTGCTAAATTTGATTTAAAAAATTCTCTTAAATTAATTTTTTTTTCTACCGATTTTGTATGAATTTTAATTTTCATAACATTGTTTGTAACTTTAATTTTCTGTCAATTCTTACAAACTGGTTTGATAATTAAAACCTTAGGCATTTCATTTTAAAGAACGGAAATTTTTAATTTGCATCTGTTTCTTTAAAAGTTGGTCCATACGGAAATCCACACATTTCATTTGTTTTTTGCTAAATTCATTAATCCTTTGCATCTTGAATTTATTGAAGCCTTCATATTGCTTTTTTTTAATAATTAAACCAAACATTACTCAGACTTGAAAGAAAACTGTGAGTGCAAAGCCATTAATTATAGAGAAACTAAAAAGTTCGTTAAATCATTAAAAAAAATTCTCGAATTAGAGAAAATGTTGGCAAATTTAGCAATGTTTAACGCAAAAGTTTTCACCTTAACCCTGATACCAATGTGACCCCATCCTTCCGTTTTTATCACAGAACATGTTTAGAGTGCTATAGGTATCTTATTTATGCCAACAGAATCCATTCATTGTCAATAAAGGATAGTTAAAACAGCAAATTTCTGACCATTTTTGCAGAAAAAATGACGTTTGGAAAAAAAAATAGCACATTTTTACGTTAACGCTCGGTGCAAGAAAACTGGTCACTCAATTTTATTTCTAAGAACAGTTTTAAAAATGTCTAACCCTGGGCTACATAATGATATATAAAAAGTTTATTTTATTATATTTCTTCATATTTTATTTTGCGTTTTAAAATGCGCGCTTTTAAAAAAACACCCTGTATATGTATATTTATATGAATGTATTGTATTCAAAGAAACTTAACATTATAGGAATGAAATTAACACGTAATTATTGCGCACTGGTGGCGGCTGGGGCTAGGTGAGTGTGACCTTGATTTTGATCACACAGGGGTCAAGTTACATTACTGGTGTACTTGTACTTAAAAAAAAAAAAAATAGTTGAATTATTATCAACTTTGATGCTATATCATAACATTGCTTATAAAGTCATAACAATAATATATCAATGGTTTTTTTAATTGTTTATGTAATTATTTCATCTTTATTAATGTAATTCCTTATTGTGTTGTATATAATAAAGAATCATGATATGATATAGCCCCGCATAAAATAAATTAAATTTGTGAGAAAAACAGCAATTGCTTTCCCGACAACACTTATAGTAGTGGTTCTGTAAAGTATGTATACAAGTATGTACCGCACGAAAATAAAAAAACTTGAGAGCAACTATACACTGAAATACAACACTAAAATTGCAAGTTCAAGTTATTTATTTCATTTCGGTACATTGACGGTGATCCCAAAAAATCTCGTAACTTGGCGAGTTAAAATTATGAACGCAATGTAACAATTAATCCAGACTCGGACTGGCCATGCGCTATGGCAATCCTTGACTGGTCTCAGGTCAGTTACGCTCCTTTTTGGATCGATATTTTGACACCCCCAAAAATGGCCTCTAAGAACTCAGTCCCTGTTTATTTTTTGTTTTGTTTTTGTTTGTTGCTGATAGTGATAACCTTACATTACAATCGTTCAAAATTAAGTTGAGGAAACCTTGGATAAAAATATCGTGTTCCCTCCCCCCCCCCCCCCCAATAAGATTATTGATTCCATTTATTATTAGATTTTGGGCAGAACTTGTTAATTTTCCACAGTATGAGCTTTTGCAATTTAATGCTTCTTACCGGCGATGAATGTTAAAGTGTATTTTATTAAGAGGCCACAAAAGGTACAAACTCACTTGCATGGTCCTCTGACACTACAGAAAGATTTGCCAGAGTAAATTATAAATAATTAATATCTGTACATAGTTTATATACAAATACATGTAGTGGAAACAGAACTATTACAAGTATTGCTACAATATTAGGGATATTATTTTTGATTTCATTTCATGTAATTTAATAATAAAAATAATATGTATATCATATACTAATAATAAGAGTATGGTATAATATAATATGATGCTATTTAAACAGCGGTTTATCATAATAGTCTTTATACCTGTGACATTTTTTAAATTAATTTGCACAATTTAAAATTCAGAATACAGTACTTAAAATTTTCTTTTGTATAGTTTAGATTTTAGAATCTCTCTCTCACTCTCTCTCTCTCTCTTCTCTCTCTCTCTCTCATAGGGGGGGGGGGGGACAAAAATTGAACTTCATGTATGAGACCCAAATTAATAGATTTTAAAATAACTTTATGTAATTGATCCCATTTAACCCTATATGCTTTCTTTTCTCTTAAAACTAAATAATATAAATAAACACAATTGACGTCATAGTTCGCGGTCAGGTCACACAGTACCTGATACTTCAGAGATTACGTCAGTGCGAGAATTAGCAAATATTTACCATAGAGAGTTTCACCGTAATATAAAGGTATATAATGGTGGTTTTTATTACATTTTGGTGCAACAAATCATAAGTAAATATTATTACGATTTAAAAAAATGCTCTATAAAATGACGTTTTGATTTATTTTTTTCCTTTTGCTGTATCCTTCTTTCCTATTGCCGATGGGAGGCGGGAGAGTATATATATATATATATATTATATACTAACAAAATGTTAAAAAAACAAACAAACAAAAAGTAAAAGATTCAACTAATCTTTGATTTCTGTTTTCATATATTATATTATATTTTAAGTTGAATAACAAAAATAAAATCCACTTTTATTTGCGCACGGGGCATGCTAGAGAGGTAACGGCCAGTTTGACCAAATTCTACGAACATAACAACTCAAACCTGTATAGTAATTATGTTTAGCAGACTGTGTGTACGTGCTTTACCCGTCATATGCAACTTTCAACATACAATATGTCATATAAAATTGCCAAAACAAGACGACAGGTCATTTCAACTGGATGCGATTCCTTTATCTCAAACACTTTTCCCTATAGATAATCACCAAAATTTTGCAGGTGATCAAAATTAAAAAATAATAAGTGGTCGAAATAACGTATTCAGTATTTCTTCCCCAAAGTAAACATATATCAATAGGAAAAAAAAAAAAAAAAAAAAAAAAAAAAGGAATACGTAATTCAGGCAGTGTAATTGAATTGTAATAGGGTAAATTTTAAATAAAATTAAATATATTTTGTTTTTCTGTATGCATACTGATTATATGTCTTGACAAATTATTAAAAAGAGGGAAGAGGAAATGACATAAAATGAAAAGTATTTTGCATCCTCCAAATAGAAGTAATGTATTGTAATTTTGAAAATAGGTTACAGTTTTATTTTCCTTCATTATAGTACTGTAATTAAATTCATGTTTAATTTTAATATATAAACCAGGGTTAAATTGTACAAGAAATAACATGTTATTATCTTGTAAGTAATTATACAATTTGCTGCAGGGTGAAAGAGAAAGAGAGAGAGAGAGAAGCAGTAATATGAGCGTGATTGATCTCATTAATTGAATGACCCCCCCCCCCCCCCCCCCCCACAGCACCACTACTTTAATGAAAACTCTCTATGATATTTGTGATGTAAATAAATAAACAATAGAAATGTGGTATAATATAAAAGTGTTTACAAAATCAATTTACTTTACCGCCAGTGGGTAAAACAGTTTAAATGAAAGTAATTTTGTGGTTGCTTGGACTTCCTTCTAAATAATAATAATCGTATATTTTTCTATAAAAATTATCCGTTACTTTTGCTTTTAAAGCGATATTATTTTAATACATTTTTTCTTTCTTTACTTTCCTTTTACTGAAATTAGAATAAATAAAAGAAGCGTCATTTTATCGCACTTGTGTTTACACTCATTTTATAATTGATATCACACTTCCGTCTATGAAGACATTATCTTCGTAATATATATTATATAGGATAGGATTAATGCTTGTTATCGGTGGTGACGAATAGCATCAATCAGAGGTGCGCTGGAAATAGACGCAACAACCCTAATGTAACATTATGCTATAGTGAGGATTTTTTTTTTTTTTTTTTTTTTTTTTGCGATTATTGTGAAAAATACTATAACACAATGAACAACTGAACAATGGAAATAGTTAAATGGGGGTTACTAGGCATACTTTAACGTGATATAGCAAAAAAAAAAAAAAAAAAAAAAAAAAAAAAAAAAAAAATTGCAAACTCAAACTTTGGCTAAATTACTTCATAATTTAATCTCATGAGTGCAATGATAATGTAATATTATTTTTCAATTTTATTTCTGCGGTTAGAGTACATAAATATATTATTCTACAAATGACGTAAACAAAATGGACCACGGTTGCCTTGGTTACCGTGTAATATTGACCACGTGATGTTTTATTGCATTTTGCAGTCTTTATCTAAAACATTTTCGTAAAAAAAAAAAAAGGTTATAAAAGGAGTTCCAAAGTAATTATTATAATTAATTAGTAATTACACTGTAAGAGAATACAGATTAGTATAGGCTAGTATTTTAAAAGTGCAATGATTCTTATTAATTATTTCATCTGTTGTAAAAAATTATAATAATTGAACACATAAGTCCTTACAAAACTCCCCAACTATGACAATGAGTAAAACTGCATGTTGATTAAATACAACCATTTTTATAAATGTCTTCAAAACAAAATTGGCCTCGATTCTTGTCGTCTGTGATGTTAAATTGTTATACAACCATATATCTCGGTAAGCTTTTCACTTAAAGTCGTAGACCACATAAAACAACATGTGCTTTTTAATGAATGAACACGAAATGGGGTCTTCAAAACTGATGACAACTTTTACCAGAATGTTAATGTAGCCCCACGAGAGAGCGTGAAAAAACTGTAAAGTATGCACTTTGCGTGAAAATTCATGTTAATGACGTCAGAAACATGCAAAAATTAGAATGAAAATGTTGTGCGGGTTACATAAATCGAATTTTCTGATCATTGCTACTGTTGGGTTTTGAGACAAACTAATGATATTTATGTAAATCCCATCAAGTGTTTTGTGATATAAATGCTTATGTTTTTCTCTGGTCTATTCCTTTTTTTTAAAGCTGTATAATAGATATTTATTATTTTTTCCCCCTACACAATCTTTAACTTTATTATAATATTCTGTACTATATTTGTACTATATATAACGCTATTATATTATACTCTAATATCTAACATGCATGTGAATATGATATACTACTTATACCATATTATGTGGATCATATTTATTTATCGCATAGCATCAATCAGCTTCTTGCAAAAAGTAACTGATATCTTCTACACGTGCTGTGAAAATTTTGCATTTAGAAATCTAATAAAGTTACATCATTTTTTTTTTCTTTCTTACTTTCCCGTTAAGTGCATTCTGTTTGATTTGATCTTGAAATAGTTAAATATAATTGTACCGTATCCATTTGTATCGATGTTATGATAAAAACAAGATTAATAATAATAAAATTTAAAATTTACAAATAAATTGAGTTATAATTAAATAATAATTAATTTACAGTGGCAGTGTAAATTGCAACACTTAATCTCTAGTTAAACCGTATCTCACTGTTGCAACAACAGTGATATACAAAATTGCCTCTGGCTTCAAAACATAAAATGAAATTGTACCATCATACATAGTACCATACCGAGGGTGCTCCGCTATAATGACCTAAGTCCATTTGAGCTTGAAAAATATATTTGCTGCAAATGACCTGAAATGGGTAAAACCCTTTTTTTTTTTGGTCAATCCGACGATTTTTTATTTTTCAAGATCAAGTGGACTTGGACATTATACCCTCGATACACGTATTATTCTGCTCCTCAACCCTAATTCTGTATCCTTACAAGCTGAGACTTAAAGGAACCGTTCAGACCAAACAACATGAACTTACTAGACACAAAATTGGATTTCCAAAAATACAAATATTTTGCTCAAGAACCTAATTGTTACGCCCTAAACGTATAAAGAAAATTTCAGTTTATGCAACCCGCACAACTTTTTCTATTGAATGTGAACAATCCTGACATCAGAAATGTTCAAAATGTGTACCTTTTGCCTACTTCACATCTTTACCGCGCTCTCTTGCGGGGTTACATTTGAGTCCCATTTTGTGTTTAATGAATTAAAAAGGCATGTTGTTAGATCTGGACAGTCATTGAAGAGAGAGAGAGAGAGAGAGAGAGAGAGAGAGAGAGAGAGAGAGAGAGAGAGAGAGAGAGAGAGAGAGTTCAAAATAGGTAATAAATAATAATAATATTTAAATTTGAAACTTGCTTTATAAATATAATATTGATATCGTAACTTTATATCTTATACCAGTGTAAATAATTTTCACTATTGAGGTGTGTTGCTGGATGATAAATGATAACATGATAACACTGTCAATGTTGCGTATTCATAATCAGTCAATAACCTACATAAATATATAATATATAATATCATTGTCACAGAGGATAATTATGTATTAGGGTAGTTATGTAATTCGTTACTTGCATGAGTTTTTTTTTCTTTTTTTTTTATTATTTATTTATTATTATATATAATTTTTTTTGAGCTCTATAAACATAATATGTAATTTGTTTTATTTCAACTATGTTACAAATCATACTAACTTTTCAACACTGAAGAAATTAATCTCTGCTGCTGTTTGTATAGCAACAAAATAATTTACACACGATTGTGACAATCGACAATATATTTTTTACATTCAAAAAAATTGGAATTAAATTTTCAATGTTATTTTTAGTAGATCTGAATGGTAACGTAAAAAAAAAAAAAAAAAAAAAAAGGTAACACGTTGCAATAGTATACTTTTAAGTAAAATATATGTTGCATAACATAATTTGGAGAAATTAATTTTCCCGTTCAGATATTGAATAAAATAGCCAGCTGTCAAAGCTAATGTATTTATCTATGGTATAGTTTTATTTTAACTACTTATAGGCTGTTTTCATAAATGACAATAAATTTAGTAACAATATAGAAATATTTGATTATTTGGGAAACAACATCGTAAATTGCAGTCTTTAAAACCTAAGCTTATTCATAAAATGTGTAATAAATTATATATTTTCATAGTAAACCTATATTTTAGTTCGAGATAATTAAGTTAAAATATGTAATAACTTCTATATTGTTGCTATATTTAAAATTGCTTGAATGACTTAGATTGTAATTTTAAGTGCATGAAAATATACAATATTTTACACAACATATGTCTGTATATAAGCTTTCTTGTAAATATTTACTGTTCATAATTGTTACTTACTTTTCTTTATCGTAACTGTATAAATATAATGTATTTTATTTTTTTGTTAATTCAACGAGGCGAGTCATCAATCAATTTCATGCCAATTTATCAAAGTTAGTTACGCACTCGTTACACTCAAACTTAAAAGTAGGACGATGTCAGATTTGGGTTTACATTTTATTATTTTTTGTATCAGATATTGATACAAAATTTTATTCACAGGGAATACCATGTAATTTTATTATTTGGAACTTTTTACAAGAGGTTCTAGCCGTAAAAAAAAAAAAAAAAAAAAAAAAAAAATCGTCCTTCAATGATAAATTATGTATTACTACACATTATACATAATTATTATGTCACTTAACCTTTATAGCTTCACAAACTGGGGAGATAAACTTGTAAAGTAGGCAGCCCGCTTTGTAGATCTATATATCATGACGTCATGAATTCTAAATGTTGCCTATACTTAATAGTTTTTTAACCTCAGTTGGTGAGGTTACAGAAGGGTTGAGGGTTTTGAGGCCAGGATTTCTTTATTATAAGTATCAAGTATTAAGTATCTTTATTAGGTATCGGTTACCGACTGGTGGCCACCTTTAGTTCAAGTGGAGGCTTATTTTCATGACAATTCTTTCTGCGCAATTTATATCCACTCTAAAACTTCTAAAAATATTTTATGAAAAAAAAAAAAAAAAAAAAATAATAATAATAATAAATAAATAAAATAATAATAATAATAAAATAAATAAAAAAGCTTTGTTTTTTTAATTATTATTTTCAAACTAAAATATTATATTATTTATAAATTAAAACATGGCTCTGATGCATGTTAATTTACATTTATATTATGTGCATTCAAAGTGAAATAACTTTGATAATAATATTTTATCGTGTTTGCATGTGTTTGAAATATCTAAACTTTTAAGTAACATTTCATATTTACTGCATGTTAATTTTATATTTCATGACTGGTCAGTTTGTGAGATATCAGCCGGTCACCTACTTAATTAATTCAGTAAACCCTATATGATTTTGTCAAGATATAGGGAGGGTCACATGCAAATTTCAACGCAGTAAAATAAAACACTTGTGGATCATAATTCCAATTATACTTTGGATAAATTTATTTGAATTTCAAATGAATGAGAGAGAGAGAGAGAGAGAGAGAGAGAGAGAGAGAGAGAGAGAGAGAGAGAGAGAGAGAGAGAGAGAGAGAGAGAGAGAGAAAGAAAGAGAGAAAGAGAGAGAGAGAGAGAGAGAGAGAAAGAAAGAGAAAAGTCTTGACAAAAGTTTCCGATCGATTTGCATAACATGCAAACCCGCAACCACCGCTATCTTTATGAGAAAACGCAGCGTCCGCCGCTGCCCCGTTCGGAAACTTTTGTCCAGAGGTGTACTACATAATAATACTCTGTCATATAAAATTTTATTCTAAAGGCATATAGAATAAAATTTTATATGACACGACTCTGCACGTCCAAATGTCATTGTGATTTGGGTAGCGATGCTGACATACAAAGAAACAGACACCAACCCAAAGATAAGGTTTTTATATACATCTATAATATAAAAGCACATAGCGAATATATAATACTGAAAATATGTATCATATTTCATGTCTGCTGGACGCACTGTCGCACACCTCTCTCTGTTTATCTTATACAGCTACAGTTTCTCCCTGTCTCTGTCTTATACAGTTTCTCTCGCCCTCTTGGCATTTCATTTGTAGCCAAACGACTCTTACTACAGGCGCCGATATCTGACAAGTTGGGATTTCTGAATGATCTGGGTGAAGGCACATTCTAAATCGAGGAGTTCCTTTACTGGGCCCTATCCCACAAAGTTAATTAAAGGCATATACGAGAAGAATTCATTGGCATTTTATATCACAACACACTTAATAGGACTGACATATTTTATAAATAACAATAGTTTTCAAAACCCAACTGTAGCGCCGTAGCAGTGATCAGAAAAGTTCGATTTATGCAACCCGCACAACATTTTTATACTAATTTTTGCCTTTAAACTGGAATTGTCACGCAAATGCCATATTTTAACAGTATTCTCAAGCTCTTGTGGGGTTACATTTACATTCAACCCAAATTTGTCATCAGTTTTGTAGATCCCATTTTTTATTTCATCATTAAAAAGTTCATGTTGTTTCATGGATTCTAATATAGCTCTAAGGGATGACACTATAGGATGTATGCGCATGACGTCATACTTAATGCACTTCGATGCCATATATACCTGAGCAATGAATATAACATGTATCAGCATATGAAAAAAACAATGTTTGACTATTTTCTTTAAAAAATTAGTTGCATTTTTTTTCTCGCAAAGTTTAAACCTAATTTATAATATAACCTATTGAACAGCATCAATGCTTTCTAAAGTAATGCAAAGTATTTACATTGAAATTAGAGCATTCTCTAAATCAATGGTATTATTTATAAAACTGACAAAATGTGCCATTTTCCCATACCAGCCAATGCCATTTAGTGCTCACATATGGCGTCGACCCGATTTTATGACTGCAACCACCCTATAAAGTTACGTATAATTTCGGAGGAATTTCAGCATTCTGCCCTCACCCTCCTCCCCTCCCCAATTCTGCAACACTCATGACCTCTTACCAATTTACATATACATTACATATTTTATTATGTAGTATAATTTTACAAATTGTATACGCCGTGCAACATCTGTTCTTCATTAGGAGTTAATTGCTCTAAAATACTGCATGGAAAAAAATATGAGGACAATATTAAATATAAAAAAAAATTTTATCCGGGTTATTAAAAAAAAATCATAGCAGTTTTAAGAATAGCTTATTCAGTTATAAAGTAAAGCATACTATAAATTACGTTTAAATTGTACATCCATGGAATCCTCATACTGTATATTTATTTCTTATCAATCAATATCAATAATTTAATATAAAGTGTGACCAGCGTGCACAATATTTTAGTGACCTGCTGCGCTAAAAATATACACACATGTGGGGATGGAGGCGGGAGAGAGAGAGAGAGACGTGCATGGAACTATCGTCTCAGCAATCAATATTTTGTAACACAAGTCGGTTCTCCGAATACATGCGTCATAATCAGAGAGTTATTACGTGGAATGATTAATTTAGTGAATGGAAAAGTGTGTGTGAGGAAGAGAGAGAGAGAGAGAGAGAGAGAGAGAGAGAGAGAGAGAGAGAGAGAGAGAGAGAGAGAGAGAGTACTAAGAGGATAAACGAGGATAAATAATGCTACTCACCGGAAAAAATATAACCCTATAGTGTACTTCCTTTCATCTCACTAGCACCGTTTTCATCCTTTTTATCTACGTCTAATTAATCGGATTAACTTAAAATTTTGCTAGGTCATTAATATAACATTGAAGTCAATATTGTAATATGAACTTTATATTTATTTAAATCTACTGCAGTGCACGGAACTAACAAGTTAAAAAAAAAAAAAAAAAAAGTTACCATTTAAACATTTTTTTAGAACAAATTTGTTAGATTTTTTTTTTCTAAGACGTGGAGCGCTAACTGTTTTCCGTTGAAGAAATAACATTTTATACTAACAGAGGTTACTGATCAAACGTTTTTCAAATCAGTTATTGGATTATACTGAAGATATATATTTAACTGAACAAATTGTGTAATTTATGTTTTTCGTATGTGGATGCACCAGTGAGGCAGTGAATCCCGTGATGTGTATTTTTGTTAATATGATTTCAAAGCTCTCAAAAGCTCAGGCCAAAATACAGCGATTGATATTGTACAATAAATTTTAAGTTACATCCTTACACGAAAGGGACTGGAACAATGCACCTCCGGTACTTGGAAGCGTTTTATTTAAAGAACTGGTTCTATATAAGCGGTTCCAAGACACGGTTTCGGTTCCTAAGGTATTTACCATCAATACTGCATGTATATATTATACTTATATATTAGACAGTATGTATTCTGTATCAATCATTAATATCATTATACTATAAGTTCAATGAAGCGAGTTATCACGCACTCGTCACGTTTTTCACGTCTAGAATTTCTGCAACTCAGAATTTGATACCTGATCAAGCTTTGCTAGCTACTGTGCATACTTTTATCATTATTTTTTTTTTTACATTATAGCTCTTAGATTTATATAATCACATCTAGCTATTTAGGTCACAACCTTATTTAGTTCTATAATCAAGTCCTAATCATAAACGAAACAATAAATTTGATTACATGCAATTTCAAATATATATAATATGACAAACTGACAAATAAATTGTTCATTTATCACATGCATAAATACAAAATAACATTTCATTATACTCTTATAAGTTATAATTTCACAGCTTCAGATTGCATAATTTAGCTCGTATCGAAGCGGGGGGGGGGGGGGGGGGGGATAAAAATTAAATTGGAATTATCTATTACGTGAAAAATAATTTTATCAGCAAATATATATGTATATAATAATAATAATAATAATAATGCAAGCTTTTATTATTATTATTATTTGTAAATCTAAAATTATAAACGCCTAAAAGGACCTTTAAATTATATCTGAAATATAGTTATTTCTGCACCATATTTAAACAATTCTTTAACTTCTTTTTATTATTACTTAATCAGGAGGGTATATATAAATGTAGATTTAGTTAGAATATCTGTCCTACACCTATAGGGTCTATGCATTCATGTTAAAGTCGACGCCATGTTGGATAACTTAATAACATGGGTAGCATAGGACAAAAATTCATTTTGCCAGTTTAAAAACACTGTAGTATACGTACCGAAATGAAATGAATAACTTTCAATTTTAGTGATGCATTTCAGTCTATAGTTGTGAAACTTTTTGATTTCGTTGCGGTACAATATTTTTGAGATTATTGATGCTGTACATAATATGTTGAATTAGTATCTCAAGTATGTGAGAAAAATAACAATAACAAAAAATTAACCGATTTCCCAAAGAAAACTGGCTTAAAAGAAGTTTGTCCTATGCTGAGCAATGTTATGGACTACTCCAGTATGGCCTCCAAGCGCAATAAATATGACGTCATCCGCATACACCCTATACATTGAAAATTATATACGTTTCAGTACAGCAACACGCAGAGTGCAAAGATAATTCTCCGTTTAAAAACAGGACTTTATTACTTTGAACATGTGTTGTTCTTAGCCATGGACCAAATGAAACAACACGTGCTTGTTAATGATGAAACACAAAATGGGAGCTCCAAAACTTAGGACAATTTTTACCAGAATGTAAATGTGGCCTCATAAGAGACCGTAAAAATACTGTAAAGTCATGCGTTTTAAGGTATTCCAATAGATTAGGTAATCCAAAGTGAATATCGTTATTCAATATTCTGTTGCTTTTTATTTTATCCTGGAAGTTATATTTTGTTACCCGTTTGACCAATGTAATTTTGACCCGCAATACACGTCTCCAGCTGACCAGTACTTTTCAGGGGGCATCCTCTTTGGATTACATAAGTTATCTTCTTACATTTTAATGCTATTGCGTGACTGCCTTTTTCCGACATCAGAAACAAGCAAAAATTAATATGAAAATGTTGTGCGAGTTGCCTAAGTCAACATTTTCTGATCACTGCTATTGAGACAAAATATAATATTATTTATGTAAGTCGTATTTCTATGATATAAATGCTTGTGTCTTCTTCTGGCCTATTCCTTTAAAAAGGCATCAAATTTTTGGTTTTGTTAAAACAAGTATAAAGATATATATATATATATATAAGAGAAGAAAAAAAAGTGTGACTTGCGGTGGCCAATATATTGATATACGATAAATAATAATATTTCAAATAAATGTTTCTGTGGTGTAGAAATGTAAAATAAAATAACGATCTTTGCTTTAAATTTAACGTTGCTTGTTATAAAACTACTTTTTCATGTTGAGACGAAAGAAAACTTTTTTTTTTTTTTTTTTTTTTTACCGTATAAAAGATTAGAGTTATAATCTGATACCGATACGAAATGAATGAGGGACAAACACGAATATAAATACACTGAGAATGCAAATACGTAGAGGCTAATATTATAGTATTTTAAAACTGATATACTCATCAAATATTTTATATCTAAATATTCACGTGCATTCATCAAATTAATTTGATACTCTCGAAATGCTTTAGAATTGTAATGCATATAATAATATAGAGAGTATATACACAAACCTAAAATTATTCAAAAATAAGTATTTAAAATGTCTATTCTTATTTAGTAACTGACTGAATGTATATTTTAGTATAAAATGAGCACTGCATGTCTACAGTGTATACTAGTGAAATGTGGTAGAAAGTATAGACCGGTTGCACTCATATTTAAGAGCCGCCATTTTGTTGGTCAGGAATACATAACCCAGCATAGGAAAAATGTAATTTTTATTTTTTTAATAGCAAAAAAAGCTTCAAAGCTCAATCAAAGTCTTATTTCTAGCTCCTATAATAAAATAAGCTACAAGAATATGGGAAAAATTCGTTCAGTTGAAATAAACTCTTTTTATGTGAAAAATTAGGAGAAATGATGTTTCCCCTATGCTGGACAATGCATTAGACACCACAAACATGGCGACAAAGCGCAAGGATGTGCAAGGGGTCTTACCATGATGTATCTTTTGTACTCCTCATACTTACATCGACACTGCTTTGACGCACAATCAATGCATTTCACAGATACTCTCGAAACATTTGTACGTTGTGATTATATAAACATTTGTTTTCGGAGTGTATTTGTATCATCCATAAAAAAAATCAACCGCAACAGTTTTTATTATATTATGTATAGTTTTTATTATTATAATTTTTTATTATTTTTACAAAACGAATGACACATCTAGTTTAAAAATAAAACTCTTATTAACCCCTGCGTAACTGACAAATATACTAAACCTCTATATATATAGGTAAACTGTAGTTGTTATTTCGATTTGTTTTAACAATTAAAAAAAATATAGCTAAGGTTTGCGAAGAGGTTGAAACTTCGCAGTCGTTTAAATATATTCACAAAGTTGGGTTCATATTCGTAATATATGAATTATAACAAAATTCTTATTTCTAGTTTAATATATTGACTGATTTTTTTGTTTTTTGCACTTTTTTATGCAAAAATCAAGAATAGTATGTGAAAACAACTTTAAGTACCAGATATAATGTAATTAATATATATATTCTCAACTTGTTTAACGTGGTAATTTTATTTACATGAATTGCATGTATATTATGCAATAGTTTGCCCATAGTGAGCACCAAGTTTCTTTTATTGAGCTTTAGTTGTATGAATTACGTCACATGAACCTCTTTCTCTCTTACACATACCCTCGTAGAGCAACAAGAGCACCCTTACTCTCTCTCTCTCTCGCTCTCTCTCTCTCTCGCTCTCTCTCTCTCTCGCTCTCTCTCTCTCTCTCGCTCTCTCTCTCTCTCGCACTCCAGCAGTACCAGATCGATTCTCTTGCTCTCTTAAAAAGTCACTATAAAGCAAACACTCCACACTTTTACTGCAACACTTCAACACAATTCCTATACAATCAAATTCTCACTCTTCCTCTACCTTGCCGAGGGGCTAGGTGGGGATGAGGGTGTTTTAGGTTGTCCCTCAATTAAACGGATTTTTTTTTGAACGTAAAATAACGTATTTATTATCGTTTAATTAAAAAACAATTTATAATTTTTTAAAAACTTAAAAAACAGCTTAAATTTGAAGGACTTTAAACAAAAAAGAATAATATTTTGATTCATTATGAACGCAAATATATAATTAAAGGAGTAGAGTACCGACCTTACATCTAAAAAACTAAAAGTGTTTTGGGTCTAAATTTGGTGTCATTGTGTAGCTAAGGGTCACACCTAGCCGTGATAAAAATTTCAAGATGTTTGACCGTCCTGAAAAAAAGAGAAATTATTGAAATTAAAATTGGGCCTTATGTATAAATTTAAGTCTTTATTTTGTCCATGTGCATCGTACATTTATACATCTTAATTTTATTAAAATTACTGTATTATGGTCTTTAATTAATTCCCGTATATTTCCTATGTCAATAAAAACCATTAATTATTTATTAACACGTACGCTAATTAATTTCATGTGCTCTCGCTTTCTTCTTCTTCTTCTTTTTTTTTCTTCACTTTTACTACCAAATGATTACTTTATTACACCAATTATAAAATACGAAAGTATAAACATTGTAAAGTCTTAACAAAATTTTGCATGCATGCTTACTGTGCTGTAAAATAAAATTGACGATGGTATATTTTTTAGTAAATTTATATATTCAAAGTTTTAAATATTATTTTAATATGACATGAGATGCAACAATGCTCTCTAGAGATCTCTCTGCAATGTAAAAGTCATTGTCACGCTCTGAATGTACGTATATCTCAGTTGTTGTGACAAATTGCATGTAAATCAACACATCATCATGCTAACTCAGTTTCATTGTTACAAGAAACAATCCATAAGGAAAATAAATATACATACATACATACATATACGTATAATATATAATATACATTATCTATATATATATATAATATGTATATATATATATACATAAGTAGACTGGCGTATTATTATTCGTACGAAAATAATAAATAACGTAATTTATGGTGCTTTTATATCATAATAGAATGCTAAATTAGAACAACATAAATAATTACGCTATACATCATAATATTTGTGTTATAAGTTATAAAACAGAGTTACATATATAATGCAGTATAGTATAGTATATAGATTATGCTGTATTAAATTGTGCTGAAAATGAGTTTTCATTACGTATTTATTTTTGTCTATATAAAAACTATAATAATAAACGAATAATACTCACAGATTGAAAAAAAGTATAATAATTATGCTATAGTTCAATGTTGCAATAATTATGCATATAAAATCATAATTTATAATGCTAGTGTGTATTTTGCTATACAATATAATATACTGGATACTGGATAGCATAATACAGTAGTTAAGATGTTCAACATAATTACTTTACGTTATTACAAAATAGCAACAATTGTGCTCTACAATATAGTATTCATTCAATACAGCATAAATTACGTGTTGATGCTTTTTTTCCGTGCTTTTTAATTTATACTATATTTTGTAAAATTTCTGGTATTGCATATTATAGCAAAATATCTTTCTGTGCATAAATTTGAATATAATTATACATATCTTATATTATAACTTTATAAGTGTACAGTTTTGTAACTGCATGTATTAAATTATAATGTACAAGTTGAGCATCTTTTGAAATAAGCAGAAAAATCCTTTCATTTTTTACATTTTTTGTTATAAAAATACATGTAAAAAAATGTTAAGTATAATATATACTAACTGTAATATGAAATTTCATAAAAAAAAAAAAAAAAAAAAAAAAAAAAAAAAGGTATACACACACGATTGTAATAATACATTTTATGATTTAAAAAACTCACTCTAAATATTTTATGTTATTCTTTATGACAAAAACACGCGCTGAATTTGAATGGTAAAAAATCCCTGATCGATATAATATCTGATATATTTTTTCAAAAATTGATTAAAAATACTTGTAGAGGCCAAAATTTTTTAAAACCACTGTTTCAAAAATTTACGCTATTATTAATTTTGTCACCATAGAATTATAAAAAAACTGTAGTATATACACTATATACACGAAAATAATTAATATCGTAATTCATGCTGCATTTATATCGCTATATTGCAGAAATTATGCTAAATTAGAACAACATAATATTTATACTTTTTATTACGTAGTAGCATAAATATGTTGTATAGAACAAAACTGTGATGAAAATGAGCTAGCATAATTATTACATATATATTTTTGTGCGTATAATTGTCTCATGTACATTACTGTGAGAGATGTGTCTATATTATTTTGTCCTCGATGTTTCAGGTGGTTCACAACACAGGCGGCAGTAGCAGTGATCCAAATGCACCAGCTCGGGAGCGCTACAAGGACTTTACGTTCGATCACTCTTACTGGTCCTTCAACTCTGAGGACCAGCACTTTGCATCTCAAGAACAGGTACGTTATACCATTTGTTACTAAAACAATCTCGCTGGTAAATTTCAAAACACTAAATAACGGCACTAAATAATATGAGCCGGTATGGTAGAATGACACATTTTGCAAAGTTTCAAAATACTTAACAATTTTTTTTGAGAGTATATTAATGCTGTTAATAGATTAAATTAGGATTTCAAGTATGTGAGGAAATTAATAAACAAAAAATTAATCGATTTTCCAAAGAAACTAGTCCGAAACAATGTTTGTCGTGCTGAGCAATGTTATTCATTGCTCCAGTATGTCGTCAAAGCGTATTTCCGCGCTTTTTCATACAACCAACCAATATGCCAAAATAAAAGTGATCTATACCCAATGTATGACGACTGTATAATATGTTTCAGGTGTTTGAGGACTTGGGCACGGACGTGGTCTCGAGTGCCTTCGAGGGCTACAACGCATGTGTCTTCGCGTATGGACAGACTGGTAGTGGCAAGACCTTCACTATGATGGGATCTGTGGTATGTCATACACTCACATCAATTAACATTTTATTTATTGATCATTTTTTAAAGTCTCGATTTTTTTTTTTTTTTTAATTTCTTGTATTTTTATTTGTACGATAGATCAAAAAAATATTAAAAATATAATAATAAATTTTAATTTCAATCTTATTCTTCAATCAAAGCCAGCAATACAAAGATTGTATTTCTTTGTGTTAATTTCGTGGGTAATTCCAACTTAACTTAGAAACTATAAAAATACTAAAATTTGACGAGATAAATAGCATTCTGCAAATTAGAAATACACTTCTAATTTTTTTAATGCATCTATATATATATATATATATATATATATATATATATATATATATATATATATATATATATATATATATATATATATGTATGTATGTATAAATATAGCCTGTAAAAAAACAAAAAAAAAACAGTAAGATTATACAAAATCTTGCCTAAATGTTTCTTTGGTGTATGTTTAATTAATAATTCTAAATTAAATATTATGTATGTAATTTTGTAATTTGTTTATCTACAATGTGCACTGCCAATAATATATATATATCAGACAAGTAAAACTGCTGCCTGTTACATATTTGACAAAAAAAAAATGATAATAATGCTGGAAAACCCTTTTTTCTTGCTCCAAAAAAATGCGCAATTCTATTTAAAAAACATTAGGTGATCGTCATTTTTTTTTTGTTTGGAGCACTAAAGCATCATTAATAAGACAAAATAATGTATATTTTAAATATTTTTTGAATTCTGTGTTTTAGGAATCTCAAGGATTGATTCCGAGAATCTGCAAGGTAATTATGATTTATTTTTATAGTTAATTTAATTTTAATGTATACAAGAAGCTACAGCATGTAGCATAATATTATGAAACAAGCTAATTGTTTTATAAAACATACACCACTTATTTATTCCGTCTGGTGTTACTTATATGACTATTATTAAAGGCAATAATAGGAAAACCAACCATGATGAAGTCATTAGCTGGATGAAGATTTTAAATATATTAACATTGATGAAGAAGTTTCAAAGGTGACAACCCTCTTCTTCAGTTATTTAACACTATAAGCAACCATAGATTGTTTTGTTTTGTTTTGTTTTATTTTTTGTTTTTTAATTCATTAAATTTTTTATTGCTATTTTTATTTTGTGTTAACTGTGCCATTAAGATCGTCACCTAGCTTTGTATTCTTAATTTCCTATTATTTCCTTTGATAATAATTTAAAACTGAAATGTTTTTTTTACTTTGTAAACTATTATTAATTACTTATATGACTTGATGATTTCAGACGCTGTTCAGTCGCATGCAGGCAGGCCAAGAACTCGGTGGTCAGAGTTATCGCGTAGACGTGAGTTATCTTGAGATTTACAATGAGAGAGTAAAAGACCTGCTAAGCAGAGACCCTGCACACAACTTGCGGGTGAGGGAGCACCCTAAACTGGGGCCTTACGTCCAGCAGTTGTCTCACCATCTCGTCACTGATTATGCACATATCCAAGTAAGCACATCATCTTCTCTAAAGTAAATTATATTACTGGTTTGCTCTACAAGAAAGATCAATCCATAAGAAGAAATCTTAGCAACAGATGTACAAAGTTAACCCATAACAACCCATGTAAAAACTAATGGTTCTTTCAACAATTGAAAAAAAAAAAAAGTCTTGATTGTAGGAGAAGCTGTTATTATAGTTTAATGTGTAATACATTTTTAGTTATTGAAGTGGAGGAATTATCAATCAATCAATCAATCAATCAATCAATCAATCAATCAAACATCGTAAAGTTGATTTTTCCCTAATCAGCAACAATTATTTGTAACAACATAATTTATGCTATGTGGAAGTGATCAATGGTGATCATACTATATAACATTGTAGCCTGCGCCGTAGTGAATGTTGTTTTCCGAACCCCGAACCCCGCTACTGAGTTACCTTCTTCTCGCTCTCCGGCGCTCCGCCGCTGTAACCTGCTCTGCCGCCGGACTCGTCCTCGTCGCTCTCGGCCGTCGCTGAATATTCACGCAAAGCGTACAGCTTTGGTGGATGTATTAATGAATAATTCTGTGATAACTTATTGATAATCTATACTAACAGATTATCAATTATAACTGTTATTGATAATGTTTATTAGCAATATAATGTTATTAATTCTTCTGCATTTCTTATATGATATTGGAGAACTTTTCAAATCAAAAACTCACATAAGTAGTACTATATTTTATTATAAAATTATGAATGTGGATTATAAGTGATAAAATTAGCGCTATATGCCGAACAATGCATAGAGCGGCGTTATAGCTTGAGGCGCCAGCGCGACACCTCAAGCTCCACACTCAGACTATCTTTCTTCCCGTCGCCTCGCACGCACCACACACAATTATGCTATACTGCACTTTTTATGCAGTTAAATTATAAAGAAGTACATCTTGTACTATATGAACGCGAATATGTAAAGAGGACTAAATATCAATAATAAAACATTATATTATTTTATTATTAATATTGATATTTAGGACGCGCGGGTTACAACATAAACATACTAGTTAAGATGTTCAGCATAATTACTAATGTTATTACTAAATAGCAACATTTGTGTTCTACAATATTGTGGTAGCATAAGTTATGTAATTTATTCTGTGTATATCTGGATTAGTTACTATAATATAAAAATATATTTATACAATGTTTTCTTTGTGTGCTAGGAGCTGATGGCTCGTGGCAATAGACTACGTACCACTGCAAGCACCAATATGAACGACGTGAGCTCTCGCAGCCACGCAATCTTCACACTCACCTTCTTACAGGCTGGCCTGTCAGATGGTGGCTTACCTTGTGAAACAACCTCCAAAGTTCATCTAGTGGACCTGGCGGGCAGGTACAGCATTCTCTTGCATTTTTTGTTGAAAATTTTTATGCTTTAATCATAAGAAATATGATTTTTGCATTTATTGACCCCTTTCAAGTGGGGCGACTTTGGACAAATTTTCACATATTATTTACCCCCTAACTAAAGCTCTTAGATATGTGAAATAAAAACTAAAGCAAAGCTTAATTTTTGCACCACCATCTAGTCTTTGTTTCACGTTTCTATTACCTTTAGTTAGTGAGTAAGTAATTTTTGAAAATTTAACAAAGTGGGAAGGAAAGAATAAAAAAGGGGGGAAAAAAGTATAGAAAATGCATATTTATTTTAGAGCAGCCAATCACTATTTCTGATCTTTTTACCTGACATTTCATACCCAAGTAATATTTTTAATTTAAACCATTGTTTTCCCGCAGTGAGAGGGCTGATGCAACAGGTGCCACGGGACAGAGACTGAAAGAAGGAGCTCATATCAACAAGTCACTGGTGACTCTAGGCTCAGTTATCTCAGCACTGGCAGAGCTCTCCAGCCCTGCGCACGCTGACAGCACTCCCCGCAGAACTGCTTTCATCCCTTACCGAGACTCCGTGCTCACGTGGTTGCTCAAAGACAGTCTGGGAGGAAACTCCAAGACCATCATGATTGCAGGTAGGAGGGAGTTCATGTGTTTAAGTTAATGTGATTTGCATGAACACAAGTCACAGCAGGGAGGTCTTGTTAAATGTACTAACAAGTTAAAATCATTTTCCATGGTTATAAGATAAAAATAAACTTGCAAGTTTTAATATGCAAAATTAAGGAAAATAAACCATCACAATTAGGTTGATGACATAAAAGAAAGAGATAGAGGAAACCAGCGTTGGTCTTACCATAGTGAGAGAGTCCATAGTTCAATGAAAATCCTGCTGGCACAGAGACAAAAAATATTTAGATTGCTTTTGTCACTAAACTAAAAAAAAAAGTTTTTTTTTTTTTTTTTTTTTTTTTTTTGTGAGCATTTTTTAGTTCTTGAAAACTAAGAGAAAAACTATGTCTGCAAGGACTGAAAAAGGCACGCACACATACTCCATTTTCTCTTGAAGTTTAGTGCTGAAAGCTATCCAATATGTGTTACTTTTTCATCTCTGTGCAAGCCAGATTTCCCCAGAACCATGAGAATCTCTGGTAAGGACCTACCAGGCTATTCCTCTATATCCCTTCCTTGACATTTTTAATATGGAGTTTACAAATGATAAAATTGAAAGGAATAAAAATTTGTGCCTATTGTTATTGTCATGTATAGGTATTTTGTAATGGCCAGAGCAATATTTTCAATAAATTGAGTTACATTTCAATACATAGGATTGCATGCAATTAGAGTCATTGACATTGAAAATATTGCAACATGTAAACAAGACTTATTTCTACTGTAAATACTGAGCAATATTGTAACATGGTTTGCAGCGATATCTCCGGCAGATTGTAATTATGGCGAGACACTGAGCACTCTTCGCTACGCCAATCGTGCTAAGAATATTATCAACAAGCCGACAGTGAACGAGGATCCCAATGTACGTCTCATCAGGGAGCTGCGAGATGAAATATTAAAGCTGAGAGGTCTGCTTGGTAGCAGTGATCAGGCAAGTTTGAAAATCATTTCAAGTTTTTGTTTTTAACTGTAAAAATCGCCCTTAAGGGTTTAACCACAGTGCTGGGAGCCCCCCTCCTGCCTTTAAATGATTGTAAAGTATTTTAAAATCATTTTGGGATACATTTCATGTTTTTCAAACTAGAAATTTAAACATAATTTCTTCACAATTAATTTTTAATTTGTCGCAAATTAAAAAAAAAAAAAAAAAAAAAAAAAAATTTAAATGCGCAAAATAACTCTTGGTTTTCTCAAAAATAACATAGAAATTTATGTATAGAACAAAGCCCAATCAATAAAGCATTAAAATAGCTACAATATAAGCAAATTTTAATAAAAATTCTGGAACCAAAATTTTTCAAAAGGAAAAAAACATACAAGCAATGCTTATCTTATGCAAATTTTTGACCTATCTCTAATATTCAATGCACACTAAACACTTGATTATTATGCAACTGTAACTCATAGATCATGCTTTTTTCTAATGGTCTTAAAAATTTGACTAAAGTTTTGAAAATGCTTTTGAGATATTTTGATTTTTCCAGGACTGAAAAGTTCATATTTTTTGCTCACATATATTTTGTGTGTGTGCAGTTGGCTGGTATTTGTGAGCCCCGCATGCTGGCAGAGCTGCAACAGAAGGAGGCCCAAGAGAAGGTGTTGACAGCAGAGTGGGCAGAGAAGTGGCGTGAGACACAGGCTATTCTGCGAGAACAGCAAGCTCTAGGACTACGCAAGGCAGGGCGTGGAGTCGTTCTTGACTCAGATAGACCACATCTTGTTGGCATTGATGATGATCGTCTAAGTACTGGAGTCACACTGTACCATCTCAAGGTAACATTCGTTTACTTTACAATCACACGTAGTGACTTAGTTTTAATGCTTCTTACCAGCAATGAGAAAAAAAATAAATAAAAACATATTAAAGTATGCAGTATCCCTCATTAAAATTTTAAGGAAAGAAGCAAGTTCTCACAAAAAAGTGCATGTAAAAGTATTGCCTACATATGCAACAGCCAATCAAAAGAGTAGAAATTAGGTGAACCAATCAAATCGTGATTATGATTGGTTGTAGCACAAACATGAGCAAACGTTTCAGAAATTTGTGTAAACACGATTCTCTCTTTAAAAAGTTCTATTTTTAATTAAATTGGCTTTTTGTCTTTTGATTATTTTATTAAAGTTGCAGTAAATTAGTAATTAAAGCAA
This sequence comes from Ecdyonurus torrentis, assembly GCA_949318235.1. Lineage (NCBI taxonomy): Eukaryota > Metazoa > Arthropoda > Insecta > Ephemeroptera > Heptageniidae > Ecdyonurus > Ecdyonurus torrentis. Next base: position 49,151,414 of record OX439129.1, read on the forward strand.
TAAGTAGTCTGGAATTTATTTATTTAGTTTATTTAATTTTACTTAATATTCATTTTAAAAGAGTTCATTTCAAAGTTGAACAATATTAAAAAGTAATTACTGTATTTTCATTATTATTTTACTAATACTATGTTTGTTATATTGGCAGGAAGGAGAGACTGTGATTGGCTCTGGCAGTCAATGTGATATTGTACTGGCAGGCTTGGAGTCCTGTCACTGCAGTGTCGTACTTCAGTCAGGGGCTGCCACCCTAGTACCCAGGGACTCTGCACATAGCTGGGTCAACAGTGTGCAGGTCGATGACCCCACCAAACTGTCACAGGGTGAGCAATATATCTTCGTAGGGTTTTATTTCATATTTATTATAAGATACCTGTAGTTTACAGTAACGTTATACATATAAGCATGTTACATATATCTTGTTCGAAACATGTCTTTAATTCCTCACATTTAATAATTTCCAATTAGTTATTTTACAATTAGCATTTAAAAAAACTCTTTTGATGTCAATAATTCTTCAAGTAAAATTTTTAAAATAATACAATATTTTTCAAATCTCTAGTTAGAACAATTGGTTGGAAATTATTTAATTTAGCTGTTTGATAGTAAGGACCTTTCTCCAGATTTTTCGTATTACATGATTAGGTAGGTACTGAAAGCTTGTTTTTATTCTTATTGATGAAAATTGCTGTTCAGGTTATACAGTTCTGGAAGTATATCTAGGCTTTCAAAGGTCCATGATTGTGCTAAAAATATTGCTAGTGTTGTGGAGTCTAACGGGATAACCATGGCAGGTGTTGTTTTCTTCTCTTCATTATGTTTTACATCTGACATTAGGCTCATTTTTAGGGGGAAAAATATGCTTTGAGACACGATCAATGCATTTCATACTCTCTTAGAGTTGAGAGTAAACATTTGTTATCTGAGTGTACCAGGGCTTAAAGTAAGCCGGAGCTAACCGGAGCTGAGCTCCGGTAAAACATTGAAATTTTAAAATTGCACTTATGGGAGCTCCGGAGCTATCTTGAGTTTTTTTTAGCATTGATAGCTCCGGTATAAGAAATTTTCTACTTTAGGCCCTGGAGTATACATATTTTTATTAATGTGTGATGTTTCAGGTTGTATTCTGATGCTGGGCAGGACCCACATGTTCCGCTACAACGACCCTGCAGAGGCCGCACAGTTACGTAAGGAAGGTAGTAGATCACAACTTAACCTCTCTCGACTCTCCTTGCTCAGTTGGAGCTCACCAGAGCTTGCATCTTCAGTCGAGAACCTTCTGCAAGTTGGGTAAGATTTTGTTGTGTTACCAAATTAGCACTCACAGGTCAAATATGTAATGTTTTTCCTTTAATTATGTCAAATTATAGTGATAAAATAAACAGTAATAGTAAACTTAAATACATAGGCCTATATATTAGTCCTGCCAAAAAAAAAAAAAAAAAAAAAAAAAAAAAAAAAAAAAAAAAAAAAAAATCTGTGATCCAAATTGTATTCAATTTATTAGAATTGGAATGTTTTTTTATCAGTTTTAAGATCTAAATTAAAAAGATTCAGTTCTAAAATTGGGATATTATACAATTGTTGTTTGATTTCTCCAATATAAAATCAAAATATTTTTTAGCATTACTTATATCTCATTAATTACTATTTACTATCCTTTACTAATTGTACTTTTGTAATTGTACTTATTACTAATACTGATGTTTTGAACTGTTTATGTTACAGAGATGACCAGGAGAGACTGAATTCTCGCAGATTTTCAACACCTTATGACAACCTACAGCCCACAAAGGTACCTGTTATGTCCCTCTGTTTTTCTACATGTGTTTTAACTACTGACGCATGTTAAACTAACTTACTGCTTGACTGATTGTTATTATTAATACATAATTTATTATTGTACTTGCAGGAGGAGGGAGAGGGCGAAGAAGAGACCTGGGAGCAACGGCTGCAACAGAAGAAAGTTGCTCTGGAGGAGGCACAACGAGAACTGGAAATTGTAAGTAATATAGGAACTAAATATTTAAACTTAATTTTATTATTATGAAAAAATAAAAATGCGTATTAGGAAAAAACCATCGCGGTTAGTATTAATAAGTTTAAAAAAATTTAAAAAAATTATTAGAAAATAGTTGGTAGAGATTAGAGCACGTTGAATTGAAAATTAATAAAACGCGAAAATTCTCTAATTTAAATAGTAAATTGGGACTAGGGATCAAATATTCTAGCTTGAGCTAGTTTTTTTTAAACTTATTAATTGAAAAAATAAAAATAATAATAATAGGGTAGTAAAAAAAAAAAAAAAAAAAAAAAAAAAAAACGTTTTTTTATAGTTTTTTTTCTTTTTTTTTTCTTTTTTAATCGTATCTCTCTGATAGAGAAAATGTACATTCGGACTCGCCAATTATATTTTGGAGGTCAATTTGGTCATTTTTTCTTTGGTTGAATTCTTGTTCACATGTAAAAATAACTTACCTAATTACAGTAAAAAAAAAAAATAATAATAATAATAGAGAATGGTAAGTACAGAAATTAGAGTATGTTGAATTGAAAATTATTAAAACAAAGATTCTCTAATTTATAGGATACAGTAGTTAATTTATAATTTGGATCAAGTGTTCTAGAGTAGACAAGAGAATAACGTTGATCATAATTTCTTAAGTTTAAATTTTAAATAGTTGCTAATATATATTTTATTTTGTATGTGACAGGAGCGTGAGCACCTAGAGAAAGAGTTTGCAGAACGTAGTCGACAGTTGGAGAGAGACAGAGCAGCTCTGGAGCAACGACAAGCTGATGCTGAGCGAGTGTTGAAGGAGAGAGAAGCAGCTTTACGAACTCAAAGTGAGCAGGTTGAGAAACAACGACAGCATGAACAGAAGATGGTAAGTCAGCTCGTATTAATTAATAATTTAGCAATTTATATATGAACAATAAATAATTAGGAAAAAAATAGCAGTTCGATTACTAAATTTAAAGAAAAAGAGATGTATTAAGGAAAATAAACCATAGTGGTTGGGTATTATAAATTTGAAAGAAAAGGATAGGAGAAACCAGCAAGGGCCTTACCATAGTGAAGAAAGTCTCAAAGTTTGGTGAAAATCTTGCTAGCTCATATATAAATTAATAAAAAACTAACACATTGGATCCAATGTGTTAGTTTATATCTGTGGTAGCAAGATTTGTGATTTTCACTGAACTATGGGACTCTCTTCACTATGGTAAGGCCCTTGCTGGTTTCTCTTACCCTTTTCTTTCAAATTTATCAAATCGAAAGAAAAAGTTAGTAAAAAATTCAATTAGTACACATTTAAATATACTGTAATGCAGAGAAATTAACAAAGCAATACTGTTTTTTTTTTTACTACTCTTGTCTTTGAATTTATTATTTACATTAATTAGATTATTTACTGATGTTAAATTTTACTATGAAGTTTTGTTTGAACACATAAATGTGGCCCTCCTTTATTTTAACTATATTTTTTTTCTGATCCTAATGCAAATAATAACAAGCATAGATAATAATGAGCTCACCCCTTTGCTTTATAAACGTCTCTTGCATTTAATTTTAGACCTGGTTAGAATATTTTCTCTCTCCGGTCAATTACCAGCTATATTTACTATCCCCCAAATTTTCAAATCTACATTATGTTACTCTCTCATCTTGAAAAGTAAGATTATCATACAAAGTATCTATTCTTTTTTTATGGTATATCTTATGAATTGAAGCCATATTCCCATGTTATGTTTTGAATGTAATTCAAAATTACTAATATCTCAATAATTTTTGTTACTGCTGCCCTAAAAATCAGGCTCTACGTCGCAAGGTATTTAACTATGGTATAGCATGAGTCATCACTATAGATTTAGTAGTAGATATTGAAATAAACCCATTATAATATTATGTATCATGTGGTGCTATAATGGTATGTCATTTTTTTGTTTACTTCTTTTTATATGTGTATGTAAATATAAAATTAGTTTACTTTTCTGTTTTGTGATGTAAACATGATTGTGATTTTATATTTTACCATTTAAATTGAGCGCTTGTTTTTCTCATAAGAATAACATTGTAAATTAAGTGTGAGTTTTTGAATGGTAAAATATATTATCTCAATCGTGTGTACATAAGAAATATGAAATATTTGTCATTAGATAAACACAGTTGGAACAATGTAAACAAATAGACGCTTCATATGGTTTTAAAGCAGGCGGATTTACCGATGGATTGATATGATCAATTCTTGCAGCTTACCCAATTTTCTATCAATTGGTATTTCTCCATTAAAACTGGCCCCACTAACTCAATCTTATGGTTTACTATTTTATACGTCCATTTATTTTCATTTTCTTAACTGTTTTTTTAATGCTTCTTACAGACAGTGAAATCTAATAAATAAATAAAATAAATAAATAAATATATAATTTTACAATGTTGGCTTAAAACACGCTAAAGTATCCCTCATTAAAATTTTTCTGGGATCAGTGCTTTAGTATTCTAAAGAAAATTGAGGGGGGGGGGTGTTACTCCCCATAAGCTTAATGTTAAATTAAAAGTCCGACACCATTTTCTATTGGCCTCTGAATGGTTCTACGTCACCATTGATAAGAAGTATTAAATATTTAAATTCAATAAAAATAGTATGTATATAAACCAGCAAGAGTAAAATTGCATTTAGTTTTGTTGTGATATATAATTCTAGTATAGATGTTGAGTCATGTGTTGCATGTGACTTGCATTGCATGATGTATGTATGTACATATGTATGTATGTACAGTATGTATGTATACGTGGCTCGGCAGGTGATTGATGAGCAACATGCAGTTGGTGACTTGCAGAGAGAGGTGAAGAGCAAGCAAGCCACCCTCTCGTGTCTAGAGCAGCAACTTGAAGAGGCGCAGCAACATCAGGTAATCTTAATGTAAAGAATGAAGGTGTGTTCGTTCACAAATTAACATGTGTTGACCTGAATAATTATATAAAAAAAAAAAAAAAAAAAAAAGTTTGAAAAGTGCTACAGCAAAATATTAGCTTGGCGTTTTTCACCCAATATTGCAATATGATTGCAAAGCAATTACATGGGTGTTGGGGTGTTGCCTTGCTGTAAAATAAAATGTAGCACTTTTACGAATGCACCTTTATGGTGAGTTTTGCATTTCAATCGCATAAAAAATAAAATTTGCTCCAAGGTATTAATATTATTATTATTAACAAATAAATCGGTTTTGTAACTTTCTGGAATTGCCTTAAAATTCAAAGATTCTCGGAAAGCCACAAAAAATATACATTTAAAAAAAGTTTCAAAATCCATGAAGCCATTTTTTTTTTTTTTTTTTTTTTTTTTGTTATTGTGAATGAATGCAAAAATTGTCTTAAGATCGATTCCCATCTATTTTTATTATTTCTATTAATTAGAAAAGCTGCCCAACAAATTGCATTGTCATAATGTCATAAATTTAAAATGAATGCAATGCTGCAACAAACCTGAAAAAAAAAAATGCATTGTGAATGCACATTAAGCATGTAATTATATATTTTTTCTAGTAGGTAGCACGTACATTATATTATAGTATTTTTTTATTTTATGAGTTACTTATTTCAATTATAGAACAAAATAATTATAGTTTTTATTACATATATCACAGTGTTTGTTTGAATATGTTAAAATATTAGGTATTGTAAAGTATAGAAATTTTTATCAGTATCAGTAATATGAAGACGTATTTAGTATCACAATCAATAGGTAAGACTATTTTAAATTTTATAATTAGAGGAATCAATTAGATAGTTGTTTTAATTAGATAATCTTTAATTCAAAAAGTCTAATCTATTTATATACCTATATTTTTTAATTATTAAGTGTAGTTTCATGTATATACAATGTGCATGGGATCCTGTGTAAAAAATAATTACCATATTACAACAATGATATTCAGTTTAATTGATCATTAAATTGTACTTTAATGAGGAAAGGGGAGGGGGGGATGATTTTTATATTATAAGAGGTTATGTTCTGAATCAATTGATAAGGGAATTTCTAATTTTTCAGTTCATTAAGAATTATTTTTAATTAATTTTTGAAAATTGAGAAATGATGTTATGGTCGTTAACTGTTTGCTATACACACATGCATAAGTTGCTACCCAAGACATCATTTTTCAATGTTCAAGGTTCATGGTTCAATGGCCAAGGTTCATGTAATATGGCTGAAATAGCCCTGTATGCGCCTTAATAAAAGATTATTATTATTATTAATTAAATAATAATTATAAATTTGCATATCTATCAATTCAGGATGATTTCCTCTTTTATAATATGACATAAAATTACCCCCCCCCCCCCCTGAATTTCATTCTTAGTTATAGTATTTTTATGCAAGCAATTCATAATTTAAAGGGAATATTTTTCTTTTCTTATATGTGAGATACAAAAGTGCAGATTGTTTTCTGAAGGTTATGGTGATATCCATATGTATATGCGTGTATGTAATGAAGGTTTACATTTGGGTTGCAGGAACAAAGTTTAGAGATTTCTGCACATGGGCCAGCGGTGTCAGCTCTGGCAGCGATCAAGCAGACTGTCTCTCAACAGGTGAACATCTCATCTCCACCTGATCTACAACAATGAGGAAGACCCAACATTTTTAGGGAGTCATTTTATTTCATATTCTATAAGAGGACATTATCCTAAATTGATTGGTACATCGATGATGTTGCGAACAATATGTGTAACTCGTATTTTGTCAGGCGAAGCAAAATGTGTAAGTCGTTCCCAAACTTAATGGAGATGGCGCTCGACTTACACATATGGCTTAGCGTGACAAAAAACGACTTACACATTTTGCTTCGTCTGACAAAATACAAGTTACACATTTTGTTCGCAACATCATCGACATGTTGTTTTTTTTTTTTTTTTTTTTTTTTTTTTGTTCATGAAGTATTTTTATTAATGTATGAAAATTACAAAACAAAGTCATATGGTCTGTAACTAATGCAAGTGAGCATTGGAAAAATTACAGACCGCATTGTTATTTTTTCTACTTTAAAAAATTAATTAAAAATATTTTATGAACTCAAAAATTAAAAATTCAAATATCTATCAATCTAGGACCATGGTGTCATTCAGAATATGCAATAAAATTAGCACATAAATTTTTTGGTCTTCCTCATTTTGCACAAAACTATTTTATCATGAAATTTTCCAAGTTATTTTTTTCTTTCTTTTTCTGTTATGTATAAAAAAGGAAACCCATACAAAACATAAATGTGACTTAATATGGTAAAATCAAATAAACAGTTAAAAATCTTGTTGTAAATCTTACAAATAGAAATATCATTGCACAAACTGTTAAGAAATCATTTTAATTTAATTTGTCCATTTTAATTTGGACAATTTTCATGATCATAATTATCTGTAGTTTTATTTCTTGTTCATTCCAGTACACTCAACTGTAAGTTACCATAAAGTAGCATCTGTTATAATTTATTATTTAAACTCTACACATATTCATCAGAATAACGTTGCAAAATTGTGAACAATTATTTAAAAAGTACAAAATTTCAATCTAGCAGTTGAGTATGTATTTTAGCATTTATATTAGAATGTATAACTATGATATTGGGCCATAAGCTAGTTAAACCTTAGTTAACTTTTTTACTTTGTTGCAACATTAAAAATAACAACTTCACTATGTATGGTTTAAGTATTATTCACATGATGCGTAAATTTGACGTGCGTCAATGTGTGTCGACTCGCGTAACAAAGTTGGAACAATGTAAACAAATGAAGCCGTTCACATGGTTTTTGAAAATTACATGTGAACGGCTCCATTTGTTTACATTGGTCCAGCTTTGTTACGCGCGTCGACGCACGTTGACGCGCGTCAAATTTACTTGTCATGTGAATAATGCTTTAATTAGTGGCTATTGGCAAATAAAGGAACAACTGATTTGAAGCCGACTGTGAGAGATTTTGCTCACACCCGCTTCCATTTCGACGTATTGCCCATGCATATAGTAGGTAGAAACAGAAACGGATGTGACTGAAATCACTTAAAGTGGGCCTCAAAACCATTGTTTCTTTATTAGTCAATAAGTGTAACAATTTACTATGTTTATTAGAAATATTGTTTGGAAATATTGATAACACGTGTTTGTTATTTTCAGCGTGAAGAGCTTGCCAGACTTGAGGAAGAACTGCGCACTCGCATGAACAGCTTAGAACAACACGAACTTGAAGTTGCACAGCTGGACAAACAGCTGACGCAAATTAAATCAAAACATTACCAGGTCGGTATCTGCATTATTGTCAGGAGAGCAATGTATAGCTGCTTATGTAGTTTCAGTGCAGTTTTATAATACATTAGAACACTCTAAGCAACTAAAGAAGAGGGCTGTTGCCCTCGAAACATCTTAGCTAACTTGTAAATATTTGTGTAAGCTGTGCCATCAAGATTTTCACCAAGCTATGGACCTCATCGTTGTAAGGTGCTTGTTGGTTTCTCCTTTTATTATTATTATTATTATTAATTCAAACCAAAATGATTTTAACCTCCTAATTAATTATTCAGTAGAACAATGTAATGTTACACTCAGAAAACAAATGTTTAGAGAGGACTTATACTTAATGCTTTGATTGTATGTCAAAGCATGAGTGTATTTTTTTCTTCTAAATATTAAATATTGTAGAGGATATATAATTAATTAGAAAAGGTTAAACCATTTTGGTTTGAATATGTATGTAATCAAAGAAAGGATAGAAGGCCTTACCACAATGAGGTCCATAGCTTGGTGAAAGTATTGATGGCACAGAATACACAAATATTTTCAAGTTTACTACTACGACATTTTGAGGGCAACAGCCCTCTTCAGCCTCTTCTTCAATTGCTTAGGCTTAGACTGTACTCTTGAGTAACTAAAAAGAAGAGGGCTGTTAGTAAAAACCTTTGCTTAATATCTAAAAATTTAAATTTATTTTGCTGTATAACCAATGCAAGTATATAACAGGGAAATACATAATTTTGTTTAGGATGTGGAGCAGGCGCGGGCGTCGCTGTCTCAAAGATCTCAAGTGGAACTAGAGGAAATGAAAGCTCGTAGACAATCGTAAGTATTTAGGAAATAGTTTGAGTAAAGAAATAAGAAATATTTATCTTTTAATTTATTTTTGATATAACTGTAGCGTAAATAATACAGTTTCAATTAACCAATTATTTAAAAAGCATTTTTGCAAATCTGCTTATTTGAATTGTAATGCATTTTTTTTTCTAACCAGTGTAAAAATTTTCAAGATTTTTTTAATCTAAATTAAATTAAAAAATGACTTATAGATTTGAACTCAATACTCATCATAAGTCCAAAATATGCAATAAAATGATTTGGGTTGAATGCACCATTAAAATTTTAACTCTCCATGTTTCAGTTTGACTCTGAACCTGCAGCAGTTAGCTCGCAAAGATGTCGATGGTAACAAAGATAGCTCAGGTTCCTCAGGTGAAACAGGATCATTCCACACAGCAGTATCGACTGCTCCGACCACTGACTGGCTAGCACTAGCACAGAACATCGTGAGTCACGTCCCCAGCACTGACGAGACACCACAGCCACGCTGTGGAGAGGGTGGTTTGAGTGACAGTGGAGTTGGTCTTCTCAATGGTTCACCATCTACTGGTTCCAGTGACCAGGAGACCTGGGTTCATAACCCCAATATAGCTAATATATGTAGCTCAGGTCAGGGCTCTGAGAGTGGCATTGAAGTCAACGGAGGCTCGGAATGTGGCTCTCAAACTAAGTCAGATTTGGAGAAAGTTGTACAGAAGAAAGAAGAGTCGTCACAAAGTGAAACAAAAGTCAATGTAACGAGTGACGTAAGTGTGATAGTGAATGGACCTGAGTCACATGACTTTGATGAGCAATCTGTGATATGTAGTGACAATAACTTGGAGAATAATGTACCTGCTTATAACAAGGTGAGGATCACAGTTTTATATCATGTTTCATCTGAAGTTATCACGAGAGTGGTAAGTGTCACATCTATATAGGGGTTTACATTAAAAAGAGGAACTTTTCTGCTCGTTATAACTTCAAGTGAAACTTTTTAGCTTGATAGCAATGATAAAGTGTAATCTAATAAAAAAAGCAGCTATTTTGAGTCCAACTTTAAGGGATATCTATCACATCTGCTTCCGTGATATTGTATTTTACCCTTCAAAGACTCATCTGTAATTTGCAATGTTATTCTAATGAAAAAAATACACCCTGAATTAGAATGGTAAAATATATTATCACAGTTGTGTGTACTACGTATGTGTCGTACAATCAACTGGGGTGACTCCTATCATGTGCAAGCTTTCACTTTTCCCTATCTCACTAAACACAGAGCACTTTTAAAGCAAGCCTTTGATTGGATTTTAATTTCACTCCAAATTTTCAATTTCACTTCAGTTGACTGAACGTAGAAACGGACATAGATGTGATCAAAATTGCTTAAATTCAGACTCGAAACAGTTGTTTCTTTATTAGTCGACACAGTTAATATTTAATTATTCCCATGTTTGCAGAGCTGTGGACGACGGCTCAGTTACCCTGATGGAGCTCAGGAAGGAAGTTTGCGTGCTGACGCAGGACGTGCCATGGCCGCACTCTCTACTCAAGTGGCAAGACAGAAAGAGAAAGTACTACGTGCTCTAGAGGATGAAAAGTGTGATAAAGAAGCGCTCAACAGACAAATTATGGTAAGTCATCCAGTAAATGTTTTTAGTGGAATGCGTTGACACGTCAATTTTTTAGTATTACTTAGCCTAATCCTATTTTTGTTTATATTTTATTGTTAATGTGCATTTTTTCTTTTTTTTATTATTATTTCTAAATTTTTAAATTTGAAATGAATTAAATTTAGATATTGTTAAGGGGGTTGAGGCATACTATTAACACCTTGCTAATATGTAAAAAAAAACAGAAAAAAAAAAAAAAAAAAAAAAAGAAAAAAGAAAAGAAAAGAAAAGAAAAGAAAAGAAAAAGAAAAATGCATCAAGTCTACAAATTAGAGAATTTTATCATTTAATTATTTTTTTAAAATAACATCATTATTATTAAATGTATGTATATATATATATATTTTTTTTTAACATCAGTAAAAAGAGTGCACAAATATTTAATTCTTAAAGTTGAGGTGTCCCATGCTAAATAAGAGATGTATGAAATGTTTGTGTGGTGGTAGGTTCTTCAAGAGCTGCAGAAACAACATGTGCGACTGGAGGTGGTGCTGGAGAGAAGTATGAGTGTGGCCAACCTAGAGCAGGATTGTGAGTGCGAGGACGACGTACCAGAGTCATTAGCCACCGATCTTGACGACAGGTTAGTAGTGTTCCTATGTGCTAACTGAAGTCCTTGGAAAATAACAAGTATACTCTCACCAAAACCATTGAGAACCTCACTCAAATAACATACCGTTAAATGGCAATTATGACCTCTTAATTGACTAATAAAGGAACAACGGTTTTGAGGCCGATTATAAGCAATTTCGGTCACATCCGCTTCCGTTTCTCCTTACTACGCATTCTCAGTAAGACGAAACGGAAGCAGATATGAGCAAAATTGCTTGTATTTAGCTTCAAAACAGTTGTTCCTTTATCAGTCAATAATAAAAGGAAGAAGAAGAAGAAGGGAAAAAAATCTTATAGAGTGAGAGTACTTGCTATCTTCTGGAGACTTTAGTGCTTATGAGCCACTTACAATACTTCAAGTCTTCCGAATAGAAACCTCGTTATAGACTTTTTTTTTGTGATGCGACCTTGGATCTTTTCTTTTCATAGAGCAAAAAAACAAACTACTACGACGTCTATTCGGAAGAACTGATTTGCTGTATTTATGATAACTATTTTTCCATGAGAAATGGAGTAAGAATTTTTAAAATTATTTTAAATAGTTCATTCATTGCAAATAATCCATTTTGTAGTTATTTGAGATATGATACATTTGAAGGAAGAAAATACAGCGCTGGCCTTACCATAGTAAAGAGAGTCCCATAGTTTGGTGAAAATCTTGTTAGCACAGATATAAAAAAAGTAGCACGTATTGAGTAGCTTTTGGCACTACAAGAGAAAACTGAGTATGACTGTGTGCATATTCAGACTCACAGAGAAAAACTATAAATGATCTCTCTGAGTATGTAAGGACTAAAAAAGGTACACAACTCCAATATAAACTCTGGCCAAAACAAAGTCGTTCCCGCCAAAAGCTGTATCCGCAGTGCTAAACCAATCAGAGAGCGTGTTATAAACCTACTAGCCAATCACAGTTGACTTAACATAGTTAATTACACTGTATCCGCTTGAAGTAGTTTTGGGAGAAATGTAGCTTATGGTTAGGGCTGGAAGCTCTCCAACATGTGTTACTTTTTTATCTATGCTAGTAAGGTTTCCATCTAACTATGGTACTCTCTTCACTATAGTAAGACCAATGTATGGTTTTCTCACATCCTTTCTTTCAAATGAATGATACTAGTATTAAATGTACAAAACTTCCTTATTTAATGCTCCATTGTTCATTCCAGCAGGCTGTACGAGTTTGAAAATGTTGGCAACAATGACCCTAGACTGCGCAGAAGACACAGCGCAGCAGATGCACACACACCTCCTGTCTTCACTGCACACATCATACAGTAAGTTTGTAACGATATACTGTAAACTCGCGATTTTTTCCAGTTCAATACTGTGAATTTCTCAATTTTGTGAAATGCTCAGTGGGTCCGCAGCACACTTCTATAAGCATGACAAACTTAAACCTCTCGATTTTGGGAAATAAAATTTTGTGAAATGACCATTTGACCATTTGTGGACCCATTGTGATTTCATAAAATCAAGAATTTACTGGATATTATTATTATGGCCATGAAGTGGCTTTGGCCAAAGTCTCCAAAATTATTTACTCTAACAAAAGCTCATAGAAACAACAAAAACTAAAAAATAGTAGTTGAAGCTAAAAAAAAAAAAAAAAAAAAAAAAAAAAAAAAGTTAAGATTTGCTGTAGTTTTTGTCTCATGGTTCTATGAACTTTAGGGAGTAAACTATTTTATGATAATTTAACCAAAAATCCCCCCACTTGACTGTATTATAATTAGATGTGAATTACCGGTAACGTTTCATATCAACTTTTCCCCCCAACCATTTCCAACATTATTTCTCAACTACAGTACTGTAGTTTTTTTTTTTTTTTTATTTATTTTTTTTATTTCTCTAATATTTGGCATATATGAACTCATTAAAATAGATACAATAGTATATTAAATATGTACTAGATTATTGTATTATTTTTGTATAATAGGCCTATGTTATTTTTTTACTATAAAAATTGACGTTTTATAATATGTGTGTTTCAGAAGTCATCGTGGCACGTTACGTTTACCTCTCAGCCCTATGAGATACTCCTCTGTCACGGTAGGTCATATTTCTAGTCATGGATCTGTACTGTATGGTACAGAACCAGTTGTTGACAGATATGTTAATGAAAACTTTACAAAATTATTATCACCTCAACCAATTATGCTAAAAGGCATAGAACACCTTGAACAAAAAAGTTGTGTAATATCCTAACAAACCTGAAAATCAGCGTTGATTTGGCCGGAGCCATTGATTTCTAATTTATTTTCCATTCACAAAATGCGTGAGCGGGCACTGGCGTCACAGCTTGCCTATTTTATGCGTGTGTGGACCAAGTGACCTGTGACGTCAAAGACCGCTTGTACCATTTTGTGAATGGAAAATAAATTAGAAATCAATGATTCCAGTCAAATCAACATTGATTTTCAGGTTTGTTAGGATATTACACAACTTTCTTGTTCAAGATGTTCTACGCCTTAAAGACTTAAAAATTTAGATACAGTACCCAGGGTATAGAATTGTGCTCAATGATAGCAGAAAATACTCTCAGTTTAATATTTCTCAAAGTGCCTAATAAACCTTTTCCATTTCAATAACCTGTAAAAAGGTATTAGCATGCCAACAACTGTGTCTCTACTATATTGTACAATCAAGTGTATTTTTGTGACTTGTATTTTGATTGTAGGAGACTATATAGAAATAAATATATTTTGAATTTGAAGTTTGAATCATGTAAACTTAAGGAAAGAGGGACTGATAAAGCAAATGCAACAAAACCTATGTGTCAAATATTGTCTAAAATTTAAAAATATATTGTTGCAAATTTTGTACTTAATTTTGTAATCTAAAAATAATAATAATAATAAATAAATTATTATTTGAACATTAATCAGTGACAAAATAAATTATGCTGATTTTTTTTCATTAATATTCTAATATTTCAGAGTCTGGACCGCGGCAGTGTATCTCCCTACAGCCTGGGACAGTCGCTCGTCTACTGCTCTCCACTTCTATCACCTGCCTCATGCAGTAAGTATAGGGTGTGTACGCATGGCGTCATTCTGAGTGCTTTTCGATGCTCTTCTTGAGCAATGAGTAACATTGCTCAGCATATAGGACAAACGTAGTTTTTGGCTATATCTTTGGTAAATTAGCTATTTTTTAGTCATTATTATTTTTCTTGCATTCTTAAAGTACTGATTCAACCTGTTAACAGCATTAATGCTCTCAAAGAAATTGCGAAGTATTTTTAAACTGGCAAAATGTGTCATTTTCCTATACCGGCCACTGTTATTTAGTACTCACTTATGACGTCGACTTTAACATGAATGAAACCACCCTATAGAGCTATAGGGTGTATGCACATGATGTCATGATTAATATGTTTTGACGCCTTATTGGGGCAATAAATAACATTACTCAGCATCAGGGGTGGATCCAGTGCAAAATTTTGGAGGGGGCAATTTCATACACTGCAATCTACTTGGGGGTAGCAGGTGGTGGGTGGTAATACCTGTAATGTAATTTGACCGTTTTGGAGGGGGCAATCGCCCCCACCACCCCCTTCTGGATCTGCCCCTGCTCAGCATGTCAAACATTGTTTTAGGCCATTTTCAAGTTTTCATTAGTATTTTTTTCATGCATATACTTAATTCAACCAGTTAAAAGCATCAATGCTTTGAAAAAGATTGTTAAATATTATAAACTGTCCAAATGTGTCATTTTCCCATACCCACCCATGTTATTAACAAAACACAGTGCTGTGTAGTAAAATGCAGAGTTAAAAAAAAAAAAAAAAAAAAAAAAAAAGAGTTGATACTATATTACTCTTGTGATTTCAGTGGCACTAGAAGAGAGTGAGCTACGGGTCAGTGTTCCCTCATACTTGCTTCGTGGTGCTGGCAACGGCACTCACTTTGAGTACGAGGTGCGAGTCAGTGTGGGCGGGGCTCGCTGGACTTTGCTGCGCAGATACAAGAGGTTCCGAGAACTGCACCTTGACATGCGCTCCAAGTACGGCTCGCAGGTCAGTATACCATTTGTAATGCATATTGTCAATAACACTTTCGTCATGACATGACCATATTACACTTTTCAGGACCTGTTACATACTAAGTCTTGGAAGCTTTTAACTATTTAAATAATGGTCTGATGTTTTGTTAGTTTGTACTCTTCAAATAAGTCATTTGCCAAATCCTGCGTGACAAAAAAAAAAAAAAAAAAAAAAGATGAAGTTTTATATTGTAAACAGTTAAAAAAAAAAAAAAGCATTTTGATGTCTGCAGCTATTTGTAAGTACAATTCAAATAATAATAATAAAAATAAAATTAAAGGCCTTGTTTCCTAAAAAGATGCTAATTTTCTCCTGTGCCTTTTTACTTGTAAGAGAGAAGTTGTTGTTTTTGCAAATGCATATAAATAGCCTATAATATATTTCTATTCTCCATGGGGTGCTTGCTTTCTTTTGCAAGACAAATTTATTTTACACAATTCCTGCATGTAATATTTGTACAAAGTGATAAAATCTGTTTGTTTTATATTTATTTATGTATTTGATGTTTGCAGGTGGAGTCACTTCCTTTCCCTCCACGTAAATTCTTCGCTAAGAACTCCGAGAGTGTTGCCAAGCAGCGACGACGACAGCTCGAAGTTTACCTACAGAAGTTGCTAGCCGTATGCTCACAAATTGCCGAGTGTCCACTGTACACATGTCGCGAGAACCCCTCTCGTCTCGCACTGCTGGAGTTCTCAGCATTCTTCCGTAAGGGTGTCTTTGAGGCTGGCAAGGCAGGGACCAGCTGACAGGGTGCAGTCTTGTTACTAGGACCCACTGGCAAGCCCAGTGCGCTAGTTGTACGTCACTAAACCCTCGCTCACATAGAGTGCGTGCATCACAAAGCGCAGGAATACGCTTTGACGCCATACTGGATCAATGAATAATATTTGCTTAGCATAGGACAGACGTTTTTTTTTTTTTTTTTTTTTTTCCTCTCTGGAAAATTGGTTGTTTTTTGTTGTTATTATTTTCCTCACATAATTGAAAATCCAATTTAACCACATATTTTTAAAGTGGCAAAACAATTCATTTCCCATTGCTACCCATGTTCTCACATATGGCGTCAACTTTTATATGAATGCAACCACCCTATACCCTATACACCTCATACTAAATGTTACCATCGTCGTTAAAAACAATAAAGTAATATTAAAAATAATAATAACAAGCTACTAGCATAAATTTTAGAATAGAATAAAAATAAATAAAAGCTTAATATGATTTGAATCTATAAAACGTTGGTCTATAATTATAATAATAAAGAAAAGTGTAGAATTACCAGCAAGAGCCTTACCACAGTAGAAGTTCTATGGAGAGGTCGAGGTCTTGCATGGCTCAGTATTTTGTTATACAAAAGCTTATTTTATAACAGATCATATTATGTTAATGACATTATCAATCAAAAAAAGAGATTTACTTGAGCACATGCTCAGCGATGTGCTCATGTAATTTTTTTATTTTTTTTTATTGATAATGTCATTAACATATGACAAAAGCTCTCAGTTATAAAATAATCTTTTGTAAAACAAAATACTGTGCCACGCAAGACTTCGACCTCTCCATAGAACTTCTACTGTGGTAAGGCTCTTACTGGTAATTTTATCCTTTTCTTTATTATTTATCTTAACTGCAATGATTTTTTCCTTAAATGGATTTAATTATAATAAATAAATCATTAATTGTCAATGAAATTTTAATTTTATTATAAAATATTTCATAGTAAACTCATATCAAGTGTTTATTCATTGTTATTATTCAACAATATATGGTCAACGAAATTGAATTTAGTTTTTTCAGAAAAGTTATTTAAAGAAAATATTTAAATTATGCTAGGATCTCTAATTATTCAACACATTTAAATTTATTTATAAGTATTTTTTAAAAATTAATTATCATTAAAAGAATGATTTTGGACCATTAAAAGTAAACAATTTTAATAAATTCATAATGGAAATGAATTTATTACAACAGTATTTATTAAGATTGCACAAAGTTTTTTTTTTTCTTTTCTTTTCTTTAGTGTATTATGTTTTAATATTTAAAAATTGCTGGTAATTACATTTTTAGTCCTATAGAAATTATAAAAAATAAAATTTCGTGTTTGAAATTTATAGGTATAAATAATACACAACATTGAAAGTTATGATTTTTATCACCAATAAAAGCGTAATTATAAAAGTAAATTAAAATTTATCAATTATAAGCAGAACAATCACTGCATGCTATGTCATGAAGTGACCTTTATAAAATGATCATTATTAATTAATATATTACAAAAGTTTATGCTTTATTTACTAAATAACATAAACTACAGTAATAAACATGTTTTCAAATTATTTTTCGAAGTTATTTGATGATATAAAAGATCAATTATGTCACATTTTTGTGTCTATGCATAATATACTTGACTCAAAAAACCTCAGCCAATTTATCGTTTTACCACTAATGTAACGTCCATTTTCTTGCGCGCATTTCACAGGCTGGACGATACCTTTAAAGGTCAAACGGCAGGTAACTCAGGCTTTTTGAAGTGAGTATAGTAATGTTTGAAATCATGAGTTTTGCTTTTTTTTGAGAAAAGTACAAAATTTCATTGATAAAAACACTCAAATGTATAGTAGACATCTTTAAGAGTCTTCCCAATAAGAAGACTATCAATTTTTATAAATTTAAATGCTTTGCGTAGTTTAAATTTTGCTGAGAATCCCCGTTTTGAATGCTTCTGCAATATTTGTGACATATTTCAATTGTTATTATATTTTAATTTAATTATAATATGCTAAATTTTATAATTTTTACATTAATACATACAATATTTAAAGTTTAACTTTTTTTTTTCTTCTTCTTCTTCAATAAGGAAGTATGGATAAAATCCAGCATAATATTATTATAATCAAATAGCATTTGAAATACGTCAACAAGAATGATGTTCCTAAACTTTTGTTGTTGTTAATGTGGCTCAAAATTACAAAAAAATGAAGATCATTACTTTTGAAATGAAATTTCACATTATATGGAGCAAAAGAAATAGAGTTTACAAACATCTATATTTAATGCCAAAAGTCTTCAAAATAGATTCCCACCAAAATTTACATTTCTCACTGCATTAGAATGACTAAAATTTTATATACGATGACATGATGAAAATACCTTGATAAACATACCAGTTTGAGATGCAACAATAAAAATACGTAAAATTTCCTGTCTATTGAAGCAGCTATGCTAATGACATTTTGTGTCAATTTTCATTGCTAACTTAATAAAAATAATGAATTTCCTTGCTATTCAAAGTCATTAAAAGTGATATTAATTAAATTTTGTAAAACACTTTCAATCAAATTTATTTATATCTTTCATTCAGTTGGATAATACAAGAATTTCATGTTATAGTAACTTCATTATTAAAAATGTTCAGTGATCATAAATAGTAGGTCTATTATAATAAAATCATTGTTACTTATGATAAAACTTGCAGCAGCAAGATGTATTTATAGAAGGTGATGTAGTTTGCCTAAGTAGCATCAGGTATGAAACGTCACACAAGGTGAATTAAAACAAGAGGGGAAATTTCAAATTGATAGAGGGGAAATATTTGTCCCTCCCCCTCTTTCAAGTACGTACATAATGTATTGTACCTGGGAGACCATGTGGGTTTGTTGTCATTCACCTTGTCAAAATTTGAAATTTTACGAGTTATGACGACAGTAAAAGGGTGAATTATACCACCTTCTACATCTTGTTGAGTCATTTTTTCCCCCTAAAGTCATGGCGCATATTTCTACTTAAATGAAATCTGAGATGAATCTCATTATTACAAATATATATAAAAAATGTGATTTGTTATATTAAAAACTAGGTGTGTGCGTGGGTTATAGAGGAGTGCTCCTAATACAATCTACTTAATTTCATCATATAATTGATGTAAAAACGTATTTAATATTATAAATTGTATCCTAAACTCAAATAAGTCCACTTTTTTTTTGCCAATATATTTTAGTTAATACGCTTTAATTTAATTTTAATTATATAATAATTGCACTTTTAGTGTGATTAGCACAAAAATAAACCACACAGCCACTTAAGTTTTAATTAGCACGTAAGATTTTAAAAAAATAATACATATGACTAATTTTAAAGAAATATTTTACTTATTTTTTTTTCTATTTGTGAGTTAAAATATAACTCAGAATTGTAAAATAATATTAAGTATAAAATGTTGTTAGTAAAAAAAAAAAAAAAAAAAAAAAAAAAAAAAAAATCTAGATTTACATTGTAACATTTGGGGAGATTGTTTTGTTGTGTTTACATTGAAAGCTGTAGGCAAATCTACTTAATATTAATGTATTTTTATTAACTGTTCATTAATTATTTTTCCTCGGTCGCTCACATCCTCATCAAGTTTTTTTTTTATTTATTATTAATGGGAGTTCTAATTGTAATATATTGTTTAAGTTACAATTTTATTATTCCCTTTATAACATTCCTATATGGTTTCAGTTAATTCTTAAATGTTCAAAAGTATTAATTTTTATTGTCACAAAAGTGCATTTTAAAACATTAAAAATAATAATAACAAAAAGTTATTAAAATTGCACGGTTCCTAAATGTATGGAAGTAATTTTTACCGTATGAGTATGATCAAAGACAATCTCCAATTAATTTTGTTTGTTATTTATTTAATTGATTTCTGCAAGTTTTCTGAGCGACCCAGCAAGAAAGAAAGAAAAAAAAAAATGACTGTATAAAAATACCTGTTTATAAACATTGCAATATTTTTTGTGCAATAAATTTGAAACAATAAAATTACCATCTGCTACCAAATTTATTGCACAGATGTATATATTGCTTACAGGTCATCATAATCATGTAAATATTATATCAATTAAATGTTGGTTTAAAAAAAACAATTAAGGCTGCTTAATGTACAGATAAATAATATAAAGTGTATAGATTTACGTAAATTAAAATAAATATATTTATAGACTGGTAAAAATGCAGCCATTTATTCTAGAATTTTTTATTTTTACATTATTTTTCAATACGTTAATTATATATTAAAAGTGTGTCATTAATTTGTATAATGTAGCGGTACATAATAATATTGTTTGCCATAAAAATTAAAATAATTTGATTATATTTTTGTGCAATTGTTAACAAAATACATAATAATATATTGTGTAATTTTTGTTTTTGGCCTGATTTATAATATTGTTGATTTTTATTTATTATAATAAATAAAATATCTAATTAAATGTTATTACAAAATTAAAATTACAAAAAAAAAAAAAAAAAAGATTGGAATAAAATGAAAAATAAATAAGATGAAATTTTTTTTTTTCTTTCTTTATTTTCTCTTATTTAGTTCTGTCAAATTATTAATAAATATTTTAAAGATATACTATTACATACCTCCACATCTACATAATTTCATCTTTGAATTTACAGAGTATGAACTCTAAATTCAATGGTTTCATGGTACACCACAATTGTACTTTAAATTTGGAGGTAAAAAATTGCTAAGAGAAACCAGCAAGGGCCTTACCATAGCAAAGATAGCTCTAAGAAAATCTTGCTGTTGCAGAGATAAAACTTATTACATACTGTAGGCAATGATGGATCTTGGACGTAACATAGAGTGGATGATGTGACTGAGGAGTGTGATATATCTCTCTGTCTCTCACCCTCACCCTCATATTACATACCGTGGTCTATGCTAGATCTTGGACGTAACGTAGAGTGGATGATGTGACTGAGAACTAGTGATATTCTCCCACTATATGTATACCTCTCTTTCTCTCTCCCTCATACTGTGGGCTATGATAGATCTTGGATGTAAAGTAGGTTGATGACATACACTGCATGAGAATTAGTGACGATATTCTCTCTGTTTCTCTCTCCCTTATCATATTACATATACACAAGGCAATGCTAGATAATTAACTAGATAATTTTAATGGAAATTCCATGATTGTTATATCTTATCATGTTATCAAAATACTACATGCACCTAGATGTTTCCCCAACCCCAACTAATTTGTGAATAAACAGCAATAAGCAGCTTCCCCCAACCCCACCCCATTAATAACTGTAATACTAATAGTTAATTTTGAGTCAAAACTATAGTAAAATAACAAAACTGGTTAAAATTCGATTTTGGCTTAGTTTTGCATGCTTTTTAAATTTTCGCGCATTTTGAAAAGTGCGCACTTTTCAAAATGCGCGAAAATTTAAAAAGCATGCAAAACGGCAAAACTCAATGTCCCTTACATGTCTTCCAACTCTAGCCACAATTTTTAGACAATAGTTTTAAGAATCGATGCTAGCGCACGGATGGCAGCAAAATGAACTACTAAGCCAAAGTAACGCAAAGCTACGTATTTCAGGTTAGCAATGCATCTTTTAGTGACGTCACACTCACATATGCGTAATATGCGTAATGTTTGTGTGTGAATCTTAAACCTTGGAAAGTAATTATATGAAGAGTTGTGCAAATTTTAAGGGAAATAAGTTAAAATAATAAATAAATTAATTTTCAAGGGAATAATTTAAGCCTTTAAAATATTTCTTTTTGTCATTTGTGCTCCTTGCTCTTGTTATGAATAGAAAATCAACTTCCCAACACATTTTTTTGTGTCCGGAAAGGGTTGGGAAAGCTTTGGGAAAGGAGGCGCTAATTTGCATTCGTAATTTGCATGAAAAAAATTATTTTTTGTGTTAGTTTATTGCTTTATTGATTTCTATGTATACATAACAGAAAAATTATGTAAAAAGGGTTTAAAAAATTACCATGGTAGGATTCGAACTCAGGACCCTGCGAGTAGAAGTACTCGCTTTAACCAATTCTGCCATCATAGCTCTTAAGAAATGGAGCTGTAAAACATTAATTTATCTTTTTATTTACAATTTATCATCGTTTGCATCCATTTTAAGAAATAAACAATAAATACATATAAATAGGATATTTATATAATTAGCATTTATAATTAATAAATAAGGTAAAATTTTAATTAAAAAAATGAATAATTTTTACACAAAAATTGGAATATTTTTAATTTTTGTGCCAAATAAAATTTTGGGCAATGTCAAGGAAAGGTTTCGGCATTTCCCAATCTTTGCCCAAAGATTGCCGAGTTCCCACGGAAAACTTTCTGGTACCTGGGGTATTTTGTTTTGTATACAAGTACTCCAAAGTGCCCTTTTTTCCTTTAAACCTGTTTAAAACTTCGCGGATATAATACGATAAATCCTAGTAGCTAGTAGTTATTTTGGCTGCCGGTGGCGCGCTGCTATAGTAGTTTTGCGCATGCGCAGATAACGTTTTCTTGTCCAAAATTGTCGACAAATTTTATACAGGAGTCGGATGACATGTAAGGGACATTGGGCAAAACTAAGCCAAAATTGAATTTTAACCAGTTTTGACTCAAAATTAACTATATTACAGTTATTAATTGCGTTTTAAATAAATGTTTAAAATAAAATTTTACCATTTTTTATTTTTTTTTTAAAAATTTAAAAAAATTTAGAATTATTTTGGGGGCGTAAATTAACTTAATTAACGTAAATTAACGTCATGAGGACACTATAGGGTGTATGCGGATGACGTCATATTTATTGCGCTTTGAGGCCATACTGGAGTAGTGCATAACATTGCTCAGCATAGGACAAACTTCATTTAAGCCAATTTTCTTTGGGAAATCGTTTAATTTTTTGTTATCGCTATTTTTCTCACATACTTGAGATACTAATTCAACATATTTACAACATCAATGCTCTCAAAAATATTGCATAGTGTTTTTAAACTGGCAAAATGATTTTTTTCCCTATGTCACCCATGTGACCCATGTTATTGAGTTATCCAACATGGCGTCGACTTTAACATGAATGCATAGACCCTTATATGATTGGTTGAGCCTTGAGTAGGCCTTGAGATAGTTGAGATGGGTTGAGATTTGTACTGTGTTGCGCTGTTGCTATGTGTTGCTTATTGTGTTTGGGTTTGGGCAGAGGGCAGAGTCAAGGCATCTTCATACAGGCAAAACACAGATGTTTGTTGCTTGGAGACGTAGTCATGGAGCTTGTTTATATAGTCCATAAGAATACATGGAGTTAGACATGGTCATGTTAGTTTTTTGCTTTTTTCTCGAAAAAGTCAAATACGGACCCTACTAAATGCGTACATTTTCGAAATCGTCACAAAATTTTAGATAAAAACCAATAATTTTCACTTTTTAAAAACGGCGGTAACTTCTACTTGAAGCGAGATAAAAACCATGAGCGCATGCGTTTTGAGCAGCTGCTTGAAAGAATGGCGGCAAACAAGGCATGTTTGTTATTGTGTGTCTTCAAGCTGGAAGAAAGTGATTAATTCACAAATGTGTAATAAATTATTGTAAATTTATACTTTGGATATACACTCAATATTTGAGCTACCAGAAAATATGACAAATATTCGAGGTGAGTGAATAAAACGTGGCTCTAGAGCCCGTGAAACATGCAGTTTTTTTTTTTTCTTTTTTTTTTTGCATTTTGTATGTAAAATAAAGTTTTTGATCTTACGGTTTCTATGTGATTGTAAAATTTTAATTCAAATACAACGCATAGCTTGTAATTTAGAGAAGTTTTATTGTATATTCATGTTCGATTTTGTGCCCTAAATTGACGTCTGGCTCAAAAATTGATGCATGTTTCGAACGCGATCGAAAACCATGTTTTTCGATCGCAAAATTTTGCATGCATAAATATAACAAAGTGATTCATCCCTTTTTCAGATTTAGTTGACCTTCGGCAGCAAGTGTTCTTGCCGAGTCTCCACAAATAAAACAGGATCTGTCACTAATTTCTGGCCAGAGTACCATGTTACCGACTGTACCATGAATGCACCATCACTCATCATGTGCCATCATCATCAATCACTGCTACTGTGTGCTACAATAAAAGGTATATATAACAGGAACATTTTTTTTTTTTTGGTAGATTACATTAAAATGCAGATACGTATGGCAATTTGCATTAAAATTAGAAATTATATTAAAAATTGTACATACATTATTTTTTATAATACCACACAGCTATTTAATTGGTCTAAATATACAGCTTGTCATACTTCACAACAGCCTGTAGAGAAACTGGAAACTCAAGGCAGGCTGAACGGTATACAGCTGTACTTTATTTATGTATGTACGATGCCTCCAGAATGCTATGCAATGCATTATAATGGAAACCATTTAAATGTGCATTGAATGTTTTGTGCTCTGACACTTCACGTACATACTTAACAGTTGCTTTAACCTGTACTCTGTCAAGAACACAGGGCTATATGAGTTGGCCTGCCTTGTCACGTCATGTATTTTGTGTGATTCATGTGCTTGGTTTCCAAACAATAGAGCACAACACTACAATACAAGACTACACACAAACTCTATGATATGCTCAAGTAATTTTACTCTTCGATTGATAATGTTACATGACTTAATTGTGTTGACCAAGTACAGGTTGAATTAAACCGGGGTGTGTATGTGAAGTGTCAGAGCACAAAACATTGCTCAATGTTTGAATGTTTACCATGATAATACATTCATATTGCCTTCGGGAGGTACATAAATAATGTTTGGTTGTACCGTTCAGCCTTCCTTGAATTTTTTAGTTTCTCTAGGCTGTATATGTTGTGTATTTAGACCGTAACTGGCCTGGAGGTGCATTTTCTATTGAGTACGACAATAAGACAATGTCTTGATGGGACTAGATTGAAAGATGTAGTAAGGTGTAGTACACAGTATATTATACAGTAGGTTGTCTCCTATACTGAGAATGTCAGATCAGTGCACGCTGCAATTGCGAATGGGTGAAGACTGCAGAAATAGACGCGTAGCGTTACTTCAAATGACGGCTTTTAGTTCTGCAGTCTTCACCCAGTCGCAATTATGGCGCACATTTGATCTGACATTCTCACCAGTATAGGAGATAATCTACTGTTTAGCTACTGTGGGTGCAGTATGAGAACGCACAATGACGACAGACATAACAATAAAAAAAATGAAAGTAGGAAAGTTACTTCCCAGTATTGAACATTGGTACACTAACTCTCAAAAAACTGCAGCATCTCGACTCCAATTGGATTTCTTAGAACATAATAGATTATATGGGGAAAATTTAATGGAAGCAGTCAGATTTTTTTTTTTTTTTTTTTTTTTTCTTGTAGCCTGTGTACATAACATGTATTCTTACAGCACCTCCATCTAGCTGATGTATACTTGCCTGCTTTTAACAAAATTAATCAATAAGATTAACAAATCAATAAAAGCTTGATAGAATAACATAGATTAATGTTTGTAATATTAATTGATTTGATAGTAAAACACATAGATAAAAACTAAAGTTATTTATGTAAGTCCCATCAAGTTTTTTTTTTTTTTTTTTTTTATATAAATGTTTATGCTTTCTTTTAATGACATTGTTTGTTTAATTTAGTTTCAGGTGCTGCTTCTTGGGTGTGGAGTGGTCATATAATGCAGGAGAACCCTTCACAGGACTCATCCCAAGAGGAGAATTATTATTGACGATGAAGTAGAAGCATCACAAGCAGGTAAAGATTCCAAAATTTTAATATATATATACATACATACATACATATCATGACGCTATAAATTCCTTTCGGGGTAAGCCAACAACACAGATGTTTTATCCTGACCCAGTGATAGACCTCCACAACTTCCTATCCTGACATACTTCACTTGCTTCCGCCAGTCTCATACCTTGTTTCATACATTTCCTTTTGCATTTCATACTGCGTACATTCTTATTTTTCAAACATCTTCCAACCACCTCAGACCATGATGTTTTAGGCCTGCCTCTATCTCTCCTTCCATCCACTCTACTATGAAATACCTGCTTTGCTATTCTTTCATCACCCATTCTCTCAACATGACCAAACCACCGTAATACACTGTTCTCATACTTCTCAGTCACAGTTTCTTTTACTCCACATTTCTCCAACACCCAAGTATTCCTTACCCTATCTAATCTTGTTTTACCACACATACTTCTAAGAAAACTCATACCAACAGCATTCACCCTACTCATATGCCTACTCTGACATACCCATGATTCAGAACCATATAAGATAGTTGGGAGTAAGACAGAATTGTACACTGTAAGTTTTGCTTTGTTTGATAAAGCATCACTCTTGGCCAATCCTGCCATGCTGCCAACTACTTTCCTACCTGCCGCCCTATATATATATAGGCCTATTATATATATATATATTATATATTATATATATATATATATATATATATATATATATATATATATATATATATATATATATATATATATATATATCCCAGTACTATTGTCTTTGCATCTTTACATTCCATATCTTCCATCAGGTGATGCAGTGTGACCCTCCAAAACTTGTGATGTTATGAATGGCTACCCAGGACCTACACCAGGGTCCTTTCTCTGCTGACAATAATAAATTAACTATATTGTATGTGTTCCTATAAATCAATAATTATTGTACCTCTGTACGCATATTTGTGATAATATATTTTACTCTTCAAAAACTTGCACTAGATTTGCAATGTTATTGCAATGAAGAAAACATGCGCTACATGTAAATGGTAAAATATAATATTGCTATCATGTCAATTTAAGGAAAAAACCATCGCGGTTAGGATCAATATTAAAGAAAAGGATAGAATAACCAGCAAGGGCCTTACCACAGTAGAAGTTCTATGGAGAGGTCGAGGTCTCGCATGGCACAGTATTTTGTTATAAAAAGTTTATTTTATAAATGAGAGCTTTCGTCATATATTAATGACATTATCAATCAAAGAAGAAAATTACTTGAGCACTACTACTACTTGCCATGCGAGACTTCGACCTCTCCATAGAACTTCTACTGTGGTAAGGCCCTTGCTGGTTATTCTATCCTTTTCTTTAATATGATTGCTATCATGTGTTTTATATTTAAGTTATACTCGCATTAAAAGGAATTATTTAAAAATAAATGTAAGCACTATCTATTCTTAATTTTAGTACTCTGTGATTGTAGATATTTTCTATTAAGGTGGGATTTGACTAAAAAAATCGTACAGAAAGAAAAGTCTGAAATTTTGCACAGTAATACATTAAAATATAGTTAATTCAAAAATGTAAAAAAAAAAAAAAAAAAAAAAAGAGGGGTCACCATGCTAGATTTTAAATTATAATTTTTTGAAGTGTTAGTCCCATAAGAGCCTATTTTAATTTCAATAATTAATTTCTCTTATCTGATGGTCACGGGCTCTAAAATTTTTATCATAGGTAGCTTTTAATACTGCCGTAATGTTTTTTTTCTTATATATTATAGTAGCTGTTAATACTGTTACCTTTCAAATGAGATCGTAAGTTTGCAAGTTTTCTTTTTAAATTTTTAGATACAAGCCATCTATATACAACCCTCAATTTTACTATTAGGCCTGTAAGAATTTTTGGTCCTGTATGCGTATCACTTTATATTTAATGTACTTGAACCCCATACTGGGAATAACATTGCTCAGCATAGGACAAACTTTGTTTTTGGCTATATTTTCTGTCAAAAATTGGTTAATTTTGGGGTATTATTATTTTTCTCATGCACATACTTAAAGGCGTAGAACACCTTGAACAAAAAAGTTGCATAATATCCTAACAACCCTGAAAATCAACGTTGATTTGGCCGGAGTCATTGATTTCTAATTTATTTTCCATTCACAAAATGCCGCTGCCGGTTGCTGACGTCACAGCTCGCCCGGTTTACTTGCGCGTGGACCAGGCGAGCTGTGACGTCAGTGACCGCCAGTGGCATTTTGTGAATGAAAAATAAATTAGAAATCAATGACTAGCCAAATCAACGTTGATTTTCAGGTTTATTAGGATATTACACAACTTCTTTGTTCAAGGTGTTCTACGCCTTTAAGATACTAATCCAACCTATTAACAACATCAATTCTGTTTAAAATATTGCTTCGTATTTTTAAACTGGCAAAATTACAGTTACTTTCCTATGCGGTCCATGTTATTGAGTGATTTTAAAGCCCTTGTCAACTTACTTTTTTATCATTAAGAATACTAAACTGATAATTACCATACCTTACTATTCATAAATTAGACACCATCACATTGATTTTGTATTTATTTTAATTTATTTTCCTTTTTGTGGTTGTGATTGGCGGCGGTACATTGTGACGTCAGAAACGTGATATAACCCCCCCCCCCCCCCCCCAAAATCAACATGATAGTGTCTAATTCATGAATACTAAGGTATGGCAATTATCAGTCTAGTATTCTAAATGATAAAAAAGTAAGTTGACAAAGGCTTTAACACGAATGCATATAGACCCTATAGTACAGTCATTATGTACTTAAAAATCAATTTTGCTGCATTTATATGGCAAAACCATACAAACATACAAGTGGGTGGTTTGTTTCCAGCCCAACTTAAAAATAGTTGAGAGTTGAGGAGGAATCTCTTTATCACCAATCAAACCACATGCTTCTCTATTATTCAGGCAAACAAAAAGAAAGAGAGCCACTTATTCATTGGTGTCTTAAATCACATCTCGTTGGTGACAAAGATTTCATCTCACTTCTTAACTCTTTAAGTTTGTTGTGGAACACTAACCACCCAACACCCACTCTCTTATGTTTGTATGGTTTTCCCATATAAACGCTGTAATACTTGCTTGTAATTATACATTGATACAGCATAGTTGAAGGTTACATAGAAGGAGAAAGCCAGTAATAAAATACAAAGCTACTTAACAAGCATTTTATTTTTCATTTTAATTGGGGAAATAAATCTTTATATAACTTGATTTTCTAATGATCAAGGAAAAAAAGATGAGCTGTTTTTCACTGTGAAACAATGGACTACCTGCAATGAAATGTTATTAATTGCTGCAATGTGTACGTGATAACAATTTTTCAATAAGAAATGCATTAAAGGCGTAGAACACCTTGAACAAAGAACATAATATAATATCCTAACATACCTAAATATCAACGTTAATTGATTTGGCTGGAGTCATTGATTTCTAATTTATATTCCAATTACAAAATGGCAGCTGCGGGTTTATGACGTCACATCTCGCCTGTTTCCACGCGAGTGGACTAGTGAGATGTGGTCATAAACCCACAGCTGCCATTTTGTAAATGGAAAAAAAAATCAATGACTCTGGCCAAATCAACATTGATATTTTAGAATATTAGACATATTTTTTCTTCAAGGCGTTCTACGCCTTGAAGAATATTTCAATTTATTTTAAAAAGTCTGTTAATTACAAGTGTGGTCCATGGGTTCTTCTGAAATCATGAACCAGTATCAAGAATGTAAATTAATAAAAATAAAAATGTAAAAACTATATGGTTATTCAATATGCATTTATTGGTACAAGAAAACAGGATATATACAAACAACACAAATGCATTCCATAAATATATCTAATTACGATTATTATATTTAGGAAAAGGAAAGATACCATCGCGGTATGAACAAACATGTGACGTTAAAATTTGATAGGGAGAAACCAAATGAGAGTTGGCGCCAGGCAGTAGCGTCAACTGAAAATCTCAAATGGCGATAGTGGTTATGCACAGCCCTATGCACGCTAGGCGTGCAAGGTTATGAGCACTTTAATGCATATATAATTAATTAGGAGTTAAAGGAATTTTAATTGCAATTAGTATTATTTTACAAGTAGTAACAGCCTATAAAAAAAAAAAAAAAAAAAAACTACAATTTTTACAATTAGAAGAAAAACAAACAAGAGACAAGGTGTGTAAATACTTTCACTTCAAGCTCTGAGTCCAAAGGATGATTTTGAAGAGCATCGCTACTGATGCATCAAGAACGGCTGTCCCCTGCAAAAACAAGGAGACATAATATATTTAGGTAAGAAGCATTAAGGTATAAATTTGTAAACAGTTATACTGCCTCCAAGACTGGCATAAAAAAAGCACGTTAAATGTAAGTGCCTAATTGATAAATCATCACTGCTTATAAAGGAATAGACCAGAAGAAAGCATAAACATTTATATCAAAAAAAAAAAAAAAAAAAAAAAAAAAAAAAAACTTGATGGGACTTACATAAATAACTTTAGTTTTTATCTATGTGTTTTACTATCAAATCAATTAATATAACAAACATTAATCTATGTTATTCTATCAAGCTTTTATTGATTTGTTAATCTTATTGATTAATTTTGTTAAAAGCAGGCATGTATACATCAGCTAGATGGAGGTGCTGTAAGAATACATGTTATGTACAGTTTCGATCAAATGAATAGTTACCATTTAAACTCGATGTTTTTTTACCGCGTTAAATTTCGTTCAATTTTGCAACCTTGTTTATGATTATTCCTTGAACTCTATATTCTCAATCACATCTATATTTATTCAAATTCATTGAGTCTATATATTGTAATAGTTGACAAAGACACCACAAGAAGTCACCTGTGATGCACTCAGGTAGACAATCTTGCGGGTAAATATTTTGCTTGCTTGCTTGCTCATTCTCTCTCTCTCTCTCTCTCTCTCTCTCTCTCTCTCTCTCTCTCTCTCTCTCTCTCTCTCTCTCTCTCTCTCTCTCTTGTGAGAAATGCTTTCAAGTATTTGTTTGATAACAAATTTCGAACTATTTTCTTACCAAATTGCTGTCATTACAAATCATATTGATATAAATGATAAAAAAAAAAATCTTAATTTTAATCTCTTAATCGGGCAAATCGGTAAGTCAGCAGTTATTTTGAAACATAAAAAAAACATTAAATGCATTTCTTAGAAGAGAGAGAGAGAGAGAGAGAGAGAGAGAGAGAGAGAGAGAGAGAGAGAGAGAGAATGAGCAAGCAAGCAAGCAAAATATTTACCCGCCGGATTGTCTACCTGAGTGCATCACAGGTGACTTCTTGTGGTGTATTTGTCAACTATTACAATATATAGACTCAATGAATTTGAATATAGATGTGATTGAGAATATAGAGTTCAAGGAATAATCATAAACAAGGTTGCAAAATTGAACAAAATTTAACGCGGTAAAAAACATCGAGTTTAAATGGTAACTATTCATTTGATCGAAACTGTACACAGGCTACAAGAAAAAAAAAAAAAAAAAAAAAAAAATCTGACTGCTTCCATTAAATTTTCCCCATATATTCTATTATGTTCTAAGAAATCCAATTGGAGTCGAGATGCTGCAGTTTTTTGAGAGTTAGTGTACCAATGTTCAATACTGGGAAGTAACTTTCCTACTTTCATTTTTTTTATTGTTATGTCTGTCGTCATTGTGCGTTCTCATACTGCACCCACAGTAGCTAAACAGTAGATTATCTCCTATACTGGTGAGAATGTCAGATCAAATGTGCGCCATAATTGCGACTGGGTGAAGACTGCAGAACTAAAAGCCGTCATTTGAAGTAACGCTACGCGTCTATTTCTGCAGTCTTCACCCATTCGCAATTGCAGCGTGCACTGATCTGACATTCTCAGTATAGGAGACAACCTACTGTATAATATACTGTGTACTACACCTTACTACATCTTTCAATCTAGTCCCATCAAGACATTGTCTTATTGTCGTACTCAATAGAAAATGCACCTCCAGGCCAGTTACGGTCTAAATACACAACATATA
Source organism: Ecdyonurus torrentis (assembly GCA_949318235.1). NCBI lineage: Eukaryota > Metazoa > Arthropoda > Insecta > Ephemeroptera > Heptageniidae > Ecdyonurus > Ecdyonurus torrentis. Next base: position 49,183,504 of record OX439129.1, read on the forward strand.
CAGCCTAGAGAAACTAAAAAATTCAAGGAAGGCTGAACGGTACAACCAAACATTATTTATGTACCTCCCGAAGGCAATATGAATGTATTATCATGGTAAACATTCAAACATTGAGCAATGTTTTGTGCTCTGACACTTCACATACACACCCCGGTTTAATTCAACCTGTACTTGGTCAACACAATTAAGTCATGTAACATTATCAATCGAAGAGTAAAATTACTTGAGCATATCATAGAGTTTGTGTGTAGTCTTGTATTGTAGTGTTGTGCTCTATTGTTTGGAAACCAAGCACATGAATCACACAAAATACATGACGTGACAAGGCAGGCCAACTCATATAGCCCTGTGTTCTTGACAGAGTACAGGTTAAAGCAACTGTTAAGTATGTACGTGAAGTGTCAGAGCACAAAACATTCAATGCACATTTAAATGGTTTCCATTATAATGCATTGCATAGCATTCTGGAGGCATCGTACATACATAAATAAAGTACAGCTGTATACCGTTCAGCCTGCCTTGAGTTTCCAGTTTCTCTACAGGCTGTTGTGAAGTATGACAAGCTGTATATTTAGACCAATTAAATAGCTGTGTGGTATTATAAAAAATAATGTACAATTTTTAATATAATTTCTAATTTTAATGCAAATTGCCATACGTATCTGCATTTTAATGTAATCTACCAAAAAAAAAAAATGTTCCTGTTATATATACCTTTTATTGTAGCACACAGTAGCAGTGATTGATGATGATGGCACATGATGAGTGATGGTGCATTCATGGTACAGTCGGTAACATGGTACTCTGGCCAGAAATTAGTGACAGATCCTGTTTTATTTGTGGAGACTCGGCAAGAACACTTGCTGCCGAAGGTCAACTAAATCTGAAAAAGGGATGAATCACTTTGTTATATTTATTCATGCAAAATTTTGCGATCGAAAAACATGGTTTTCGATCGCGTTCGAAACATGCATCAATTTTTGAGCCAGACGTCAATTTAGGGCACAAAATCGAACATGAATATACAATAAAACTTCTCTAAATTACAAGCTATGCGTTGTATTTGAATTAAAATTTTACAATCACATAGAAACCGTAAGATCAAAAACTTTATTTTACATACAAAATGCAAAAAAAAAGAAAAAAAAAAAACTGCATGTTTCACGGGCTCTAGAGCCACGTTTTATTCACTCACCTCGAATATTTGTCATATTTTCTGGTAGCTCAAATATTGAGTGTATATCCAAAGTATAAATTTACAATAATTTATTACACATTTGTGAATTAATCACTTTCTTCCAGCTTGAAGACACACAATAACAAACATGCCTTGTTTGCCGCCATTCTTTCAAGCAGCTGCTCAAAACGCATGCGCTCATGGTTTTTATCTCGCTTCAAGTAGAAGTTACCGCCGTTTTTAAAAAGTGAAAATTATTGGTTTTTATCTAAAATTTTGTGACGATTTCGAAAATATACGCATTTAGTAGGGTCCGTATTTGACTTTTTCGAGAAAAAAGCAAAAAACTAACATGACCATGTCTAACTCCATGTATTCTTATGGACTATAAACAAGCTCCATGACTACGTCTCAGTTTGTTTACCAAATTTTTTCGCTCGCGGAAGTGCCTGTATAAAGATGCCTTGGCAGAGTCCCCTCCACCCGCCCTCCACCTACTCTGAATTGGGCTAGGTCAGGACCGGCCGAGGACCGGCTAGGCAGTGCTAGGCAGTCAAGGTGGGAGGTGGGTGTGTACCGGTGTGTACTACTAACAGTGTACTAAGCAGATCGCACAAGAAAATGAATTTTACTGTACGCATCACATTCACATATATAATTATTTGATCTAAAATGAAAGTCAGAAACATATATTATATCATATATATTACATAATATTAACCTCGTTGATATTACTCAACTGAAATAATCGTTATTTAGTAAACAAAAATGACTATATGTGCTGTGCAAGGTTGTTCATCGAACTCGAATGTTAAACAGTCGGGAATTTCTTATCATGGGTAAGTTAATTAATTTGTTTTTCTCACTTATATTTATATTTATGTATCATAAATCATAATTTTTAATTTTAAATTCTGCAATATTTTGATGATCATACATAACATATACATATATGTAATATGCGTACATATGTGTATATGTAATATTTGTATGATGAAATATATGTCATGTACACCCCCCCCCCCTATATATATATATATATATATATATATATATATATATATATATATATATATATATATATATATATGATATAATATATATTATATATATAGCTTGGTATCAGTTTGGTATACATAGTTATTATGTATAATGTATGCATATTAAGTTTACTTAGAGGTTGTTATTTGCTATGCTACACAGGGAGTGTGCATGTCAGTTTAATTTTTAGCTGTTTCTAAAACTTATATACGTATAGGAAAAAGAAAGATAATAACATTCAAGAATACAGTGTATTATGGGAGAAAATTTAAAGGAAGAGAAAGACTACAAATATTTAGGGATTACGTTAGATTCTGAACTTAGGTGGAATAAACATGTGAATAAAGTTGTAGCGGGAGCAATAAACAGATAGGTTTTGTATATAGAAACTTGAAAGGAACAAGTATCAAAACAAAGAATATTGCGTATAAATCATTAGTTAGGCCGAAGCTTGAGTACTGTAGCTCAGTTTGGGATCTACACAAAAATGAATTAATTAACGACTTAGAAAAGGTACAAAAAAATGCTGCCAGAAGAGTTACAGGGGAAACTAGGACTTGGAGAGTGGGAGATATAAATCCGGTAGCAGGTGTTAAGCTAGTTGAAAAACTTGGATGGGAACAGCTGAGTACTAGGAGGAGGAAAGATAGGCTTTGTGCAATGTATTCTGTTCAAAAGGGCAATAGGGGATGGGGAGAATTGAACAAGAAAATCACAAAATCAAACTACATAGCTAGAAAGGATCATGAATTTAAGATACAAGTGATGGGAACAAGTACTGATGTGGGAAAGTATTCGTTCCTTACTAGAACTGCCCATGATTGGAATGGGCTTGATGGAGATGTTGTTAAAATAATAAGTAGAAAGTTATTTAGGAATAAATTAGGAGAATTACTAATATAAATTTTATTATATTTTGTTTAAAGGATAAGCGAGCCACCGTACTTAACAGTACAATTGCCGCTATAGATAGAGACATTTATTATTATTATTATTATACTGATACATATATATCACATCACTGTAGGTGCCAATAAAAGTTAGCTAGCTCAGATCCATGAGATTCGATCAGTTCAGCTCACATAGCTATCATATTGTCTTAAAATATATTTTAAATTAGTATAAGTTTTTTTCAGTTCACAATAAAAAGTTAAAAATTAGCTGATTTTTTTCCTGTATATGTTTACTCTACGTTTCTACCAATTGTTTACAATTGGTAAATTAAGTTTAATAGATACGTATAGTGTGTTGTTCATAAATCCCTGTTAATTGCACCAAAAAATGCGCATCAGTTGATCGTCATTTTAGTAGCAGAAATTAAACAAGGTTAACGAACATAATTTTGGCCGAATTAAACAGGAACAATTTTAAACATTGCATTACATATAGTTATTACACTTGCTAACATATACCTACAAAAAGATATGTGGCACCTATATGTATATAACTGATTTGTATTTATATGTTTATGATTCATAGGTTACCTGATTGGAAAAACAGATCTGAAACGACAGAAAAATGGTTACGAATTTTGAGAGACAATGGCAAAGGGCAGGATTGGGCCACGGACATAAAGCTGAAGAATGTTAGAATGTGTTCCAAACATTTTAAAGAAAATGACTTGCATCGACTATACAATGAAAAAGGAGAAAATTATTATACCAAGCTCAAACCTGGTGCTGTACCAACCATCTTCCCTAATGTAAGTTGTCATTGACTGGTCTACTTTTGTAAGTAATTTTAACTGCAAGTGACTTCCTAAAGCTTATATATAGGGTCTATGCATTCATATTAAAGTCGACGCCATGCTGGATAACTCAATAACATGGGTGGTATAAGAAAATAAATCATTTTGCCAGTTTAAAAACACTATGCAGTATTTTTGAGAGGATTAATGCTGTAAATATGTTGAATTTGTATCTCAAGTATGTGAGAAATAAAACAATAACAAAAAATTAACCGATTTCCCAGAGAAAATTTGCTTAAGTGATGTTTGACCTATGCTGAGCAATGTTATTCACTACTCCAGTATGGCCTCAAAGCGCATTTAATATGACGCCATCCGCATACACCCTATATAGGTCATATCCCCGCAGAGTTTGCCCTATAAACTTTTAGGACACGATAATAATAAGACTTGATCACCTAAAAGTTATATACCTGCCCTGTGTAATATTTGAGTCATGATTGTAGGGCATGCTGAATTAAAAATTATTAAAATGTGAAGATTTTATAATTTACTTAGTTCATTGGGACTTGGGATGACATCTTATACTACCTTATATTTTCAATTATAAATTTCCTTTTCCTTTTTTTACTTTTTTTTTCTTTTTCTTAATAAAGTTGTTTTATACATAATGATAAATTTGAAAGTTGCTTTCTAAAGTAGCATAATATGAAAGGCTATTGTGTACAACACTTAATTCTATATGTAGCAATATTTTTTGAACTGTGTTAGGAATTATTTACTCGACCTCTGCCAGTCTATAGAAGTTGACACCACATGTGAGCACTAAATAACATGGGCCATAATGGAGAGAAAAAAAAAATTGCAAATTAAAAAAACTGTACATACTTAGAAATATTTTTGAAAGCATTGATGCTGTTATATCAGATTCAGTAATAGGTTTTTCAATTAAGTGAGAAAAAACTTAATAAGTTTTCCAAAAAAAAAAAAAAAAAAAAAAAAAAAACAGAAAAAAAAGTTTTCCTATTCTGAGCAATGTCATTCATTGCTCCAGTATGGCGTTGAAGCACATTTAGCATAAATATATGTAGCATCATGTGCATGCACCCTATAAGCAGTAGTATCTGCTCCATCAATATTGTGATTTTTTTCTACATAAAAAGATAATAATAATCAGCAATATTTGAGTATTTCCTATACAGTACTGTGTATATGTTTGCAGCAGCAGCAGCAGCAGCAGCAGCAGCACCATTGTCAAAAAGTGGCCGTTTTACCAGAAGTTATCCAAGCTATTAAGGTAATTAATGTTTTGTTGTTTTTTTTTGCACTGGGAAAACTCTTACATACATATAGTAACATTGCAATCTTTAAATTAATAATTATTATTATTATTATTATTTTTTTTTGCTTGCCATATTGTGTTATTAAGCTATACACCAATCCCAGTCCCAGTCCAGACATTGTCTTATCGACAGGTAAGGACTTTCCAATTAATGGAAAAGCACACATGGGCCGGCCACGGCCTTTGTAAGTACACAGCCCGGCATTCGCCATGGCAGCCTAGAGAAACCGTGGAAACATCTAGGCAGGCTGGTCGGTGCAATCACCTCAATCCTGCGCCTCCTGAATACTGTGTGTTGTCATGGAATGCATGTAAACATGCATCTTGCAACGTGTTGTGCTCTCACACTCATGTATACGCACCCAGCAGTGGCTCGAATCTATACTCGGTGAGGAGTACAGAGTTGCAAGTCAGCTGCCTTCACCACTCGGCCATACCAGCTCGGTATCATGTGGTCCAGCAGTACAATGTGGTCCACCGCAGTAGAGCTATGAGAAGACCATTCAGGAGATGCATACTTCAAGTTCGGCTTACATATTTAATGCCTTATTAGATTTTTTGAAAGAATTTTTGTCACCAATAATCTTCATTGATTTTTCTTTAAAATAAGGCTTTTTATTTTATCCAGCAGCTCAAAGCCACTTTATTTTTTATTTGTCCTCTTAAGTGCTGTTGTCTCTCTTCACCACTCTTATTATTTTTGTCCCACACTGTTTCTCATCTCTTACTTTATATTTCTGGCTTGTAATTTGGTTTAGTGGCTGGAACGTAGTAGCGCTCACATCTAGAGAACTTTAACAGAAAAGTGTCCTATCCATGCATGCAGTTCCTATATGCAGTAAGCCTTCATCACTTTATTTAAAGACATTACAATCGGGCAGCCCAGAAGCGATCAGTCTGAGGCACCAATTAGAGAGCACATAAGCACTCTATTATAGCATTTTCACTCTGTAGCACACTCTGACAGATGCCTCAAAATGGCCTCTTCTGAGCTGCTATTGGTGCTTTGAAATAAAGTGATTACTGTGGTGATAAAACTGCGTCTAGAGCACCAGTTATCTTACAGTCTCCTAAGTTGGATGTATATAGGGCAAGGGCTTACTCTCTTTCCTCACCATGCTATTTAGTCAGTCCCAGTTTGGACTGCACAGCTTTTCAAGATTTGTGAGAAATGACAGGTTTGTGCTATGCACAGTGCTCCTATGCCATCTAAACCAATTGCAATTAAAAAATCCCTTTTTACAAATACTATTTTCTTGATGCGCAATATGGGCGGCCAGTCCATACTTTCAATAATTATAAGCCCACGTAAACTTTTTTTTATCATTTATTAGAATACTAGATTGATAATTAGTAATTACCATACCTTAAATTGTTCATGAATTAGACACTAACACTTTAATTTTGTTTTTAATTTCATTTTGATGGTTGAAATAACACGTATCTGACGTCACTTGGGACAGGAGAGTGATTGGGAGGGGCTGGGAACAGGTTTGAATTTATCACGTAACCAGGCCGGTGACTGTGATTGGCTGACTCATCAGTCAATTACAATCACCAGTCTTGTCACGTGATAAATTCAAACCCCTTCTCACCACTTTCCTGCCCCATCGGTACATTGTGACATTAGATATGACATATCATTGTGTTATTTCAACCGTATTATTTTACGTGTTAGATGCGTGTTATTTTCAAAATGAAAATTAATACAAAATCAACGTGTTGATGTCTAATTCATGGATAATAAGGTATGATAATTATCAATCTAGTATTTTAAATGATAAAAGAATAACTTTACAAGGGCTTGAACGGTTAACATCAGACCTGTGACATGCCCCTTTATTTCAAAAAAGTAATCATAAAATATTTTTAAAATTATTTTTGGATACATCTCATTTTTACAAAATAGAAGTTCAAGCATATAATTTCTTCATAATTCCCAAATATTTCTCACAATTAATTTTTAACCATTTTTATTTCGCCGTGAAATTCAAAATCAATGTTATTCAAATGGGAAAACCAACGCTTAATTTTCTCAAACCAGAAATAATTTTGAAACATAAAACAAAAAATAATTGTTAGAGCATGGAAATATCTATAAAATCAGAAAAAAAAAGAAGATGTTGAACCATAATTTTTTAAGACTGGAAAAAACAAAAACTCAATGCTAATCATATGCAAATATTAATCCTATAATTATTTTCTTGTCACAAATAAATTTGGAATATTCTGTTAACTGGAGCTTGCAGATTGATGCAGATCATGATATTTTTTAACCCTCCTAAAGTTTGTTAAAAAAAAAGTTGTCAAACCAATTTTGGGATATTTTGCTTTTTCCAGGTCTGAGGTTAGCTTGATGTGTAATAATATTTTAATCTGTATTATCATTTTTTTTCACTAGTATTTTTTTTTTTTTTTTTTTTGGAACAAAATTTTATGTTTCTAATGATTTCTTATTACTTTATCATTACAGCATCAGCAGGAATCTGTGGACCAATTCCTTGCTGCCGCTAACTATGGAGATATTCAGCACCGTAAACAAGTGTTGTCAAACTGCACAGGAACTAGCCATGGAGCTTCCCAAACTACACCTTTGGTTCAGGGACATAATGGAGTTGATGCTTGCCAGCTTCCAGATAATTGTGGCAATGGTGTGAATGTTGTGAGTGATCAGTCTGCAAGTTCAAATCCTCCACAGGTAAGAAATTATTCAATAATTATAAAGAGAGCTTTACAAATTACAATACATCAATATTAAAGTTTATGTACATTAATATTATACCCTATATAAAGGTTATAAAATTAATTTAAATATTAGGCCTATATTTTATTATTAAAGAAATAATAAATTGTATAATTTATGCCGCATTTATACATTATTAGTACAGTATAGCAGGGTTTCTCAACCTTTTTGAGCTGCGGATCACTTTTAGGAGTAATGAGTGCCCATGGAGCACTGGGGGGTTTGTGGGGGGAGCAGCCTCCAAAAAAACACCGCAGGCGTTTTTTTTATTTTTTTATTATTTTTTTTATCTTTCAACCAGTGTTAAATTATTATTCAGCATAATATGTTTTTCTCATAAGAACTAACTTTTGAAATTTAGGTGCCAGTTTTTGAATGGTAAAATATATTATCTCAATTGTGTGTACAGCTAAACAAGACTCACACCTTGTCTTCTAACTGACTTAGCTGTGGTAAATCTGTAAGACTGTCTTACAATTTTGAGTGTGCATAGTAATTTGTGTAAATTTCTGACCACTGGAATTTTTTAATTAACTTTTGAAGGAGCTCAAATATAGCAACCATTAAGGAGAGAGAGAGAATAATAATAATAAAATCAAAATAGTTAATTTTCCAATCTCCTACAATCAAAAGCAGCAATACAAGACTATGTACACTGTGGCCAAAAGTTTGAGAACAATTTGTATAGGCAACCCGCACTCACACTATATGTTATCCTTATTGGAAAACTCTGCAACCGCCGCTGCCCCATTCTTAAATTTTGGCCATAGCTGTACATTTTGTTTAGGATATTTTTGGTTAACGTCAACTTACATACTAACTTACAGACTAGACAAGTAGACACACTAAAATATGAGAATCATCTCACATATATTAGGACATGTTTACATGTTTAAAATTTCATTCAAACTATAAAAACAATGTTGTAATAATAGGGTATATAACATTCTCTCAAATTTTTTTTCACATCACAAGGTTATTTATTAAAATTTCTTGTACCTGACATAAAAGAAAATGACTCAAGTCTACGCAATACTTTGGTGCGATATTAACATTGCGGATTCTGGTATTGGGAGAATGAACCATTTCGTGCTTACGGAAGCTTTCCTTGTTTTTAAACACATACATAGCATATTCAAAGAAAAGATAAATATATGCATGGAAATGTCAAAATTCCTAAATTAAAAAAAAAAAAAAAAAAAAAAATCCCTCTTCTTTTTAAGTGTCATCGCCACTTTTTTTTTTTTTTTTTTTTTTTTTTTGAAGAGTAAAAATACGGTAGCTGTTGATTAAGTTTCCTCAGCATATACAATACCGTATTTAAGAAAAATTTGCGTAGTACAATGTAACAAGAACATTACAATCAGATTCATGCCTCAGTTCACTGATTGGAAAGATCACAGTAGAATCGGGCAAAGACAGTATACAAACAACAAACATGACTTGCATTTCAAGTATGTCATGTTGCAGAGTGAACATTTCAGCACAGGCAGCTCTTACCCCCGTAAGCTGCCACGCAAACTAACTATAGTTTAACCGTAGTTAACTTGCTATTTTGCTTGTTGCAACAATTAAAAAAAGATAGTTAAACTAACCCTTATTTATTTTGTTTAATTGTTGCAACAATCAAAATAACACCTTACCTATGGTTTAACTAAGTTAGTTAGCGTTGCAGCTTACGCAGGGGTTATATATAGTTTTATTGATCTGAACAACAGCAGACAGTTGTGTTTCCTAAATTTTCTATGAGCATTTATTTTTGGTAAGAGCTACCTTTTTGTAGCCTTACCAACTGTGGAGAAAACTATTGTTAAGAACACAACCCTGCTTTACAATATCTTGGATTTTGTGACACCATGAATTCTAAAAGTTGTATACTTTACACCTTTTTAACACCAGTTTGTGATGGTATAAAAGTGTTTGGTGATATTATATCCTAACTATAGGTGCTATAGAATGATATGGTGTCCCATCTGATCCATCTTGTCATTTATACCTGTTTGTTTGTTTTGACTAAATGAGTTATTGCTGTTGGTATTTCAGGACAATGTGCCAGCAGCTCCTTCAAGATCCATGTTTGACGAGGGTGCCAGCACTTCTGCACCCGTAGAATATTATTTGAGTGACACGGCAACAACATTCAGGGAACCATTCACACTCATTAGCCAGCAAGGTTGGTTTACCTAAAAGGCTCACACCTCACAGATCTTGTAACATGGAAGAGAGAGAGAGAGAGAGAGAGAGAGAATGTGTGTGTGTGTGTGTGTGTGTGTGTGTGTGTGTGTGTGTGTGTGTGTGTGTGTGTGTGTGTGTGTGTGTGTGTGTGTGTGTGTGTGTGTTTTAAGGATTATTAATTTAAAAGCTGATTTTTTTTTAACAAATTAGGCCCACACTAGCCAAATTCAGCAGCAGACATCAGAATTTAGGGTTCAAAAAACTCCGCGTTTTTTCTCATAAAAAAAGGTATTTTTTTAATCTGAAAAAAAGGGTTTATTTTTGGGGGGGGGGGGGGGGGGAGGGGAGGATTATTATTATAATTTTCTAATTTCTTTTTTTTTAAACAAAATCAAAGAAACACTTTTAAAGTATTCACATAAGTTATACCTATTATTAAAGTGTTATTTTAATGCAATTTAGAGGTTACAAAAATGTTTGGAACTTAATTGAATTAAGGGGGAAAAAAGAGGTAATAAAATTTATTTATAAAAAATTAATATAATTTGGTAAAAAGTTAGTAATGTCAGATAATGTGTATCAATCATAAAAGTATAATAAAATATTCTTGTGGAGCTTATATGACTCCCAAATGCTGATTCCCCCGTCCCCCTGGCAAGAGCCTAATACCTGCCTACTGTGAAGACCTCTATAGTTCAAAGAAATCTTGACAGAGATAAATAATAAAATAGTATAACATTAGATATTATGAGTTGTTTTTTTCTTTATTAGTATTATTTTTTTAAATCTCTGTGCTAGCAAGATGTTCTTCAAACTATGGACTCTTAATTGTTTAAGGTAAGGCACTTTATGCCATATATGTCTCCTCTCTTTACTTTTCTTTTATATCAGCAATCTAATCACGGTGGTTAATTTTCCTTTTTTTTTTTAATTTGGCAAAATAATAAATATAATAGTAAAATAATATAGTTTCTTAAAATGTCTTGAAAATATGTAGCCTGATTACATATCCCATTGGAATTAATTATTTTTGACTGGTTAGAATATCCAGAATAACCAGAATCTCTCTCTCTCTCTCTCTCTCTCTCTCTCTCTCTCTCTCTCTCTCTCTCTCTCTCTCTCTCTCTCTCTCTCTCATATATATTATATGATATATAGATATTCTTTATAACTTTTAAATTAATTAACTTGTTCAAAATGTTCAAGGTATCGTGGACAACATGCTCAAGCCACTTTTGATGCTCCTGGACTGTACCTCAAACGTCTTTAGGGTAGGTATCTTAAAATTTAAATAAATAGTGACAATAAAACAATGGAAATTTATAACTTATGAAACACAAATTAAGATTTGTTCACCAATAGCTTTTCAAATTTTATATTAAATAATTCTTAATATACTGTACAGTCAAAGACATATAAAAGGTTACAATCTAAACGTACTCTACATATTTGCACGCTTCAAACTTTATTAAGGAAACAAGATTTACGTTCTACTTCAAATTTGTGCACTAGAGGTCACCTCAATCGATTACATGAAGAGTTCTCTGTCAGATGAGCTTCTTGGCTGTTTGGCTAGCAAGCAAAACAATCCTCGTGTTGCACGTTCACGCACGTCACTCTCGCACCTCAATATCATGCTCTCTCTCTCTCTCTCTCTCTCTCTGCCATTGTGACAGCAAACAAAATTGAATAAATTTTCTTCTCAAGCAATTGCATAACATAAAAAAAATATATATAGGAATAAAAAGATATTCCATACATACCTATTAAAAAAAATGAAATAATGTCGTAATAATAAATAAATAATAGTCTTTATTAAAAAAAAAAAAAAAAAAAAAAAAAAAAAAAAGCATTGCGAAAATATAAGTTTTTGAAAGGGCGAGGGTTTGAGCCTGACAATATGTCTGGCCCACTCTTACACCTAACCCCAACAGAAAATATAAACAGTAATAGGATATAATTTATTTATTGAAACATTTACTTTCAATTCAAATTAAAATATCAAGTTGAAATTTAAGGTAGAGGCTAACTAACAAAATGAATAACGAATATAATATATAAATGAGTTATATATTTCTTGATCTTTTAGAAATGTTTAATTACAGCCACAAGTTTTATTTCTTTACTTTTTAAAAACAGAAATTACGCATTTGCTTGAGAAGAAATGTACTGTGTATTCAATTTTGTCTGCTGTCACAATGGCAGAGAGAGATAGAGAGAGCATAATGTTGAGGTTCGAGAGCAACGCGTGTGGACATGCAACACAAAGATTGTTTTGCTTGCTAGCCAAGCAGCCAAGAAGCTCATCTGATAGAGAACTCTTCACCCAATGGATTGAGGTGGCCTCTAGCGCACTTTTTAAAAATTTGAAGTAGAAATCTTGTTTCCATAATAATGTTTGAGGCGCCCAAATATAGAGAACGTTTAAATTGTAACCTTTTATTTGTCTTTGACTGTACATGAAATAAATAAAATAATAAGATAAATTTGAAAGAAAAGGGTAGGAGAAACCAGCAAGGGTCTTACCATACGTGAAGAGATTCCCATAGATTGGTGAAAATCTTACTAGCACAGATAAAAAAAAAAAAAAAAAAAAAAAGCTAACACATTGAAAATATTTTGGCAATAAACTCCAAGAGAGATGGAGTGTGTTTTGCCTTTATCAGTCTTTACAGTCGTGGAGAGAAACTATAAATGATTTAAAGTTTCTCTCTGATTCTGTAAGGACTGATGAAGGCATAACACACTCTTGTTAGAAAATCGCTCTTGGAGTTAATTGCTGAAATATTTCAAACGTATCAGTTTTTTATATCTGTGCTAGCAAGATTTTCACCAAACTAGGGGACTCTCTTCACAATGGTAAGGCCCTTGCTGGTTTTCTCCTATCTCTTTCTTTCAAATTTATCATATCGAACTGCAATGGCTTAAATTTCCTTAACATATATCTCAATTAATAAAAAAGAAAAGGATAGAATTACCAGCAAGGGCCTTGCCACAGGAGAAGTTCTATGGAGAGATTCTCCTCATTAATTCTATCCTTTTCTTTATTATTGATCCTAACCGCGATGGTTTTTTTCCTTAAATTGACCATATCTCAAATAAATAAATTAAATTCTTAATAGATTCAACCTAACATTAGAAAAGCTGATTTTGTGAACAAAGCTTAAATTGTATTACAGTATTTTGTGCTATCAATGTCATGACAGCACCTTTTACCTTGACAAAAGTGTTAAGCTTTATTGTCTTGCTGCAAGCAGATCACCTGAGCATTAGATACAACCTTCAGTAGCCATTGCATGTGTTCTATCTCTATAGTAAGAGGCTGTATGGAAACTTTTTGTTGTCTTAAATCTTACTATATTGCTTTGGTGACTCACAAATCCAGTTTAGTTTTTTTGTGTGTGTCATGTATCATTTTAGCATGCTGGATTTAGTGTGTGTGTTTTTCTGTCATAATTTTTTACTTTTATAGCTCCTGCTGCCACAAGAAGAAGTTAAAAATTTTATCTTGGTTGCTCAACAACTCTCTGAAGCAGGAAACAAGATCGTGAAATCTTCTGAAAAATCAGGCAAAGGTCTAAAAAGAACACATACCAATAAGGTACCTTCATATTATTACAATCTTTTCTCTACTGGTTTGAGTGTAAATGTAAATACAGGAAGTTTCTATTGTCCTTTCTTTGAAGTTTATAATTAGAAAAGGATAGCAGAGGACAGCAAAAAAGGGCCTTATATATTTACTGTAGTGAAGAGATTCATATACTTTAGTGAAAATGTAGCTATAGCACATAAATAATTTGTAGTTTTTAGTTTTGTAGTTTTTCAATATTCTCTAAGGATTGATGAAGGCACATACACACATATATGTCCCATTTTCTCTTGCAGTTTATATTTTATAGGGTGTATCTGCATGACATCATATTTAATGCGCTTAGATGCCATACTGGCGTAATATGCAAATAACTTTGCCTAGCATAGAACAAGCTTCATTTTTGACTATTTTCTTTGCAAAATTGGATTTTTAAAATTTTTTTCTCTTACTTGAGATACTATAATTCAACCTATTAACAACATCAATACTCTCAAAAATATTGCTTATAGGGTGTATGCGGATGACGTCATATTTATTGCGCTTGGATGCCATACTGGAGTAGTGCATTAACATTGCTCAGCATAAGACAAATTTCATTTAAGCCAATTTTCTTTGGGAAATCGGTTAATTTTTTGTTTTGGTTATTTTTCTCACATACTTGAGATACTAACTCAACTTATTTACAGCATCAATGCTCTCAACAATATTGCATAGTGTTTTTAAACTGTCAAAATGATTTTTTTTCCTATGCCACCCATGTTATTGAGGTATCCAACATGGCGCCGACTTTAACATGATTGCATAGACCCTATATAGGATTTTTAAACTGGCAAAATGAGTAATTTTTTCTATGCGGACAATGTTATATTGAGTGATCTAACATGGATGCATAGACCCTAACGTGCTGAAAGTAATCCAATAAGCGTCAGTTTTTTATTTCTGTGCAACCACCAAACTGTAATGAAACTTTCTTCACTATGGCAAAAGGCCAGCACTTGTTTCCTCTATCTTTGTGTTTCAAATTATCAACCGTAATGGTATTTATTTTCCTTCATATTGCAAGTTTATCAAAAGGTTAAAAGTGTTACTTCTTTTTTAGCCTGATATTGCGACTGGCAAAAGACACCGGAAAGGTCCACATACAGAGGAACTACCACCAGTAACGGAACAGTTCACCAGTTTTTCAGGCTTACAGGTAAGTTGCAAACAAGCTTAATGAGACGATATTATAACCATGACCAAAAGTGAAATTTGTTAAACCATCATAAGTTCAATCATTTAAAGTAGGGGTGAGGGAAATATTACTTTTATTATTTAAATAAAATTTGTTTTAAAATGTGCCTGTGTAAGAAATTATAAGAAATACAGTACAAGTAAATTAGGTAAGAGAAAAGATTGGGAAAATAATTGAACATTATTTCTAATATGTTAGCACTCCCAGGAGGAAAAAGAATCTGTGACAGTTGCCAGCATGACTCAGGAGTCTGGTGGTAGTGCAAGAATTGCTTCTAACCCTGCTAACACATATGCTCACTTGGTACGTTCATTACAAATTGAAGACTCTTACACAGTTGACAATGAGTCGACTCAACAACCACAACCATCAGTCAACCAACAGACCACGGTGTTGCTGACTTGACTACATTTGATCTCGAAGCTATTCAGTTAACATATAGGCCTACATATTATAATTTGCTACACTGAGAAAACATTTACATAGCTAGTTCAAACATTAACTCAAATCATGACTACAAACAAATTAACAGTAAATCTTAAATAAAAATGATATATAATAACTATAGACAGGTGAGGTAGCTAAGTAGGATAGTATACCAGTTGTAGTATTTACCTGCAATTGTCAATAAATGTACATTATTTGTACTCTCAGTGTTATACAGAAGGGCTGATGTGTATGTATGAAGCTACCATATGTTGGTATTTATCAATTGTAAATGACCTTAAAAAAGTTGTAAATAACAAAATATCTGGTCTGTATTGATTTTTGTATATTTTGTTTGATATTTCCTTACAGCAGCAGCAGGTATCATCAGAGATCATCACAGCAACTGTCATAGGAGATCCTCAAGCTACATCTGAGACAAAGAAACAAGCCACTGTCCTTTTGCCTGAGCAATATGGTATAATTACTGTGGTTTTGCAGGAGCAAAATCCTGTTCAAGTAAGGAAAATATTCAATAATTATTACCTATAGAAAGAAAAATGCTTCTTAAATATGTAGATATAAATCAATGTTATAGTTTAAGTAAAATAGAGGCTATAAAATTAATTTCAGTATTATATTTTATTGGAGATATTATTACAAAAATAAATAAATAAATAATAAATATTAATAAATAAATTACCTAATTTATGCTACATTCATATATCAGTATAGTATAAACTTAAAATATTTTTTCTAAAGGCCGGTTTACGCAAACGTACGTTTGGCTAAACGCGAAAAGTTCACATTTGACGCATAAGTTGGGATGCATGTTATCAAATGGTATGGTTCACGCTTTGACGCGAAACGTAAAGACGTACAAACGTTCAAACGTGAAACGCAAGAGTTGACCAACTCTCAACTCTTGCGTCAAGCAAACGTGAATTTCTCGCGTTTGCTCCTCCCACGCACTTATACGCATGCGCACTTACTCCGGTGTAGAGGCGCCAAATATGAACTGGATCACATTTCTTATAATGAGGAGGATTAAAATTAAAATATAATTAAGTATAATTTTTTTAATTTTAATTATTATAAATGGTCTATTAAATTTTAATTATTAATTATTATTGTTGGAATTTTTCCTTGCCTCATGGTAAACAGCTGTTGATTACGAAACGGGCCGATACGACTCGAGAAAACACGAAATAGGCCTCAAACGCGCGTTTAACAAGGATGCGTGAACCAGACCTAATTTTGACGTAAAACGTGAAAATGTGAAATTTAAAAATACGTCAACGTACGTTTGCGTAAACCAGCCTTAAGTGTTTAATAAAAATTTAGATTAGAAATTTTAAATAATTTTCATGACATGAATTTTTTACAGGGGCATTATTAAAACAGAGGGTCTGCTTAAATTAAAATAAATGCCTAAATGGAGTAAAAGAAGTAGTTATTGTAAATTATAGGTATGTTTTATTGAATAAATGTTGCTGAAAGTAGACCAACATAATTATTATGCAGTGAATTTTGTGCACAGTTTGGCATGGGTAGGTAAGCATGATAAATTTGAAAGAAAAATATAAGAGAAAATCGGTGCTTTGGCCTTACCAAAGTAAATATATAGAGAGTCGTTTTTAGCAGCTCTTTTCACAAAAAGTGAACGTGATGGATAAAGGAATGCGGGGCTTGCTTATCCCGCGGACTAGAAACGTCAAATAAATGACTGATTACTATTGAATTGTTGTAGAAAAGAACACAAAATACTTATTTTTAGAGTTAAGTATCGCTTTCATCTTTCATTGTCTAATTTAACTTAAAAGTTGGCATTAAAATTTGAATTTTTACAATTGATGATCTTCAAATTGAAATTACTTAAATTTTTGCATATGTTTGACATTACTAAACTTCTAAGAAACATTTCATCTTCTACTTAGTGTTAATGTCATATTTCCTGTTCGACCATACATTTTGTGAGACATATACCAGCCGGTCACATACTAATTTAAATAATGAGAATATTTTATTCTTATAATTAATCTTATATTTATAACAGCAGACAGCAGAGCAGCCACATTCCACAAACTATGGAAATGAGCTACAGCAAAACACACAATATGTTGATGAGGTACTTGGCTTTATACCAGGAGGTGAAATAATCCCCTCGAAGGTAAGAAAAATTGTAATAAAAATTAAAATAATGAAAATGCTTAGTAATTGCAGTATATTACTGTTTCAATATCATTATTAATTGATAATGATGTTATTTTTTTCCCCCATCAAATCTTTCAACTAGCAATTATTACACAATTTGACATTACATGAGGAAAAACTCTTTTTTTTTTTTTTTTTTATCTATTTATTATTATCTATTTTTATATCTCCATACTTGATGCTATTGCTATTTGTGTGCACCGGGCTCATACTGAAGCCAAGATGCACACACCCTGTCACTAACCAAACTACTGTAACCATTTTGCTATAAGGCGAGATTTAAGCTATTTGGGCACTAGGCCCTGACTGCCTCCATTTGGGTGATGTCCTCTCCTGGTCGCGGTGGGACACTTTTCCGCGAGCTCATTGGAACTGGATGCCCACAGTTACGGAGGCACTAAAGTGTGGGGTGGCTCTTGGCCTCCCACCCAAGCCCCTGTTTTGGCTGCCTGGCACACGAAAACTCGAGCTAGGCTAAGGGGCTTCATAGGACAAGGCCCACCCCCACCCCCAGGTTGGCAACGGACGCGACCCGCCAAGGCCCTGGAACCGTATGCTACTGTACGATTCGGGGCAGGATGCCCTTTATTATTATTTTATTACTTTTTTTTTATTACTTTTTTTTTATTACTTTTTTTTTTTTTTTTTTTTTTTTGAGATTTTTGAGATTTTTGAGATTTTTGAGATTTTTGAAGAAAATACTCCACAGCTTTGGGAGATAAAATTAAATGAGAAATAGTAGACATACTTTTTCGTGTTTTTAGCCATAGATTTTTTTTTTAAAGAATTTTCATTACTAATAACCTCCATTGATTTTTTTTAAGGTTATTTATTGTTATTTATTCAGCATTTTAAAGTCATTTTATTAATTTTTATTTCCCTTTTTAAATATTGTCTGTCTTTACGACTCTTATTATTTTTATCCGACCGTTTCTCATCTCTTACTTTATATTTATGGCTTGTAAATTGGTTCAGTGGCTGGAGTATAGTTGCGCTAACATCTGGACTTCGAAGTATCTATAGTAACAGAGAAGTGCCATGCATGTTTAAGACACTTGCACATAATTATGCAAAACAGTAAGCCTACATTACTTTATTTAAAGCCAATACAATCGGGCAGCCCGGAAGTGGCCATTCTGAGGCACCAATTAGAGAGCACATAAGCACTCTGTGTTAAGTTATAACAATTTCACTCTTTCGCATACTGTCACAAGTGCCTCAAAATGGCCTCTTTTGGGCTGCTATTGGTGCCTTGAAATAAAGTAATGTAGAGTTATTTTTTGTGTGATAAAACTGTGTTGCTTGGTGGTTGACCAGAGTACCAGTTCTCTTGCAGCATCCTAGGCTTGAGATAGGGTAAAGTCTTGTTCTCTTTCCTCGCCATGTCATCCCCAGTATGGACTGCACAATTATTTTCTCAGGCTAGAAATTTGTGAGAAATGACAGTACTGTATACTGTGCGCAATGCTCATGCCATCTAAACCTAATGTAATTAAAAAAATCCCCTTTTACAAGTACAATTGTCTTAATAATTATATTATAAAGCTCTATGTGTAATTATTATTTTTATCTATGTTAGATTTTTTTTTCTCTACCATTATACGTTTATGTCAGTCTAAAAGCTCATATAGTATCTCTTTTATTCCTTAGTTTTTCCTCATCTACAGTATATCGATCTTGTTGCGAACAAAATGTCCATCTTGTTTTTTGTCACCGTAAGCAAAATGTCTGTCTCGTTCCCCAACGTTATGGAGATGGCGCTCAAGATAGAGACATTTTGCTTCACGTGACAAAATACTAGATGGACATTTTGCTTCGCGTGATAAAATACGAGATAGACATTTTGCTTCACAAGACAAAAAATGAGATAGACATTTTGTTTGCAACAACTAGATCGATATATTATGTGATTACTTGAGATCTATTAAAAAAATATATATATATATCTGAATATTTCCTGTATGTTTGCAGGAGGTTATTGCCGAACAAAATGCAGGAACTGGGTCAGATGTATTACATCTTGAATTTAGCTCTTCACCTTCAGACCAAGCTAACGCACACTTGATTGCAAATAATCTCCAAGATACTCAGGTAACAAACATATAATCTGCTACACTGAGAAAACATTTACATAGCTATATAGATAAGTCAAGAAAATGTGTGAAGTTTTTCACAACCTGCCTTTTAATTGTTTGATGTCAAGAATTGACATCTAATTGTAACTCCATGTAGTTTGTGACTAGGTATGACTAGGGTATATTGCTAAAGAGGGTGACAAAATAGCTAGGTATAGGTGTGTGCATATAGTTGTCCTGTTTATATCTGCTTGTTTTGAGTACAGGATAACTTAAAGTTGTTAATATTTCAGGACAGTATTACTGTACCACCTGCAAGCTTCATGGTGCCAGTTGGTGAGGATGCCTGCACAAATGCTCGTATAGTTAATTCAACAAATATTGAGAATTTAACAACCCATTCCTTCAGTAGCAGCCAAGGTTGGTTTACCTATCATCTAATATATTATCATAATAAATATAAAACAAAAATATAAGAGATAAAAACCTGCTTGGCCTTACCATATAGTGTAGCAAGTCCCATAGTTTGGTGAAAATCTTGCTAGCACAAAGATAATATATAGGATAACTACAAGAGAAAAATGAATATGTTATACCTTTACCATCCGTAAACAATCAAAATTTGTCATAGTTTCTTTCAGAGTCTGTAAGGAATTGTGTCAAATAAGAATGACATACTCCATTTCTCCTGCTATAGGTGTCGTGACTAGAGAGCGCAAAAATAGTTTTTCGACTTTTGTCATTATGTCAGCTATTGCTAGTTTTATTTCATATCTCCACTGATCTCAGCAAATAGCGCATTTTAAACCAATAAAAAATTGACTATTTCGAGCTTAGCGACTATTTTACATAAAAAGCGACTATTTGTCGACTATTTTGCACTTTTTTACGCTTTTAAGGAAATTTCTTGTAAAAACGTATCAAATTATTTGAAACTATAATATTTTTTATAAAAAAAATATTGTAGGTACTAAAAAAAAAAAATATTGCATTAGATTTGCATAACTTTAGAGTACCACGAGTGTGGTACCTCATGTAAATGTAAATTGTGTGGTGAACCATGTGATCAATATCATTTGTTGAAATGTATATACTAATCGTAGCATTAGTCTAACAGCTTATGCTCAAGATTAATGTTTATGTATGAAATTAATGTTTATGTATTTTTGTAAATTTTAGGTTAATTGTTTTACACCATGTGTGTTTATTGAATAAAATTAATTAACTAATTCAATAAATTTATTTTTTTCTGCTAAAAATTGAAAATTAGCCAAACAATAAGATACTACATACAAGATATAAGGACACGCTTAGCCAATTTGAGTATTTAGATACTAAAATTTCTGTCTAACATTAAATTAAATTATTTGTTACTTACAGAATCACCTTTTTTATCATTCTATTTATATAAATTTATAGGATAAAAAATCGACTTTTTTTTTTGTATAAAATAGACTATATTATATCGACTATTTGCACCAAAAATCATTGACTATATAGTCAACTATTTTTGCGCTCTCTAGCCATGACTCAACATGCGTATTATCTCAGTGCTAGCAAGATGTTCATCAAACTATACGACTCTGTAGCGATTAATAAGGAAAGGTGAAAACCATTTTGGTTTGAATATAAAATTAAAGGATAGGATAGGAAAAACCAACAAGCGCGTCACCACGATGAGGTCCGTAGCTCGGTGAAAATCTTAATGGCACAGGTTACACAAATATTTACAAGTTAAACCTAAAAAGTTTCAAGGGCAACAGCCCTCTTCTTCAGTTGCTTAGAGTGTAGTGAAGGCAAGCTGTTTGGTATTGTATAGGTTATGTAAGCGGGAGAGAGCCCCCCAGTTACCCGCCGCAGACGAAAAAAAATTTGAAAAAGGGGCGTGGCTCTCTTATTTTTAATTGCTTAATTTTAAGCTAAAATTTTGTTTGCTAGGTTTAAAAAATTAAAATAAAATTGCTTATAATTAGAGACCGGATTTTCAGGTGATCACCTTTTTGTTGCTATGAATAATATGTTCCTTTTTTATAAGAATGTCCACGAACTAGCAACTTTCGAGCCGTTTGAGATCAACTTTTTTTTTCTCACCTTTTTTTAGGTTTTCACTTTTTTTCACCTTTTTTCACCTTTTTGTGAAATTTTTTCACCTAAATGAGGATTTTTTTTTTAAGAATTTACAAAAAGTTTAAAAAAATGAATTTTTACCGAAATTTTTTAAAACAGAGATTCATTGTATGTCAAAGTGACATTTTTTAAAATTTATTTTTGAATCATAATTTTTGTTGTTGTTGTAGGTTGTACTTGTAACCACAAAATACCTATAGGCAGTATATAGCATACACTAAAAAAAATTATAATAAATAAAAGTAATTTTATTATTATTATTTTTTTTTTTACTTTTTTTTTTTTTTTTAAATTTTATCACTTTTTCTGATTTTTTTTATCACCTTTTATCACCTTTATTTGTTCAAAAAAAAAAAAAAAATCACCTTTTTTAGACCCTCTTTTACCAAAATTTTCACCTGAAAATCCGGTCTCTACTTATAATTAATTTAATTTATAAATTATTTTGATTTTTAATGAAAAAAGTTGTATACAATTTTATAATAATATTAATATGTACTGTATTTTGAAACAACTTTTTTTTCAATTTTAATTTAGGAAAACAAATTACATAAGACAAGATTTTTTAATATTTTCAAAAGATTACTATGGTTAATATTAAAATTATGAGTGTGGAATGCCATATCATTTTGATTGATTATTTGATGAAAATATGCTGACTTATGAGTGAAATTTGATAAACATTCTATTCTATTTATTTTTTAACATCGGTGCTCATAGAATTTAATTATAGATTACTTTTTTAATAATCTATAAATTCAGCAAAAAAGCATCACTTTTAATTTTAAAATCATAAAATAAATTGATTATATAAAAAAGCCAAGTTATAGAAAAAAAAAAACAATGGAAATATATAAGTTTGATTCTGGTGTATTTCATGTCATCTCACGATGGGTTCACTAGATATCTAAAAAATAAAAAAAACTGAACTAAAATAATTCACGAAAATTCAAATAAATTTGAATATATTTGTTTCCTGGTACTGGTGCGTTCCGGCTTACTTTAAGCCCTGGCCTACGCCTATAATCACTTTTTAATGTTGATACTGTCTTAGAATTTCTTAATCTACATGGCAGAGTATTCCAAAGACGAGCTGATGTTACAGTGAAAGAATTGTTAAATGGCATAAGGTTATATGAGGGAAGTTTTAATGTGTAATTTTTACCAGATCTTGTGGTACGGCCATGTGAATCGGCAAACGTGATAAAACTTTTTTTTAAAATACGATGGAAATAAATCATCCTGGAGGCAGCGAAATAGAAGTGTAAGAATATGAAATAAATAATAATAATAATAAATGTCTCTATCTATAGGGTGTATGCATTCATGTTAAAGTCGACGCCATGTTGGATAACTCAATAACATGGATGGCGTAAGAAAATAAATCATTTTGCCAGTTTAAAACCACTGTGCAATATTTTTGAGAGCATTTAATGCTGTAATTATGTTGAATTAGTATCTCAAGTATGTGAGAAAAATAACAATAACAAAAAATGAAGCGATTTCTCAAAGAAAATTGGCTTAAATGAAGTTTGTCCTATGCTGAGCAATATTATTCACTACTCCAGCATGGCCTCCAAGCGCAATAAATATGACGTCATCCGCATACACCCTATAGTGGCAAATGTACTGTTAAGTACGTGGCTCGCACTTATCCTATAAACAAAATATAATAAAATTTATATTAGTAATTCTCCTAATTCATTTCTAAATAACTTTCTGCTTATTATTTTAACAACATCTCCATCAAGGCTCAAGCCCATTCCAATCATGGGCAGTTCTACTAAGGAACGAATACTTTCCCACATCCGTACTTGTTCCCATCACTTGTACAATGGGAACATTTACTTAATTTACTATTTAAATTACTAATAATTACTACTACTACTACTAATAATTACTACTAATTTACTATTTACTTAATTCATCAAGTTTTACCCAATTAAAAATATTGTAACCATTGGAAATTCCCCGATCATATTTTTTCAGTCCCAAAACAAACGTAACACACATGTTTTGTAGTAATTGTAATTTAGCAACATATTCTGCTTTAAGGTCTGTTAAAAGAACGTCACAATAATAAAAATGTGGAAATATAAGAGCCTGCACCAAGTGCTTCTTAAGATCAACCAGTAGAATTTGAGAGAATGGTTGATGAAAGAATAAGTTAGACAAACAGTAGATAGCAGAGTGAATCGAAGGTGAGATAGAGGCAAGCCTAAAACATCATTACCTGAGGTGGTTGGAAGATGTTTGAAAAATAAGAATGTATATAAGTTAGAGTATTGCTATACTCCCCCTATAGGCAGCTGTGAAAAAGAAAGTAATAGGAGTGCGTTTTTCACTTTTTTTTTTTTTTTTTTTTTTTTTATCATGTGGCAGAATTGTGAGAAAATTAAGTTAGGGTAGTAAAAATTTCAAAACCACCCTGGCAGCCTGATTGGTGGAGCGCAGGTGGCATGTGTAGGATTTGGCTGAAGGGTGTAGCTCAGGGTGGACAAGGGGATGTAAAATGCTGTCAATTGCCAATATTGACAGCTTTTTTTTAGTTTTCTTAAGCATCCGGCAACATTGCAATTTGCTGCGTGCGTTTTTCTTCCAGCTGACTATAATTTCTTTGAGTGGCATAAGCCAGAGTAGCCCTCCACAGTAACAAATGCAAAATAAAAATGTAAGAAACAAAGTATATGAGACTGAATTAAGGAAGCAGGACAGAAAATTATGGAGGTCTATCACTTAGGTCAAGCTAAAAAATATGTTGTTGGCACCCTGAAAGGGACTATATATATAGCATCCGTGATATGTATGCGGTATGTTATTACTATATTAGATATTTAGGAAGTCTGTTCTAATTGCCGTCATATGGATTCAGTTAATAATTAATATTAATTGCTAATTTAAATTTGTCTTAATTAAAATAAATTTTTACAGCAGAGAATGTGGAGGCTACAGTTCCAGACTACCAACACCCTGTTCCAGTTCCTGGCATGAGTACTGTTGAGTCACAGGTAACTTTGAATTTTATTGTTTTAACGTTTTGACCCAAATCAAATCAGCAACATAAGAAACAAACTAGTAAACTGTAGCTTTCCCGGGCTAAGTCAAACGCAAGTTTGGGAAAATATACAGGGTGTTTACAAAAAAGCACGCATTTTAAAATTAAATAATAATTTTGCCTATGATACTGAAATTCTTCACATGTGTAAAGGATCATGATCCTGCAGTAAAAAAAAAAAATAAATAATAATAATAAATAAAATGAATAAATAAAACTACTACACTTATAGCCACATATTGAATGATTTTCTTTTGGCCATATAAAATCAGAGAGAAAAAAAAAGAAGTTTTCTCCATAAATTGAAAGATTATGGATACTTATGAAAGCACACAGTAAACAAATAGATTCAAAATTTAGAGGCTCCAAACCAAAATAATGGTATATCTGAAAATTGCAACTTTTTGAATAAGTACCAAATTCAAAAAAAATTTAAAAAATAAAAAATAATAGAATCTATGAAAATTTGTGTAACATATTGTATTTTTGCAATTATTGCACCTGATATTATTAGAAGCTCAAAATCAGGAGCGGTGTTCCGTAAGCTCTCGTTTGACTTCTCGGTACCGAATTCATTGTTGGACCTTATATGGATCTTGATACGGAGAAGTAAAACGAGAGCTTAGGGAACAGCCCCCCAGTAAAGTGAGCATTCAAACATTTTGTGATGTCACAGGTTAAAAATGAAAATAAAAAAAATGATAGTTTTTTTTTTTCTTGAAAATTAGATCTATTGCTGGTACTGATATTTTTTACTATATAGGTCACGGTGTAGTCAAACTATTGTATGCCATCTGGTACTTTTAGTTTAGCTGTTTAACTGGACCAAATTAAGTTCATGTTTTTTGTCTTATTTGATGATGAAAAGTCTCTTGTAATACCTTTGAGCTTAAATTAATTATACATCATTACATCCATATACTTTCATTGTGTGTTTCTTAATTGATGTAGATCATTTTCTATGCAACTTAATTTGAAATGGGACAGTGTATATCTCATTGAGCATCAACTTTCTTGTATCAACTATTGAGCTAAACTATCCTGAGAAACCATAATATGGAGCTTGCAAGGACAAATTAAAATAATAATAATAGGTAATAATAATAATCAGATTATTACTACCCTTCTATTAGTATTAGGCTATTAGTTATTATTATTGGCACTGTATACGTCCCATTAACTACGAAACTGTCTCCAAAAATAGAGTTTTTACCCAAGTAACCTAAAATTAAAAACACTCTGTGTTTTAATTGTTCCGATTTTTTGTTTCTTAGCGAAATTGACATTTTTTAGTTTTAATCCTTGTATTGAAACATTCAAAAAAAATTCAAGGTTTCTTTTCTTACTTTGTTTGATTATATACTGTGTATATATTATATATGTATTATTTTTTCCAGCATTATAATGTTGCTGACATTGAAGTGCAAGCTGTAGCTGCAGGAGCTGAACTGGAGCAAAGTGAAGCTCATCAACCACTGACATCATTGATAGACTCTTGTATCGATGGGGATCAGACTAGTGAATTACAGCTACATCAATTACTACAATGTTGTGTGAAATTTTAAAATTTACATAATCTGTAAGCCTGATATTGGTACAATGAGATTTGAATTGGAAAAGTAATAAAATACGAATGCATTTTTGTAATATAATTTAATCAAACTATTGACTGATAAAGTAACAACTGTTGTGAGGCTGACTATAAGCAATTTTGCTCACATCTGTTTCCATTTCGACGTACTGCACATGTGTATAGGAAGTCCAAACTGTAGCGGATGTGACCATAACCGCTTATATAGTTGGCTTCAAAACAGTTGTTTCTTTATCAGTCATGAATTAAAAACATGTTGATCATTGAACATCATCCTTCCCTCAACATGTGGCACAGACTTAACTGCCTTACTAATATGAAAGAAGATGATGCTGATCACATGTCAAACCACATAAAGAACAAAAGTACAATTAGGCTATTAAAGGTGTAAAACACCTTGAATAAAAAAACAAACATGTATAATATCTAACATACCTAAATATCAACATTGATTTCTAATTTATTTTCCATTCACAAAATGACACCTGTAGGTTTATGATGTCACAGCTCGCCTGTTTCCTCGCCTATGGACTAGTCGTGAGCTGTGATGTCATAAACCTGCAGCTGTCATTTTATGAATGGAAAATAAAATTGAGATCAATGATTCTGGCCAAATCAACATTGATATTTAGGTATGTTAGGATATTAAGGGTGCGTACCATATTTCGATGACCGCACTGTGCAGTGCTGTGGCAATACGGTACGAATTCTGAGCAATTTGGATACTTTGCGCTAACAA
Source organism: Ecdyonurus torrentis (assembly GCA_949318235.1). Classification (NCBI taxonomy): domain Eukaryota; kingdom Metazoa; phylum Arthropoda; class Insecta; order Ephemeroptera; family Heptageniidae; genus Ecdyonurus; species Ecdyonurus torrentis. The sequence continues at coordinate 49,210,722 of OX439129.1, forward strand.
ATATGGTACGCCGACCTCAGTGAGGCGCCTCACCTATTTACTTTCAGAAGCGCGCAGAGGTTCTGAGCATCAGCTGTTGTCCTCTTTGGTAAATGCTGTGAAGCGCTGACAGAGGTGATACGTTATGTTTTGTCAGCACTGTCAGCGCTCGCAACTGAATACGGTATGCACCCTAAATATACATGTTGTTTGTTCAATGTGTTCTACGCCTTGAATACAATTGTGATTCTTTAGTGTTACAAATTGTGTGATGAAACACCTGTGCCGCACAGTGGGTGACATCATACGGTTTAACTATAGTTGGTTAATAATGTAACTTATATACAGAGGTTATAATAAGTGAAGAAAAAAAAAAAAAAGAAAAAAGAAAAAAAGAGTAAATGTATTTGTGTACTTGAGTAATAGTATCATGAAAATAGAGCGATATGTTTGATGGAGATATCAGGGGTTGCTGGTAGGAAAGTAGTTGGACGCTTGGCACCAAGCCTTATTGTTGCCTTATTGCTGAGCATATATATATACATAAAACAAGATGTGTTCAATAGTGCCTTTTATTGGCCAATGGTGCCTAATTAAAGCCATAGATCACATAAAGCAACATGTGCTTTTTAATGAATAAACACGAAATGGGATCTTCAAAACAAATGACAATTTTTACCAGAATGTAAAAATAACATTTAACAGAATTACCCCACGAGAGAGCGCGAAAAAACTGTCAAGTATGCAATTTGCTTGAAAATTCATGTTTATGACGTCAGAAACGTGCAAAATTAGAATGAAAATGTTGTGCGGGTTGCATAAATTGAATTTTCTAATCACTGCTACGGGGCTACTGTTAGGGTTTGAGACAAACTAATGTTATTTATGTAGATCCCATCACGTGTTTTGTGATATAAATGCTTATGTTTTTCTCTGGTCTATTTCTTTAAATTACAAACAATAAACAAAATGTGTTCAACTATGTCGTACCTAACTTTTGTATGTTGCAAAGTAAAAAAAAAAAAAAAAAAAAAAAAAAAAAAAAAAAAAAAAAAAAGTAATATATGCATTTTTAATATAATTATGCATTGCCATTAAATATAATGTGTTGAACTGGGCCTTATGTAACTTTTGTATGTTGCAAAGTAAAGACTGCAATAATACATGCAGTATCATTTTAATATGCATTACCATTAAACATAACGTGTTGAACTGTGTCTTATATAACTTTTGTGCTAAGTAGTATGATTTAAGTTTGCATGTGTGTGTGTGTATGATAAAATCTTAACATATAAGTAGGTATAGAAAAATGAATGCATGGGAGGTGTAATAAGAATTACAGCAACTGGGAGAATAAAGTATTAAAATCTTGTGATATGATATGCTTTGGTCATATGAAATGAAATAATTTTTGGTTATTAAATTGTTTTTTATTGTCAAATATAGCCAGAGTGGGTGTGATCGAACAAAATGTAGCTTTAAATAATGTAATGAAAACACATTTTCTTCATCTTTTAAAAATTTTATATTTTTTATGTTGATAAAATAATTTGAATTATTATTTGAAAGTAAAAGTGCATTTTGTTTTAAACTTTTACTAAAAAGAGATCTATAGCAATGAAGCAAAATTACAAAAGATGGAAAAAGTTGTACTTAAAATTATGTATAAAGCTACAATGGCTGGGAGGATAGAGAAAAGATCTAAAGAAATAGTGATATGGTTCTTAAGTGATAGACAATGATGTATGCATTATAAGCATAAAAATATCATTGATCTAGTCAATTAAAAATGATATAAAAAGTTGTAGATGTCAATCACTATAAGTAACTATACCTAGCCAGAAACCAGTGCTGTGTATTGCTGTGATGTATATGTATTGTGTGTGTGTTTATATATATATATATATATATATATATATATATATATATATATATATATATGTTTTTAAACTTCAAATGATATAGTTTTTCTTCACTACACATAGTGTAGTTCAGAACTCCACGAGATGGCGATATTTGTATCAAAGTATAATATATAAATATTTGAAAATATTTATCTAGCACTATAACACCATCTGAGACGAATCATATAAATGCAAATTTAACTGTTTGACTTTATTTGCATTTATATGATTCGTCTCAGATGGTGTTATAGTGCTAGATAAATATTTTCAAATATTTATATATTATACTTTGATACAAATATCGCCATCTCGTGGAGTTCTGAACTACACTATGTGTAGTGAAGAAAAACTATATCATTTGAAGTTTAAAAACACATAAATCCCGCCGCACGGGTAAATTTCCCCTCGCAAGAGGGGAGTCAGCTGTTTAAAGAGAGGCTGGTTTGTAAAAAAACAGGTGCCCTCAGGCAGCGAATAGGCGACCGTTGTCGTCATAAGAATTGTGTAAATGCAAGTAAAGAATCAAGGTAGAATTGGACGCCGTTGTAGCTCAATGGTCAGAGCAGTGGAGCGCAAATCCAAAGGTTGTCGGTTCGATTCCGGCCGCCGTCGTCCCTTTTAACTGTTTGACTTTATTTGCATTTATATGATTCGTCTCAGATGGTGTTATAGTGCTAGATAAATATTTTCAAATATTTATATATTATACTTTGATACAAATATCGCCATCTCGTGGAGTTCTGAACTACACTATGTGTAGTGAAGAAAAACTATATCATTTGAAGTTTAAAAACACATAAATCCCGCCGCACGGGTAAATTTCCCCTCGCAAGAGGGGAGTCAGCTGTTTAAAGAGAGGCTGGTTTGTAAAAAAACAGGTGCCCTCAGGCAGCGAATAGGCGACCGTTGTCGTCATAAGAATTGTGTAAATGCAAGTAAAGAATCAAGGTAGAATTGGACGCCGTTGTAGCTCAATGGTCAGAGCAGTGGAGCGCAAATCCAAAGGTTGTCGGTTCGATTCCGGCCGCCGTCGTCCCTTTTAACTGTTTGACTTTATTTGCATTTATATGATTCGTCTCAGATGGTGTTATAGTGCTAGATAAATATTTTCAAATATTTATATATTATACTTTGATATATATATATATATATATATATATATATATATATATATATATATATATATATATATATATATATATATATATATATATATATATAATAGTATATATGTGCTCCTTCCAAACAAATCTGACTGAAGCATTAATCTCTCCAAATATTAAATATATGGGGAAACTTTAACACAATTAAGCAGTCAGATTTATTCAAAGGATAGGACCAGTGTACACTCGAGTACTCCCAAATAAATCTGACCAGTTGCGTTAAAGTTTCCCAATATATTTAATTTTTGGAGAGATGAACGCTTTTGGTCAGATTTATTTGGGATGTATTGATCAATTATGTCATGATCAATTTCTAATTTTTTTTATTATCTCTGCTCACTTTTTGTAGTCTTATAGGTAACACTATCATCATCTCAGTTGACACCTAAACTACAATGTAATTGAGCTTATGAAATTTTTTTATAGTAACTTTAAAAGTGTCAACCAGATGAGTGTTGCATTTATTTTTTATTTTTTTATTGACAACCATATATAGGGGCTGTAGTCAAAAGACATGTAATAAACAGACATTGTATTGTGCCATGTTGGAAATTTACAATTTTTAATTAACTGAATTACAAACATTAAAATAACAACAAATTTGTTTTGAAGTAGGAAATACAGTATACAGTAAACACTTTTTTTTTTTTTTTTTTTTACATTTTATTTGTAATCATATTTTTATTTATTTATTAGCCTATGTTATTTAATTGCAGTTGTGATTTTTAATTTAAAAAAAATTGAATAGTTATACACTTCTCCCAATACTAGTTTGAGGGGATACAGTGTAATTAACAATGTAAAGTCAACAGTGATTGGCTAGTAGGTTTATAACACGGTCTCTGATTGGTTTAGCACCGCGGATACAGCTTTTGGCAGGCACAACCTTGTTTTGGCCGGAGTGTAGGTACAGTTATATATCGACAGTCCACTTCACAAAATCGAAAAATTCATAAAATTGAACTTCATAAAATTGAAAGTTTATTGTATTTATGTATGTTTATATAATTTTTATACAAAATTAATCCCCGTATAAGCTACAATTTTAATTAGTTAAACCAGTAAAAATTATATATAATCTTGAATTGTTACAACAATTAAAAAAGATAACTATAGGGATGTATATATTATATAAAATTATATTATAGGCTATAGTGTGTACGCGCATGACATCATATTTAATGCGCTTGGACGCCATACTGTAGTAATGAATAATACAGTATTGTTCAGCATAGGATACATTCGTTTTTAGCTATTTTCTTTGCAAAATTAGTCAATTTTTTTGTTATTCTTATTTTATTCTCCTACTTGAGATACTAATTCAACCTATTAACAGCATCAATGCTCTCAAAAATATTGCTTAGTATTTTTAAATTGCCATTTAGTTTCATAGTTTTTATTGTTAAAAAAAGGCATTTATTAACAATACCTAATAATAATAATAAAAAGAGTAAAAAGGTAAAAATTGTATGATTTTAATTAATTTTATTACACCAAGGTGTACATATACATAAATATCATACCTATATAGGAATCTACTCATTAAAAGTACAAATTTACAAGTTCCTTATTAAAATAATAATAATAAAAAAATAACAAATATATCTGCGCACTATTGAAATTGAAAATTTATGAAACGTTCAGAACTGATTTTTTCCTGGGGGAGGCGGGGGGAGGGTTGCTCGTACATTCAGCTTACATCACATTAACTTAAATCATCATTTGTGAAGACAGCTAGGTCAGGTAGGGTTTAAGTATATTATTCTCATGAAGTGTAACATTACATTAACGTAACATGTAACATGTCAGTATTACATTGTGTATAGTGTTATGGTGTCTTTCAGGATAATCATATAATTATTATTTTTTATCCTTTTTATTAGTATTATGTTTGGTATTTTGAATATAAGTCTATGTTAGTAAAAATTAGTATTGGTTGAAACTAAATAAATATTTGAAAAAGTTGTTGCAAGTTTATATGTAAAGTATTTTTAATTATAATTATCATTACGGTAACAATAAATTAGACGGTTAAAAGAAGCGCTACCTCATGAAATATTTTTGTTGTTTATTTTTTTGGTATTACTTCCTTTTTGTAAATTATGTTGTAATATTCTGGTCCAGAAAATGTAATATGGCTGAAATAGCCAGCATGTATGTTTCTTAAATAAAATTATTATTAACTTTGACGTGCGTCAATGTCCAAACAAGGTAAACAACTGGAGATGTTCACATGTAATTTTCAAAAACAATGTGAGCGGCTCCATTTGTTATTTACATTGTTCCAGCTTTGTAACGTGCGTTGACGCGCTTCAAATTTCCACGTCATGTGAATAATACTTTACAAATGGTTTTAATACCAAAACAATTGTAAATTTCTGTAGTGGGTATATGTTTGTATTATTTTGTTTATACACTTGTTTAATTACTCAATTATAATATTGCTATATTCATTTTATTAATTAAACACACTTGGTGTACAACATAACATATTATTTTACAAATTACAATAATAAACTATAATTAGCTACCTAAATTATTCTCTTGGGCATATGCCGTTAGACTAATGCTGCGATTAGTACATTTTAGCAAATGATATTGCTCACATTGTTCACCACACAGCTTACATTTACATTGTGTACCACACTCGTGGAACTCTTTAATTATACAAATCTTATGGTGAAACCCGTGCACTGCAAATCTAGTAAAAATGTGTCTATTTTTAAAGTTTGGGTTTTTCCAGTTAACATTACTAAAGGCTGGGGTATTGTAAAAAGATAGGTTGATGTCCTCAGACTTATCAACTCTTCTTTTGATAAATGTTTTAAACACAGGGGTTATAGGCAGATTGAACTGTGTTTGAAGTTCTTGAACAAAGAAGTTCTCCCCTGTCAGTTCATAGACCAATCTACTTTTGGTGAATTTAGATAGACAAAGTGCTCTTTTGAGAAAGTTGGCTTTTACTGACTCCAGATTTGCAAAGTCAGTTAGTGATAAATATGGCCAAACAATTTGGATTCCATATGAAGCAACAGGAGATACTTTTAGATTAAATAATTTTACTGCGGTTTTGATTGATAATAAATGAAGATTTGAAATTGTGTAACAAGCAGAGATCGCTTTTTGACAACGGTCTTTGATATGCTTAGCAAAAGATTTAGCTGATTGTTGAAAAATAACACCTAAATATTTATATGAGGTTACAAATTCTAATTTTTCACCGTTACAATATAAAATTTCCTCTTTTGGATTTACTTTTGGGCGACCAGCACTTGCATATTTGAATTTGACAATTTTTGTTTTACTAGCATTAATCTTCAAGCCATTAAGAGAAGACCAATCCGTAATTTTATTCATAAGCCTTTGCATCTTTTCCAAATTCTTACAAATAATTGCAATATCATCCGCATAGATACTAATAGTAATATCCCCATTTTCAATCATTTCAATAATAATACCTATAATATCATGAGTAAGGAGGTTGTAGAGCAGCGGGCTACTAGGTGCTCCCTGCTTGACGCCGTTACTCTGAACAATAGGTTTTGACAATAATAAACCATCGTTAACAATTACATAGTTAATCTCAAGCAACAAGGCTAACGCAATCAAATCATTTTTAGGAATTCTCTTAGTGTCCATTAATTTCTGAAGTAAAATGTGTCTATCGACTAAATCAAATGCTTTTAAGAAATCAATGAATACAACATAAGTAAAACTACGTGGTTCTCTAATGTCTTTCAAGATATTGGAATGAAGGTGTTCAATCGCTTGGATTGTGGACCTTTTTGGCATAAACCCATATTGATTAACGGGAATAATTTCCTGAGTACGATTGAATACTCTATTGCATGTCATCTTATCAAATAATTTTAACATAATAATACAGTTTGCAATTCCTCTGTAAGAATCAGGAGAAGAAAGATCCCCTTTTCCTTTATAAAGAACTTTAAGTAGGGAAGTTTTCCAAATGACGGGCAATGTTTTATTTGCAATACACAAGTTAAATAAAGAGGTAATGTATGAAGGACTACAACAGTTAATAAAATGCACTAAATGCTCTTTACTAATCAAATCATGTCCTGGTGCTTTATTATTTTTCATATTATTGCTATATGAAATGAAATTATATTTAATATAAAGAAATATATTAAATATATATAAATTTCAAATCTGTCTACTTATTTTGTCATTGTTTACAAGCAATGTGTAACCTGCCCATGTGGTGTAGTGGTTAGCATGCTCGTTTGGCACGCTGGAGGTTCGGCGTTCATTACCAAGCCGGGTTGGCCTTGAAAGGCCAGCTTTTGTAAGAGCGGTGGTTAGAACAGTGAAGTTTCAGTGTGTTTCAATGAGTACGTTTCCGCTGCAATGGCCAGGCAGTTTGACCACCTCTCGTCCATAGTGGTGAGTGCTGCCGTCGTAAGATTTGGTGGTCAGAGCTGCACAGGTCTGGTATTAGGAGCCCAGAGGAGTGTGGTATTAAGGGTAGAGCCTGTGGTCTGGTAAACCACAGATCATTGTAAGCCCTCTTACTAAGAAGGATTCGTCCTGGCCTACCCCGAAAGGGATTATGGCGTCATGATATGTATGTATGCATGTATGTATACAATCAATTAATTTCCCAAAGTAATCACTATACACCCCTGTTTTATTCCTCCACTTGCCAACTTCCATAATTACCTCTCTGTTAAATACAGGTTTGTGTATGTGTATACAAACACAAAGTGAAAGGTAAACAATGGCCTTGACCAAAGACCAAAATTATATTTTCAAATTTTTTGTTGTGTTAAGTTTTATGAAATATAATTGAGTACCGCATCAATGAGCTCTCATATATACTTGAAATTTAATAACTGTTGCTTCAATAAGCTGGAAAATTAATATTTCTTTAAGTTTCCTACAGCTCATGCAATATTATGTTATTTATAAAAAAAAAAAAAATAAATAAAAAAAAAAAAAAAACTTGCAGGATAATGCCTGTTGAATACCAGCAAAAAAAAATAATAATAATAAATCAATAAACTGACACTGCATCAATGTTATAGAACTTTTGTTGTATTATATTTGGGATCATTTTGTTACTTAATAAATTTGAAAGAATAGGATATGAGATATTATGATTGATCTATATATGAGAAACCCGCATAGTAGAGTGGTGCATATATATGGTATGCATATGGCCATATCATTTATAGTTATTATATATAGTTTATTCCAAAATCTTGCCAGAGCAAAGAGAGAATCAAAACATTTTGGATAGCTTTAGAGAATATGCATGTGTGTGTGCCTTCATCATATATGCAGTCCTTTTTACACTCGGACCTCATATTCATTTTAAATTTTGAAACACAAAAGGCATCTATAATTATAATTATATACAACCCTTATAATCTTAAGAAGCTATAAATTCTAACCCAGGCTCATCCTGAACATTATATAAAAAAAAAGTTTATACACCTATATATGCTAGTTCTATATTAGCTATATATTCTTTTATATGTTACTATTTTCTTCTCGCTGTAAGTCTGAAGGACTGCGACAATATTGACTGATAAAGGAACAACTGTTTTGAAGCCGACTATAAGCAATTTCGCTCATATCCGCTTCTGTTTCGTCTTACTGCGCATGCGTAGTAGGAGAAACGGAAGCGGATGTGATCAAAATCGCTTATAGTCGGCCTAAAAACCGTTGTTCCTTTACTAGTCAATATGGCTCAAAAATGCACTTTAGGGTGCGGTATATTATAAATCATCTTATTCATCATTTTCATCTCTTTTCAATTAAAAGTTTTCATATATTGATATTTGACTTGCCCCATAGCAATAAAGTATTTGTTTATTTCATTTTTTTATTATTATAATTATTATGATACCATTTATAAACAATATATAGGTATATTATGCACTTATTCTGTCATTCTGTCCCTTTTTTGCTTTAATAATATTATTCTTTTTGTACCATCAACTTTTAAAACTTTATTTTGCCGCATTTTTTTTTTAATTTCGCCATCTAGCGTACAATTTTGCAACTATCTGCCAACATCATAAAATTATCAGCTGTTCTTAATTTTGTAAATTTTAATTTTTATGTTTACTCGTGTTTGTAATCAAATTTATACATTAATTAACATTATACCAACCGCAACATTGGTGGATATTAAGCATTACTTAATTACCAATGAAACTGACACTAATAAATAGATTGTAATTCGCTTTTCTGTCTTAAAAATGAGTAAACAGGACACACAAATTTTGGACTGCAAACCAGTTGTCACTTGTAAGTATGATCATTTCTTTTGTATGTAAGTTGTTTTTATTAAACTTTTAATACGTTGTTGCTCATTTAATTAAAAATAAAATGTATTGCTTGTCTGGTTTATCATGATCATATAATGGATTATTTTATCTGATGGAGACATATCCCATGAGAAAAAAAGGAAAGCTGTTTTCAGCATTATTTAGCAGAACAGAGTGTACTAATTTCTGCTTACCTGCTGCTTACTTTTTCTCGTGGGATACAGATAAATAGATATCATATAGGTATTTTTTGCCACCCGCGAGTATAGGCAGGTATAGGCGCGCCTATACCTGCCTATACCTGATGTACATTATATACTGCGTGGCCAAGATAAAATAGAGAATAGAGAGTATGTGCATGGTTTAACGACTGACAATTTTTTTTAAGGCACAGACATAGTCCGTTTTCTCTTGTATGATAAAGTACCGGTATGTACCTACAGCTGTAGCCAAAAGTTCCCGAACGGGGCAGCGGCTGCCACTGCGTTTTCTCATAAAGATAACATACCCTACCTACATATAGTGTGGTTGCGGGTTGATTTGCTGGTTGCCTATGCAAATTGTTTGGGAACTTTTGGCCAGAGCTATACATACATACTTAAGTGGCTAAAGTTAGCCAAAATGTGTTACTTTTCTATCTCTGTGCTAGAAAAAATTTCACCAAATTATGGGACCCTCTTTTCAAGAATTATTTACGTACAGTACTCCGTATAACTAAAGCGCATAGAAAAATCAAACATAAACTAAAAGATAGTGGAAAAACAAAGCTTTACTTTGGTTTTTGTTTTACACATTTCTATGAACTTTAGTAAGGGAGTAAATAATTTTTTAAAATTTGGTGAAAGTCACCCCACTTGACGGCATAAAAAAATGTTTGTACATTAAATTAATGGTGGACATAGATGCCGGTGATGCTGCATTGTTCACTGGCCTACAACCCAGTCTGATAGAAGGCCTTCCCCGAGACCCCTCTGAATGGCGTAGATCTTATGGCAGGTCTTCAAAGTCTGTTTACATTGAGGCAAGATTTGAGGCCTTCAATGAGGAGGCTTTGACCAAGGAAAATGACAGTAGACTGATTGGTACTCCCATCATGCATGTGTACTGGACAGAATGTGTGGTAAGTCACTACTTTAATTTATAATTACCATTTACATAGCATTTGTTTGCCTTGTTTACGATAAGCTTTTTCTAATTGGAATTCTTAAAGGCATAGAACACCTTGAACAAAAAAGTTGTGTAATATCCTATCAAACCTGAAAATCAACATTGATTTGGCCAAAGTCATTGATTTCTAATTTATTTTCCATTCACAAAATGCCACTGGCGGTCACTGACGTCACAGCTCGCCTGGTTTAAGCGCGCGTAAAACAAGACAAATCAACGTTAATTTTTAGGTTTGTTAAAGGATATTACACAACTTTTTTGTTCAAGGTGTTCTACGCCTTAAAGTGAGCTCCATAAGAATGCACTGAATGCATGTTATTTTGATCAAATAATTAACAATTTAAATTAGAAGAAGCGTATTGTGAACACCGCTTATGACTTGCATTACAATTTTTTGCATTGTTGCAAACTTAATATCAAAATAATTTTTAAAGAAAAGGATAGATATACCAGTGCTGGCCTTACTTACCACAGTAGAAGTTCTATGGAAAGGTTATGAGGTCTCACGTGGTATATAATTTAGTTATACTTTATACATATAGGAACGTTTGTATACAGTAACTGAGAGTTTTTGTCATAATGACATTATATCTTCTTTGATAATGTCATTACAAAGATAGAAGCTAGCTCTAAAATTAATTAAAAATACTTAATGAACTCAAAAATTAGAACTCGTGTGTTTCAATTGATTCAGGACAATGTCCCTTTTTTAGAATATGCAATGAAATTATATCATCCCCTTTTTTATTTTGAGGTCTTCTTCATTTGCATGTGTGTTGATTGCAGGACACTGAGGTGTACAAGACCAATGTGAGAGAAGACCTGGAATCCTGGTTCAAGACTCTGGCTAAACACGATATTTCAGACTGGATGGTGGTCATCGTAGAGACGCCAGATGTGAGAAAAGCAAACAAGTTGTTGCCACGGACAACAGTACTGGACAAGATCAGAGCTGAGTTTGCAGCTAAACATGCAGACAAGTTAGTGTTCTTTATTTCAGTAATAACTTTGAATAATTTGCTCATAGCATTTGGCACTACACTCAAAGAGAGAATGGAGTATAATGACTATAATGAGCCTTCTTCAGTCCTTACAGACTCAGAGAGAAACTATCATTCATAGTCATTATACATTGGGGGGGGGGGGGGGGGGTAGAAATTACTTTCTCTATGCCACAACATCCCTGTTAGTCTAGGTTCATTCCTTTTTTTCCATTCCCCAATTTTTCCTAATTTATCTGTGTTTTGCTTACCAAAACTTTTTTATTAATCAATTGTTGCATAGACAATTTTATTATTATTATAATTATTTTATTACAATGCTAAGGCGCAGCTAAATGCCTAAATGTGTTTCAGATGTATTTCTGTTATCCATCCCGTGCGCTCTGAAAGTCGCAGCGCAGAGTCATGGAAAGGTTTGCTAGCAAGATTACGTCTCTTACTGCTCGCTGCTTACAACAAAGCACTGTCTAAGTTTGGAGAGCTGGTGAGAGCTGAGAGAGAAAGAAGAAACGAAACTGGCTGGAGCTTCTGCAAATATTTCCTACTTCAGGTTAGTCTCCTTGCAAGAGCTGGCACTACAAGTAAAACACACATGATAATATCAATCAGTCAGTCAGTCAATCAATCAATCAATCAATCAATCAATCAGTAATGATAATGTTGGTAAACTCTGTCATTGTAAGATATGGAACAACAATTGTCTAATTTTGCTTCAATTTTAATGTTGTATTTCAATTGGTGTGTTCAGGAAGAGCAGGCGTTTGTGCTAGAGATGCTAGGACTGTACGACGAGGCACTTGTGCAGTATGATGAACTAGATGCTCTATTCACTCAGTTTGTCCTCAACTCAAATGTGGGAGGTGAGTTATCATCAATAATGGACCAATTGCAGTAATCATTTGTTTTAATTGTTGTAACATATTTATAATAAGGATTTTTCTGTAAGAAATGCATTGTAAGAATGTTTAAATGTATTTTAAATATTTTGCTCATTCCAAGTGGTCCATTGTATTTAAGGAACCAACTCGTCTATTTCTGGACGTTTGCTGTGAACACAATTTATCATTGATCTGACTATTATGCTCTACCTGAAGAATAAAAAAAGTGGAAAACTCATAAAAACCCATGTTTGTAAAATAATAATAATAAAGTGATGAATTTTCCAAAATAGTGTTGACTTAAAAAAAGAAGAAGAAGAAGAAAAAAAAAAAAATCATGAACAACTTAAACCAATTAAGTGTTGGAAATAAAAATTAACATTTTAACCTAATGCTTGACAAGTATTTTGTACTTGTATGATTTTTGTTGTGTGAACACAATTTGTTGACTTGCAGAGTCTCCCTCATGGCTGACTGACTTCCAACGTCCAATTGAGTCCTGGTGTGGACTGTTGCTCTCCCCTAGTGTGGACTTGCTGCAGAGACAGAGGGTGGGGGAAGGAGCAGCCTCCTTACTTCAGTTCAGAGCGTATCTCTTCACAAGACAATGTGCTCTACTCTTGCTCATGTGCAAGCCTTGGGAGGTCAGTATAGTTGTTTTTGTTTTTAATAGATACATATTTATTAAAAAGATTTGAAATTTTGATGGTGTTTTTTTGGATAGAGAGGAATGCAATGTTGCCATTCACTTCTATTGTTTGTAATTTATTCCCTAAGCATCGGTACCTACCTGCCTACCATCTCCATGTCCTAGGCTCTATACATATTTGTGCTATCCTATATTACGGTGGTTTCGAAGACTTGCGCATTCAAACTTTTGGCGCTTCACGGAGTAGCACCAATCAGGAGTGTAGGCCGTGGGGGTACACTCGGGCTGCGGGTATAAATACCGCGCAGTCTGCCTACTCCAGCTATTACTCTCGGGCAGCTCTGGCTGCCTGAGAGTGAGAGCTTCTCTTTCCACGCCATGCTGATGTGGCCCAGTAAGGCCGAAGCAGCTGTCCATGGCTTGAGAGTGAAATGCTAATGGGTTGTAGCGTGAGTGGTCACGCCACTGTAATGATTTGCAAGCCTAAAAAAATCCATAACCTGGCTCGGTTTCTACAGAGCTAAAAGAGCGGCTAGTATAAACCCTAGATTACATGCTATATGCATTTTTCTGTTAAGGGGTCCCTGTACAGCTTAATGCTTGTTATCTCCCATTCCCAATTTCTTATATGTGTCTATCGGTAAATATTCCATCATATCTTTGATGCCACTTATCAACGCGAAATGCGTTTTTTCCTAATATTATTTATTTACTATCCTATATGACTTGTATATTATTCAGCATATTTATATTTAAAACTGGGGTGTATGTATTGAATACAGTACTTAAAATGGGCTAGTTTGTGTTACCTCTTGCTTAAAAAAAAAAAAAAAAGAAAGAAAGAAAAAAAAAAAAAAAAAGAAGAAGAAGAAGAAGAAGCATTCATTGATCTTGTTGCGAAAAAAATGCCTATCTCGTTTTTTGTCAGTGGAAGCAAAAGGCGTATCTCGTATTTTGTCAGTGGAAGCAAAAGACCTATCTCGAGCGCTATCGCCATAACATTCGGGAACGAGATAGGCCTTTTGCTTCCACTGACAAAATACGAGATACGCCTTTTGCTTCCACTGACAAAAAACGAGATAGGCCTTTTTTTCGCAATAAGATCAATATAATTATCATATTTTTAGTTGTGCAATGTTTACAAAACAAGCTTAACATTTTACAACTTTGTGTGTCCCAGATTGCTCAGCGCTGCTTGCCATTTCTCCACAACTGCCTCAATGAACTTAATATCTTGGAGGTTGAATCTCCAGCCGGTGCCACTGCTTGCTGGGTCGCACTGGCTTGTTTGGAGGTGCTGCACACCTGTGAGAGGTTTCACGATAGTGGGCAGGTAATTGAAAAATAAACGTGATAAAATAGTAATATCATCAGCTTAGAGTTTAAGTGGCATGAATCCATTATATTATTTATATTATTTGATATCTCATTTGAGTGACTAATTATCATCAAAGTCACATAACATTGTTGGTAAATATCTACCTTATGGGCTTATATGACAAACTTATTAACTAAAAAAAAAAAAATAATAATAATAATAATAAACTATTTTAGTATTGTAAACTTATTAACTATGAATAAAAAATTGGTGAAAATGATGGTTGCACCTTCAAAAATGATACGTTATTTACCTGCATCACAACCTACTGTCAGTGTACATAATTATTATTTCTAAACTTCTAGCAATGAAGTAGCATTTTTTTTATAAACACAGTAGATTGTGAAGCAAAAAGCCTATCTATCAAACTTGCAGGTGTAATCGTAATTTTCACCTAACAACCCAGTCTGTAATTTATTAATATTGAGCTCATGGCAAAGAAATTTATATAACAGATGATTAATACCAATGTTTTCCAGAAATAAATATTAATGAAAATTGACTATGGTATTTCAATATGTATTTCCTTTTGGCCTGAGTTAGAATATTTTCTCTACCACGGCATCCCTGTTAAAGTAAGCTCACACTATCTCACATTCCCCAAATTTTCCTAATCTATCCATGTTTTCCTGTGTTATTAATATGTTGGTATATTTATGTGACTTATGACCAGGTTGAGCAGTACTCTCTGTACACCGCCAGCTTATGGGCTTATGCTAGAGACAAGCTACGAGAGCTGGGAGACCTATGTGGACTGATGCCAGGATGTGAGCCCACCAGTGCACAGCTAGACACAGTGGTGTGGCTCAGTGCAGGTATGGGAGACGCACCTGTCTCCACGACCAACTCACCAGTGTGTCCTATTGATGCTCTCAAAGATGCTCTCTCATCACAATCTGCTTTTCAGAAACATTATCTTGTGAGTTGGATATTTATTTACCTTATCTGAAGTAACTAACTGGTAAAAAAAAAAATATAGAGCGGACCCCTCTCTCAGTTTACAGCACCATAATAGGCTATAAAAAAAAGTTGCTACATTTAATTATTTAAGTACCCAGAAATAGCAATAAAAATTGCAATATCATTAATCATTATCATTATTTTTTTTTTTTTGTTATGTTTAATAATTTACCAAAATAAAAGGATAGAAATAATGAGAGAAATTAGAGCACTCTGCCTATTGAAAATTAATGCAAAGTAAAATTCTTAAATTTTAATAGTTAAAGAGAGGGGGATTACAACTAATTTGCTAATCATTGCTGGAGAATGGCTAGTGAATTAATTTGAATCCCCTTCCCTTTATCAATAAAAAAAAAAATTGAGAATCTCAATTTGTATTATTTTTCAATACACATACACTGGGCCTTACTATAGTGAAGAGAGTCCCATAGTTTATTTTGTGAAAAACAAAAATAATAATAATAATAAATAAATAACACACATTGGTAAGGCCAGCACTGGTTTTCTCCTATAAATTTCTTGCAAATTTATCATACCTAACAGCAATGGTTTAATTTCCTTAATATCTAAAATATACATAAAGATCTTAAATGGTATGTTTCGTGGTTCAATATGCTATAATCAACTCTTGCTATTAATGATCATTATATATTTGCAGGAGTTGGCTGAACTAGCTATGGGTACATACAAACACATAGGAAGAATTCGTTCAGCCAGACTAATAGGTCGTGACCTTGCTGCATTTTACCGTCGACTTGGGCAAGCACAGAAAGCTGCTGCTTTCCTAGGAGATGCACTGGCAACGTTCAGGGAAGAAGGATGGAACTTACTGGAAATTCAAACTCTACTGGCTTTGTCTGAATGTTTTAGAGATCTAGGAGATAAAGAGAGGTAAGGAAGGCAATCTGTATTCTTGTGTTATCCTTCTTGTGTGCTTCTGTTTTGTGAGAATTGGGGGATTATAATCACTCATTGTAGTATTATAATAAAAATAAACCTATACTATTTTATGCTCAACTAGTCCCAATTTACTATTTAAATTAGAGAATTTTCGCATTTTATTAATTTTCAATTCAACGTGCTCTAATCTCTACCAACTATTTTCTAATTATTTTTTTAAACGTAATTAATACCAACCGCGATGGTTTTTTCCTACATATTATAAAAAAAAAAAAAAAAAAGAGCTACTACATTATGTAGGTTATGATGTACTGTATTAACATTTTTATTGATTCTTATAACTCAATATCAAAACTAGATGTAAATGATATAATATTATGAAATAATGTGCATACATGTTTGTAATTTTATATTTATAATGTAATCAATTAAATACTTTTAAAGAATAAGATAGGAGAAACCAACAGGCGCCTCACCACGATGAGATCCGTAACTTGGTGAAAATATTGATGGCACAGGTTACACAAATAGTTACAAGTTAACTAATTTACTCCGTTAATATTTGTGTAACCTGTGCAATCAAGATCTTTACCAAGCTACGGACCTCATCATGGTAAGGCACTTGTTGGTTTCTCCTATCCTATTCTGTGATTATATATTCAAACCAAATTGGTTTTAACCTTTCCTTATTAATTATACATCAATTAAATACTTTGTGATGTGAGTACCACTATGGGTGTGAACATGTTTTTGGTTGACAATCAATCAATTATATCTCTCAATACACATTTTCTTTAAGCTTATAAGAAAATAACCGAGAATTTTCAACAGTTAGCTCATTGTTGAATGGTATGCCACTTATGGCCATTAATGAAATAGGACAGACAACAGACAGGAAGAGTTCTAATTTTTAAAAAAATAAGATTGCTACGTGTAGCAGTTACATTAAATTAAATTTAAAGCAATATTCAAGCAAATGAACTTTCTAATTGTATCAAATCAAATGATACAATAACCGAAGCTGATATGCATTTTTGTATATTATGATATTAGAATAAAAGAAATGAATTTATTTAAAATATTTAATGTTTGCTTCAGGCTGGCCAAAGCATGTGCGTGTCTTGCTGCGGCACCTACGTTGAGTGCAGAAGTCCGAGAGAAACATTTTGAAGAGCTGACCACGGCTTTAGACTCTCTGCCTGCAGGTATATACCCAACTCATTTCTCATATACCCTGTCTGAAATATCACATATATGTCATACATACTGTGTATGCACAGCTCTGGCCAAAAGTTGGAGAACGATTTGTATAGGCAACCTGCAACCACTCTATGTTATCGTTATGGGAAAATGCTGTGGCCGCCGCTGCCCCGTTCCTTAAGTTTTGGCCAGAGCTGTACAAATACATATCATATCATGCATACATATTGTGATGCTTGATTTCTCTTTAGGAGTTAACCAAAAGCATATATTTCACTATGACCTAGTGATTGACCTCCACAACTTCCTATCCTGGCACAGTGTAACACCTCTCTTGCTTCACGTATAATTTGCTTCATACCTTTTCTTTTATACCTTGTACCATAAACTTTTTTCCTGGCACTTTTCAATCATTCCAGACCATAATGTTTTAGGCAAGCTGCCTCTTCCTCTCCTTCCATCCATTCTGTTGTTATAACACACTATTTGTGCAATTCTTGTTTATTTATAATAAAAATAAATGTGTAAAAATATGATAAATTTGATAGACAAGAATAGGGAAAAAAAAAAAAAAAAAAAAGCATTGGCCTTACCAAAGTCCCATAGTTTGGTGCACGATTTTCACAAAACTATGGGACTCTCTTCACTATGAGACCAGTGCTGGTTTATCAGACTTAACCATAATGGTTTATTTTCCATAATATCTCTAATTTATAATTAGCCTATACTTATTAATTTACTTGTTTGTATGTACAGATACTCGCCTGGCATGCTGTATGAACGACAGTTTTGAGTTGCATCAGACCACACTGGAGCACTCTGAGTCGCTGGTACGAGGGTCAAAGATCAAGGTGACCGTGAATATACGCTCCATGCTGCCTGGACCAGTGCAGGTCAAACCCACGGTGTCGCTCAACAAGATCACGGGACAAAGCAAAGCAGCAGCAACAAACAACACAGCACAGGGGTTTGCAGCAAAGTTACATATGATTGAACATTTGGACTTCAAACAAGATAAAGCACTGGGATCAGCTAGTATTGTTTGTAGCAATCCTAAGCAATTTCTCAGGTAACAGGAAAATAAAAATACAATCATATACAAAATTAAGAAAACTTAAAGGCGTAGAACACCTTGAACAAAAAACTTGCCTAATATCCTAACATACTGTACCTAAATATCATCTTCAATTTGGCCGGAGTCATTGATTTCTAATTTATTTTCCATTCACAAAATGTCAGTTGCGGGTTTATTACGTCACACCTCGCCTGTTTCCGTGCGCGTGGTTATTTAGGTATGTTAGGATATTAGGCAAGTTTTTTGTTCAAGGTGTTCTACGCCTTTAAGTCATTTAGGCATGATAAATGTGAAAGAAAAGAATAGAAGAAAAGCAGCACTGGTCTTACAGTAGTAAAAAGAGTCCCATAGTTTGGTAAAAATCTTGCTAGCACACAGATAAAAAAAAAAAAAAAAAAAAAAAAAAAAAAAAAAAAAAAAAAAAGGATGCCATAACTTTTAGCACTAAACTACAAAAGAAAACAGAGTGTGTGTGTGTGTGTGTGCCTTTGTCAGTCCTTACAGATCTGGAGAGATCATTTATACTTCTTCTTTTGAGTCTGTAAGGACTGACATAGGCATAAAACACTCCACTTTCTCTTTTAGTTTATTTACGGAAGCTTTCTAATATGTGTTAGCTTGTTATCTCTGTTTTAGCAAGATTTTTCCCCATGCAAACTAAGGAAATCTCTTCACTATGGTAAGACTAGTGCTGGTTTTCTACTATCCTTACTTTCAAATTTATCATACCTAACAGTGATGGATTATTTTCCTTCAGATCTCTATTTCACTCATGGTATATTTCCAGACGGCGTGACAGTCAACCCAAGGGACGTAGACCAAGTAACGTGATACGAGGGGATTTCTCCATGTGTTTATCCTGTGACCCTGAGGTCATTACTCTTGACCCTGGACACAACACCATACATCTGGAGGGACAGGTGAGCTTGTGATGTGGAGGGATTTTTTACACTTTTTATCTTGTAATATGTGATGTAAAACATAAAATAAATTTTATAATAGAGAGATTAAATCATGTTGAAGTGAAAATTAATAAAATCCAAAGATTCTCTAATTTATAGGCCTATAGTTAATTGGGATTATTTAAGTCCAAATCTTAAATAACTATGTACAGTAAATTAGAGAATCTTTGGGATTCATTGATTTTCAATTTAATGTGCTCTTCATAATCATGTTATTACTTCTTCTTCTTCCTCAAATATGTTTTAACTTCTCTAATTTGCCACCCCGCATTCAATAAAAAGACAATTTAAAATATTCTGGGGCGGAGGGGGGGGGGGGGGGGGAGACAAAGAAAAAAGTAATGCACATAGAATGATAAGAGTACGTTAAATTAAAAATCAATATAAACTAATTTGAATTGTGTATACAAAAATAATATATTGTATATTTTTAGTAATTTCAATGAAAAGTAGATTCTGAAATGTAAAATAAGATGTATTACCTGAAATGTTAACATGACATGACGTATGTGATATGTAGGCAGGAGAAGAAGGCACGTACAGTGTAGGCCAGCTGTCAATACTACTGTGTGGACGTCTAGAGTTTCTGTCTCCCAGTGATGAGCAAACACCAAATAGTAACGTCAACTCTCCTCCACGTAGACGACACTCACGTATGTTACCTGCACGTCCACTATCAACGTCCATATACCTGAGTGACCCCTTACCTGTGACGTTCTGTATTGAGAGCAAGGTGTGTGAGGTGACTGTGACCAACAAGCAGGAGTTGTTGACCAGACTGCCACAGAAAATACATCTTGATATAACTGCAGGAAGTGACCCCATTGAGCAGGTCAGAACTGGGATATTTACTGTATAGCGTCGCTTTAGAGCAATTAGTTCCAAACAAAGCATATAGTTACAAGTAAGGTATGTCCTTATTTGCAGGGAACTGAGATCAAACTCCGAGCATCACGCGGCTTACTGCTCAGTGACTCAGATGATAGCAAGTTATCACGTGACATGACTCTGACGCTGCCATTGGTTGAGCCAGGACAAACAACAAGCCTCACTCTCAATTCTATCGCTACTCCTCCACCTAACACAGCAAGAAACTCAAGCATGGCGGAGTTCAAGGTACGTACTACATTCAAACATAATAAAAAATCTTTGGGGCACATACAGGCTTGATATACCGGCAAATGTTGGTACAAGGCACTCAAAAATGAAGCAGATTTTCTCTTTTTGAATGAGGCTAAAATGAAATGTTTCAAATAAGAAGCAAAAATTTTAATAACAAATCTTAAAATACAATTTTTTTAAAAAGTTTGACAAAAACACCAAAAAAATATAGGTATATATACATTATATATTTGAGGGGGGAAAAATACTTCAATTTTTATTGCTATTTCTGGGTATTTAAATTATTAAGCCTGGCAACTTTTTTCACATATGGGGCTGTAAACAGAGATAGAGGGTAGAAAGATAAGCAACACTCAAGGTCTAGCACTCCCTTTTGTAAGAAGGTGTGTTTTTACAAGGCCAGGTATAGATTTCTAGAGTTTCTGTATTTCAGTATATAAATTTAAAGTTTTCAATCCCTGCTATTTCACCTTTTACTGTGCTTGTGCAATAGGAAACATGAAAAGAGGGAGAAAGTCATATAGATTAGATGATATAAAACACGATTGTTGTATGTCGATGATGTTGCAAACAATATGTGTAACTCATATTTTGTCAGGCAAAGCAAAATGTGTAAGTCGTTTTTTGTCAAGCTAAGCAAAATGTGTAAGTCGTTCCCAAACGTAATGGAGATGGCGCTCGACTTACACATATTGCTTAGCGTGACAAAAAACGACTTACACATTTTGCTTAGCGTGACAAAAAACGACTTACACATTTTGCTTAGCGTGACAAAAAACGACTTACACATTTTGCTTCGCCTGACAAAATACGAGTTACACATATTGTTCGCAACATCATCGATGTATATATTGCAGATCACGATCGCTGGTCTGAGCACAGATGAGCACAACGTGTCTCTACATTATGTGCTGCCCATGCAAGCTGCAGTGCGACTGCACACGGCGTACCACGCCAAGTTTGTGCAAGTGTGCGTCACCTCCATGTGCTCGCAGAGACTCATTCTCTCCTCGCCTAATCTCGAGTGTGTTGCGGCAGGCAGTGCGACATTCAGCCCTCTAGACTGTGGAAGTGACGAGCTGGTATGCCTTAAATTGTGTTGTTGTTTGTCGTAGATTATTATTAGTCTATCTTATTATTATTATTGTTATTATTACTCTGGATTTTATTGCACAGACAAACTTTCATATATATATATATATATATATATATATATTACCACTATTAAAAATAGAATTGGTGCTTTGATTTCAAATATAATGATATTAAAAAAGTAAAATATTTTTTATTGTTATTATTTATTTAAATAAATGAGAAAACAATAAATTTTGGTTGATGAGTCCTCATTACCTACATACAGTAAATCAAAGAATATAAATCAAAGAATCTTGGCTCTTTATTAATTTTCAATGCAACATGCTCTATTCTCTCTTCCTATACTATTATATATTGTTATTTTAAAATTTATTTATTTATACATCTCTGCATGTTTTTTTTCTTCCTATTTCTATCACTTTCTGTAAAAAAAAAAAGTAAAAGTAAAAGTAAAATAGCCCTGTAAACATTAAAAAATCATACCAAATTTTATTTTTGCAAATTGCACAGAAAATGAGTTGATGAACCACTATAATCATGCTATTCTTTTTATTTTGGCACTATGGCATATTTTACTGTTGGGGGGAGGGGGGGGGGGGTAGTGGTTTGTTGGTATCATTATTTTTATCAAATCTGATCAAGAATTTGGTTTCATTTATTTCTCCTTAATAATACCCCCTGACTTTGAATAATTAAAACATGTAATTTTACATAAACATGTTAAAACATGTTAAACATGTAACTGTACATGATATTTCAGATCTTGGGTCCTAATTGTCCACTTAGCTATATGTGGACTCTAGAACTCCCACCAAGTGAAGAAAATGCCACGATCAAAGCAAGATTCCACATCACATTCCGACCCTTGGTCAGTCAGGATTCTGGTCCTTATAGCTGTGAATTTGACCTTAGTGACTATAGGACTTTGTATGTTGTCACATCTCACGTGGAGCCAGCAAAGTAAGTCATCTTTCTTTATATCAACTGAAACACAAACCTGTTGTTTTGATATAAGAAAAAGATAGGAGAAAACCAGTGCTGGTCTTACAATAATGAACAGATCACTTAAGTTGTATGCTTTAGTCCATCAACTTTTGTTGCAGACTCCTTGTATGATTTTTGTTTTAACTCCTATTCCCAAAACCACCAACCACCCTCATTACAGCATATGGTTACTTTAAATTAAAGACAGGAAATAAGGGTGCACTGGATATCCTTAGACCCCTTTTCAGCTAATCGGCGACTCTCCTCAATTTTTTGGGTTTCTTTTTGCAATTTTTTTATGTTTCGCTTCAACACTTGCTCTCTGAAGCCATATGATTATACACATAAAGATCATATAAATTATGTGTTTTAAATAATAATAATATAAAAAAAATCAATCTGGCAACACTGACCTTAACATGCAGTGACCAGGCAGGCTGCAAGATGTGCTTTTAGGAAGGGAGGTTTTAGGAGAAGTCTGTGCGACAAATGTTGATGAACTGGAGTATAATATGTAGCAGGGTCGTGAGCTCCTGTGTTATTGCCCTATACTAAAAACGAACCCTTGTTGATGTAGTTCAAATTTTCACCGCAACAATCAACATGTAAAATGTAAGTGGCGCTGTAGCCTGCGTGTGAATTTTAAAATTCACACGCAGACTACAGCGCCACTTTTATACGTAATTTTGTATTCTTGCATTTTTGCGGCGAAAATTTGAATTACATCATTAAGGGATCGTTTTTTCAACAATAGCTTCCTATCCTGTTTATATATCCATGATATGTAGTCAGTATATCGACGTTGTTGAGAAAAACAAAAATCTATCTAATTTTTTTTTTTTTCAGTGGAAGCAAAGGGTCTGTTGGATTTTGTCAGCACAAGCAAAATATCTATCTTGTTTTTTTTTTTGTCACAAGACGCAACATGTGTAAGTCAAGAGCCAACTACATTGTGTTCGGAAACTACTTATATATTTTGCTTCTCATGACAAAAAATAAGATAGACATTTTGCTTCTCTTGGCAAAAAACGAGATAGACATTTTGTTTGCAACAACATCGATATATACATATTTGGACTCTACTTTTTCATGATATATTTGTTTGCTTGTTGTTACAGAGGCTCTGAGTTTTGTCGTGCAGGTGCGCTGTGTCACCTGCAGTTAAGTATACAACGTACTGGGCCAGTACAGGAGGAGAACAGCGCTCTCATGTATGAACTGCTGTCTGATCAAAGCACCTGGGCTGTGTGTGGCAGGACTGCAGGTGAGGGCAATTAAAAACAACACACAGAGTAACTTGTCTAAGAACTTAAAATCAACTTTTATTTGATCAGACTTGTTGATTTCTAATTTATGTTTTATTATTTGTAAGTGACCTCAATGAAGTCGTCTGTATAGGGTGTATCCGCATGCCCTCATACTGAATGTGCTTTAATGCCATATTAGAGCTATGAACAGCATTGCTTAATATAGGACAAACTTTGTTTTTGGCTAATTTCTTTGCATAATGAGTTAATTTTAAGGTATTTTTCTCGCATACTTGAAATACTAAATTCAACCTGTTAACAGCATCAATGCTCTCAAAAATATTGCTTAGTATTTTTAAATTGCATTGCAAAATGAGTCATTTTCCTTAACCGGCTCATGTTATTCAGTGATCCAACATGGCGTCAACTTTAACATGAATGCATACACCCTATATGACATAGGGTCTCTGATTGGCTAGCATACAAATTGCTTTTTTTTTTTTTTTTTTTTTTTTTTTTTTTTTTTTTTTTTTTTTTTTTTTTTTAACTTTAGTGGCAAGTTATCATAGCCAATGAATCGGGATGGTTTATTTTCCTTAATTTTGCATACAAAAATTATTTATTTTTTTAATCTGCTCTGGCGACTAATTGCTTATTTTACTTTTAATTATTTGACCTACAGGTGTGGTGACGTTGCAAGAAGAAGACAGTCAGAGCGTGACCTTGGATGTGATGCCGTTGACTGGTGGCTTCCTGCCGCACCCTCTCGTCAGACTATCGAAATACATTCCAGCTGAGATGAGAAACAATAGAGGTAACTGTCGTGCATCATTATATAGCCTCAATTATTTAACATTGTAAAAAGTAGGGCCTTACCTTAGTTTAAGTTGGAGAGTGGTAAAGATAAAGGAATAGGGGTACAGTATAGTTAGTTTTCCGACAACAGACCACTTGCATGTAAAGTTTTTTTAATTGTTATAATGTATATTATTATGTTAGTCATTTTTCAAAAAGAAATGTAAATAGTTCATTCATTGCAAGATGTATACATAGAAGGTGGTATAATTCGCCCTTTTACTGTCGTCAGAACTCGGTTTCCTTTGTAAAACTTCAAATTTTGACACACGTCATACAAGGTGACTGTAAACAGAGCCACGTGGTCCCTCAGGTACAAAGCATTATGTACCTGGAAGAGAAGGAGGGACACAAAATTTCCCCTCTTTTTGGCGCTAAATTTCCCCTCTTGTTTTAATTCACCTTGTGTGATGTTTCATACCTGATGCTACCTAGGCATACCTGGGCTTGGAGGTTAGGAAACGTTAACAATTATTATTTAAAAATAACATGAGTAGTAAAGTACCATGGATAAACAGCAATATTTTCAAGCTGAAAATTAAATAACTTTGAGCAATGATACCAACATGTGTCTTATTAGAATGCCTAGGAAAAACACCCAGCTTAAAATTTTCAGGGGCTTAGAAGATGACATTTCTTTAAAATATAAGAAAATGCCAATTTCTTTAGGAAAACATAAATTACATACATCTTCAATTTCAAAGAAACACCATCTCTTAAACCCGTGAAAATTTTAAAATTAGTCTTATTTCCTTGGCATTTTTATAAGGCACATGTTCATTCTGCAAAATTATTTAATTTTCTTCCTGAAAATGATGTCGTTTATCCAGAACAACTCGTGTTGATTTGAAATAATTAATAACTTTGTCCTAACCTTCAACTCAAGAACACAAGAAATTTTAATATTACAAGAGATCAAATTTTATTTAAGGGTTGTGTTCAGATGGCATATATCTCAAAGTGTTAAAAGAAAACTTCCAAACCTAATGACATTTGAAAGTTAGTAGTAACAGCTACTTTCAGAACCTGTGACCATCAGATAAGAGAGAAAATAATTATTAAAATTAACAAAGGCTTTTATGTGACTAAAACATAAAATAAAATATAGCATAGTGAACTCCGTTTTTTTTTTTAAACATTTTTGAAGATACCTTATCCTAATGTATCACTGTGCAAAATTTCAGCATTTTTTTTCTTTATCAAACCCCGCAGTATGTACCTAATTTGCTACCTTAAAATGAATGATTTCAGATGCAGGCAGCTCTCACCCCAGATTGCAGCCCTTCAGTCCTGGCCAGGTTTACAATAGCAGCAAGGCTCAGCAAGTGCACGTCCTTGTCTCTGCTAACTCTGCTCTGCCAGACTCTTCTCTCTAGTATTATTAATCTCATATATTGTTATCAATTTAACGGAACATACCATCCCAGTTATGATATATATTAAAGAAAAAAAGGATAGAAATATAGGGTGGTTTCATTCATGTTAAAGTCGACGTCATAAGTGAGTACTAAATAACATTGGCCGGTATAGGAAAATGGCACATTTTGCCAGTTTAAAAATACTTCGCAATATTTTCGAGAGCATTGATGCTGTCAACAGGTTGAATTAGTACCTCAAGTATGCAAGAAAAATAATAATAACCAAAAAAAATAGCTAATTTTCCAAAGAAAATAGTCAAA
Organism: Ecdyonurus torrentis; assembly: GCA_949318235.1. NCBI lineage: Eukaryota > Metazoa > Arthropoda > Insecta > Ephemeroptera > Heptageniidae > Ecdyonurus > Ecdyonurus torrentis. The sequence continues at coordinate 49,237,216 of OX439129.1, forward strand.
AACTAAGTTTGTCCTATGCTGAGCAATGTTATTCATTGCTCAAAAAGAGCATCGAAAAGCACTCACAGAATGACGTCATGTGTACACACCCTCTACAAGCGCTGGCCTTTTACCATAGCAGAAGTTGTATAGAGAAATCGAGATCTCACGTGGCAAACAGTTTTAGTTATAATGATTATATAGCTTTGTTTATATACGTTATACAATCTATAACTATTACTCTGTTCCATGTACGACCTTGACCTCTCCATAGAACTTCTACTGGTGTAAGGCCCTTGATGGTATTTCTATTCTTCTTTTATATATTATTATTATTCTATTATTATGTTATTTGTCTATAAATATATATAGAATGGTTTTAAAGTGGATTTTAAAGATAATAAACACACTGGCTATTTTTGAACTTGGAACTCCATTAGAACCTTGCAAAAAAATATTAAATAAGAAAAATAAACTAAACTAAAAAAAAAAAAAATAATAATAAAAATAAAAAGAGGAGCGCTTTTCCAAAATTTTAAGCCACCTACCCAACAAAAGGATCTGCAAGGGTTGCCATTGTTGGGTGATCTCATTGGTTCCCTTAATTTCCATGCTTTTGATTGGTAATAGAGTCACCTGAAGCCATTGTAATGTAAACCTTTCAGACCCCCCCCCCCCCTTTTTTTTTTTTTTTTTTTACCCCTCACCAGAAACCAGAACACGCTTGTTTCCTTAAAAAATTCTCTAACATATCTCTGAGTCTGTAAGGGAAAAAATGACAAAACCATATGCAGTGTTCTGTTGGAGTTTAGTGTTGAAAGCTATTCAGTGGGTTTATTATCTCTGCCCCAACGAAGCTAAAGATAACGTAAGGCATCGACTGCGCATCTCGTGCGTCTGCTGCAAGATTTAAATCTTTATTTCCGGTATTTTTCACGTTTTGATGGCGGAAAAATATTATCGTGTGTAATTTTTTTTGAAAAAATGAAATTTTACCGGATATAGATCTCGTTGATCAGGAAAATTCGGAAAAGACGAACAAAATTCGCAGTCGTTGCCTTACGTTACCTTCAGCTTCGTTGCTCTGCCCTAGCAAGATTTTTACCAAGCTGGGCAAATTTTTCCCTCCTATCTATGTTGAATTGTCAAGTTTAAATTTTTGTTATGAAGTTGTACATACATGAATTCTTTAAAATAAAATATTATATAATAATCAAAGTTTAAGATGTTTATTTATCATTGTAAATAGGCAATTTTAACTTTATTTTTTTTTTTGCAAAGTCTTTATAGGGGGTTATATTATACTAGCTTTACAAGAAAATACATAGAAATACATAGAAAAACACTTCGAAATATGAAGGGGAAAAAAAGGGAGGGAGGGAGGGAGGGAGGGAGGGAGGGAGGGAGGGAGGGAGGGAGGGAGGGAGGGAGGGAGGGAGGGAGGGAGGGAGGGAGGGAGGGAGATTCCAAAAATTTTGATGCAGTAATATTTGACATTGCATAGAAAGGCTCTTGTGAGTTGTTTACAGTTTAAAAATTATGTCAAACTCTTTGAATAATGTTTTGTGTGTGAGGAAAAGTTAAAAATAAAGACACAATAAAGTTGCAACATATTTTATTACAGCTTTGTTGCCACATTGCACTCAAGGGAACTCCAGCATAAACTTTTTTTTTTTTTTTTTTTTTTTTCTTTCAAATAAAACGCTTGCTTTTGAAATCTAAAACAGTTATAAGTTTATAGACTCACATTAATAATAATAAAAAAAGAAAAATACAAAAAATTACAAGTATGAAAATAATATTACATTTTTACACAAGTTAAGTTTCACAATAGAATTGTGGTAATTAAAATAAGTCATAATTATTTTTTTACAATAACATTAGATATGTAACTATAATTTTATACATTATTGTGGAAAGAGAAAGCAAATAATTCATGACTTTTTGCACTTACTTTTTGATCAGTAGATAAGGGAGAAATTATTGAAATTAACAATTCCCTATATAGATAATTGAATTATTAATTGTCGGTGTAATAATATAGCATAAAATTACATAGTTTCGATGTGACATAAATTAGTTTTGAACATTTCAAGTCATACTCCTTGCTTCCTGCCTTGTCCAAGTTTACCATCACAACATAATAATAAAATAAATTTGAAAGGGGGGGAAAAAAAAAAGATGGAAGAAACTAGTACTGGGTTTACTACAGTTACGAGAGTCTCATAATTTGGTAAAAATCTTGTTAGCAGAGATATATAGGCTATATAAAAAAGGAGAGAGTACGTTTGTTTCTCTCCTAGTCTGTTAAGACTGATGAAGGCAAAACACACTACGTTTCCTCTTGAAGTTTAGTGCCAAAAGCTATCCAATATGTTAGTTTTTTTATTATTATTATTTTTTATCTTTATGCTAGCAAGATTTTCCCTTAACTATGGGACTGTGTAATTAATTAGGAAAGGTTAAAACCATTTCGGTTTCAATTGATAATCAAAGAAAAGGATAAGAGAAACCATGCAACAAGTGCCTCACCATGATGAGCTTGGTGGAAGTCTTGACTACACTCTAAGTAACTGAAGAAGAGGGCTGTTGCCCTCAAAACGTCTTAGTTAACTTGTAAATATTTGTGACTTTTGTATAACCTGTGCCATTAAGATTTTCACCAAGCTATGGACCTCATCGTGGTAAGGTGCTTGTTGGTTTCTCTTATCCTTTTCTTTGATTTTTAAATTATGGGACTCTATCTTCACTGTAGTAAGTCTCTCAATGGTTTCTCCTTTTTTTTTTTTTTTTTTTTCACTTTCTTTAAATTTATATATTTAACTGTCAATTTAAGCAAGAAACCATATACCAAACTGTGATGGTTCATTTTCCTTAATATATTACAATATGATATAATTTTAGGAAAAGACAAGAGATGCAGCACTATCTCAAAATTATTGTTACAGATCAATTCAGATTACTTATAGATACATGTACTCTTAGCTCTTAGGATAATAATGACTCCAAAAATAATGATTACTAACAGCTTCTCTAGAACCAAGATATATTTGACAAGTGCTACATTTATATTTTGTGACAACAATTATTGAAATAACATTTGAATTATAAATAACATCAGGATGTGATTTTATAACATGATTCATGCCATCTAAATTAGAGGAGAAACTTAATGAACAAATAGAACATTTATGTTCTTGTACTTTAACTATTTGTATTCTAAAATTACGTACCGGTAAACTTTTACGTAATGTATGAACTTTAATATGATTTTCTAATAATTTATGTGAATTAAATAATAAAAAACATAATTTACATTGATAAAAACATGTTCTGGATGTTAATGGCGTATGTTCTGAACTATCAAAGTTATGTCTTTTAATCATATGTAAAAAGTATACATCAGAGGTATTAAAAGTACTATCACAGAATATACATCTATATTTAAAAATGTAAATCTCTTCATTAGAATTAGGATTACATACATGGTTAGGAAATACACGTAAATTTCTAAATTTAATGTTACATTTATTACATTCACGTATAATTTCTATATTATTATCTACATTACTATCTTTATGTATTGTTTCTAAATGTGTATTTAAGTCTACTGTTGTTCTATGAGTTGTCCTACATGATACACATATATAGCAAGGTATTGCTTTAATATTTGATGAAGATGTATCTTCACTATTTTCAATGGAATACTGAATTCCAATATTTTTAACTTTTGGTTTAGTTTGTTTAAATTTTGATGTTGTCATATTTTGTAATTTCATTTCTGGTTTTATATTTTCAACTGGTACAGATTTTTGTTCTATAGGTTGAATTTCTATATTTTCTGTGAGTTTTGGTTTAATTTTTCTAAATCTTTTCATATATTCTGCTTCATTTGTCGTTTCTTTAACTTTTTGTTTTCTTTCTTTACAATGTGTAATATTTGGAATTGGTATTGATTTCTGTTTGTTATTTAGAACCCCTGCTGATGTTTGTTTGTTAATTTGAGTTTCTGCTATCTGTTCTTTGTAATCAAAATCTAATGACGTTTCTGTAATATTTTCAAATTCTACTGCTTCATCTCGGTGACATTGCATTTGTACTGTCACTTCTTCAATATGGTCATATTCTACTGCTTCACCTTGGTGACATTCCATTTGTACTGCCACTTCTCCAATATTGTCATATTCTGCTGCGTCACCTTGGTGACATTGCATTTGTACTGTCACTTCTTCAATATGGTCATATTCTACTGCTTCACCTTGGTGACATTCCATTTGTACTGCCACTTCTTCAATATGGCCATATTCTACTGTTTCACCTTGGTGGCATTCCATTTGTACTGTCACTTCTCCAATATTTTCAAATTCTACTGCTTCATCTTGGTGACATTCCATTTGTACTGCCACTTCTCCAATATTGTCATATTCTACTGCTTGGTCTTCATTAATTTCAATTTTTGATGTGATTTCTTCAACCTTTACAATATTTTGAAGCAAATAATTTTCATTGTGTTCTTTTTCAATCAATAATTCTTTGTTGCATTCAAATTCTACCACTCTTTCATCGTTACCCTCAATTTTTATTGACATTTCTTCATTATTTTCAACCTGTAGAATATTTTGAATATTAACATATTTATTTTCATTTTCTATCAACATTTCTTCGCTGCATTCAAATTCTACCACTCTTTCTTCGTTACTCTCAATTTTTACTGGTATTTCTTTGTTATTTCCAAATTGTACATTATTTTGAATATTTATTGATTTATTTTTATATTCATTTTCTATCAACATTTCTTCGCTGCATTCAAATTCTACCACTCCTTCTTCGTTGCTCTCAATTTTTACTGCTCTTTGTTGGTTACACTCTGCAATTATAACTGGAATTTGCTTGTCATTCTCACATTCTAGTGACATTTCTCCAATGTCACCCTGTTCTAGTAAGATTGTATTAATACTTGCAATTACTCTTGATGTTTTCTTTTTAGCAATTTTAATTTCATTTGAAGCATATATTTTAGCTGGACAACTTTTACCTTTACGTAGATTACAAGTCACTTTTTTAGTATTTTCTGATGCACAAAATTTATAATGTTGAGCAAGTACTGTTTTACTTATAAATAAAGTAAAACATTTTTGACATTGGAATAATAAATTGACATTTAACTTATAGTCACATATTTCCATATTATTTACAATTCCATGTTTTATATTTAAATGATTGTTTAAACTGTTCATTGTAAAAAATATTTCATGACAATTTTTACAATTATAAACTTTAAATTTAATGGATACTTTTGTACCAACTTTATTTTTACAAATGTGATTTTCATAATGAGTTGCTAATTTAAATCTTAATGAACATTTTTTACATTCTTTTATTTTTTTAATGAGACATTTATAATGATTTCTTGGGATAAAAAAATTATGTGTATGCTCAGCATGAAATTTCACTCGTCTCATACTTTGTAAGCATGCTAAACATAATTTGCATTGAAAAATGTCATCTTTTATATTTGATTTATTTCTATTTATTTTATGATTGGATATTTCTAATTTTTCTAATTTAACGGTGCATGGCTTAACTCTAACACCATATTTGTTAAATATGTACAATATGTTTTCTGGTGGATATTTATCAATATTGGGTGCATTAACCACTTGCCAGTTTCTAACAACTTCTGGATCTACCTCGGACTCTTCTCCACATATTTTGACACCAGAGATGTTATATCTCTTCTTAAATTTGCTGAGCCATCCATCGGAAAACTGGGTACCTTCAATACCCAGCTGTAAAGCGATTTGCTGAGCTTTTTCAATGAGAAGAGGTCTACTTAAAGGAATGTTATTTCCTTGTGCTTCACAAAAATATGAGTACAGATTTTCTTCTAAATCTACATGCTTTGCACTTTTTATTGTTTTTCTTTCCAGGTTTCCACATTTTAAAGCTGCTGCTTTTATTTTTTCTCTATTTGCAATAATATTTGACAAGGTGGTTGGAAGTACTCCAAATTCTAAAGAAATATCTTTTTTACTTTTCATTTTTTTGTCCACTTCTTGGAGAATTTTAATTTTTGTCTCCAAAGTTATTTTATTTCTTGTTTTTTTGGTGATTTTACTATTCATTTTACTACTTTAACAGCAAAATTTTACAAAAAAACACAGCACTTATTTGAAAGGAACCAAAACACAGAAATCACATGTGCTGAAATTGCAGATCCAAACTTGTAATTTTCCTCAAGTTTCGTACAAATAATATGATTGGTTTACTTCTCTGAGCAAGGACCAAGGACTATTTAAGTCAAAGACTGAGCAAGGACTATTTTAAGCAGAAAGTACTTAAAAAAATTAAGCAACAGTATATAAATATGGCGCGAATTTTCAAAATTTTGTTGATAGCGGGAAAAAAAATTCATAAAATCGACATTTTTTTATTTCAAGGGACTGATTTTGGACTTCATAAAATTGAATTAGTAAATTATTCACAAAATCGAAAGTATTAACGTTGAAAGGCCTATCTAGTTGGCCGGGACCATATATATATTTATACTATGCCGGGACCGACAGTTCCACTTCAGAGAATCAAAAAATTCATAAAACCAAACTTCATAAAATTGTAAGTTTACTGTATAAAGTCGTTAGTGCATCATTAAAATTTAAGCGATTTGCATGAGTTTCTTCTGAATTTACATTCACAAATTCAAAAAATTCAGTTTTAACTTCCATTACGGTATTTCATTTGTAATTGACTCCATTTTTGTTCAATTAAGTATTACTATTTTACAATTAATTACTGGTGTACGTATATTTCTTTAAAGAATTATGAAGAAAATTTTGAGCAATAATGCTTATTATTATTATTTTTAATTAATTAAGTTAATTGATAATTACTACTTGAGTAATTTTACATTTTTTTATTATTATTATTCTATGTATTTTTTTTCTTTTGCTTGCGATTCTTAAATTTTGAACTATTTTTAATTACTGTAGGCCATATTTATTTATTTAATCTGTCAATATTTTTCAAATTTTACAATTCAATTTATAGTATTTAAAATCACGTCAATAATGAAATGCAAAAAAAAAATGCAACAACAACAAAAATAAATCAACTTAAGTACGTACTGTATAAAAGTAAATTGAACACCAAATTTTAAGACACTCACTTCACAAATTGTTTTTCTTCACACTTTTTTTTTAGCACACTGTTGTTTTTTATTGTCTTGAATTTTTCAATGATGAGTTGAACTTGATTTTCCACAAGAATATTCCTGAAAATGTTATAAATAATTAGATACTGTATTTTTGTTTACTTTATAACAAATAGAAGACGTTGCAATAGTTTAGTGATAAAATAAACAAACTGAGAGCCCATGCAACAATACTAACAAAGCGCTAGCAGACGCCTTTGTCTTACTGTCTTCATTTAACATGCTTTCTTATGGGGCAATGAAGCAGCTACATAAAAACATAAATAAATCAAATAGGTATGTACAGCTCTGGCCAAAAGTTTAAGAACGGGGCAGCGGCAGCCGCAGCGTTTTCTCATAAAGATAGCATATTGTGTTGGCGGGTTGCCTATACAAATCGTTCTCAAACTTTTGGCCAGAGCTGTAAATATCAATACTGATTGAAGCTAGGAGTTTCAGCAGCCAGTTCAATGTAATCTTTGTGATGAACTGATTTCATTTTGCTGACTACTGAAGGTGTTGAGGGATGATTGGCTGAAGGGTAGCTGAGAGTGGTCAAGGGGAGGCAAAACATTGCCAGATTGACAACTTCAGTCTTTGTAAATATTGGGCAACATTGTAATTTGCTGCCTGGGATTTTCTTACAGCAGATTAAAATTTTCTACAATCTACAAGAAGCAGTAGCCAATGTATTTTAAATAACACTTCTGCACTCTATTTTACGGCTCATTGCTGAGCCCCTGGAAGGTCTTCTAAAGGTTTCCGAAGGTGGAAACTTCCATAAGCACTTTAAGAAGTTCTGGCCTTTGTTGCAAAGTTTGATAACCAGGCAAGCAGATGTTACACGTTAAAAGACCCCTCTAGAGAATCTTAAGAGAGAAGTGCCATCCCAATGTTTCAGGCAGCACTGCATATCGATCTTGTTGCGAAAAAAAGGTCTATCTCGTATTTTGTCAGGCAAAGCAAAAGGTCTATCTCGTTTTTTTGTCAGTGGAAGCAAAAGGTCTATCTTGAGCGCCATCTCCATAACATTTGGGAACGAGATAGACCTTTTGCTTCCACTGACAAAAAACGAGATAGACCTTTTGCTTTGCCTGACAAAATACGAGATAGACATTTTTTTTCGCAACAAGATCGCTATGCAAAACAGTTTGCTTACATCAGCTTATTTAAAGGTAACAATAACAGCACAGAAGAGGCCACATTTTGCAACAATTATAGTGCCTAACAGAGTGAAAGCACTGTAAGAGTGCTCAGTGATTTGTGCATCAGAATGGCATCTTCTGGGCTGCTATTGGTGCCTCAACATAAAGTATTGAAGGCTTACTGTTTGGCTTATGTGGAACTGCCTAAAACATGGGGATGGCACTTCTCTGTTATAGTTCTCTTAAAGCCCAAGTCAAGTTACTTTTTATCATTTACAATACTAGATGTATAATTACCACACCTTATTATCCATGAATTAGACACCAACACGTTGATTTTGTATTTATTTTCATTTAGACTGTTATATCACATATCTGACGTCACAACGTACTGACGCCAATCACAGTCACCGCTCTATTCACGTGATAAATTTAAGCCCCTCCCCTCAATTTCTTTACCCCTATCACAGCCCCATCGGTATCAATCTAGTATTCTAAGTGATAAAAAAGTAAGTTGACAAGAGCTTTAAACAAAATAATCATCCAACTTAGAGGGTCAGCAAAACACCATAATATATGCCAGATTTTTAACAGTGATTTCTTAGTGTTTACCCTGTTTAACAAGAGGCTCTCTATGTACATTACAGGTAACTTACCGCAGTAACTTATGCAGCAGGTAAATTCAGACATCTCACAACGACACAACAGGTAACTGATGAGTGTGAGTCAAGAGTTCTACCTGACTGAAAACATACGACAATCAGTTACATAATAATACACACAAGTGATAATACATTTTATCATTACAAAACTAGCGCTATGTATATTTGCAAATGCTATTCTTATCGTTACAATCGGACACATTAATAAAATGGCAAATATTATTCATGAACTATTGTCGTTTTCATACATCCGGTTAAATTAGCTGTTTACACTCGACAAAAATAATAAAAATTTAGAAACAACAATTTCGCTATGAAAAAGCAAAAAACAATCGATGTTTATTATTTATCCTATCTCAAGTACATGCATTTGCAGCACCTTTTTTTTACGTTTATTTCAGAAAGCAACGGCAAAAGTAATAACAAATTTATTTTTCTTTACTAATATATAGCCTCCATGGCGATATAAAACCAAGGTATGTTATTACACATATGTACATATGTAATTGTTACCTACCTATTCTTCAAAGCAGCTTCAAGGAAGACAATACAATTATTCTGTTCCACTTATGTCTCCAGTTATTAGAGCTCCAACTGCTCCAACTTGCTTACTAAATGCTAAACGAAAAAGGCGCCTTTGCTAAACCCAAAAAGTAAACAATCATCCGATGTCAAAAAATGCACTATGATTTTCGATGTTTTCAACTCGTAATGGAAGTACAGATGAAAAGTTTTAATTTACCACAATACTCAAATTTTAAAGAAGACAAAAAACTACAGTATACACTTTTATTTACTAATTTAAATCTAGTTTTTTTTTTGTAATTATTCCAATGTTCTTGCCTTGGCCATGGTCCTCTTCGACAACGGCGTGCCACGCCCCCTTCGCGACCTTGAGCAAACAAACCAGTGGCAGAAAGTCGCTCTACATGCAAATAACATAGGAGTTATAGCTAAAAGGACCATTTTGTTAGAGAGGGTTAAAATTAACGCAGGGACTTTAAACTTGGTGGATGTTAAGACAATTAAATTAACTTTAAGTTGTCCAAGTTTCAACCCCCAGATTAACCCCTTTCACCCTTTTTAGGGGTGGTGAACATAACTATATTCGATTACTAGGGTGCACAGTAGACCTCGTGATAACCCACACAGCACTGAATGACCTTTAGATATCCTACGTATATCCCAAAATATATCCCATTTATCTCCGCTGAAGGTCCACAGAAAATCCAAATGTCCCGCCCGCTGGAATATACCATGTAGATCTATGGGATATATTAAAAAAAGTACATTTAATGTTAAATTAAATGCGATATGATAGAAAAAATTTGGGGGTTTTGGGGGGTGGGGGGTATATAGGCAATGTATTTTTTAACTTTGTTTTCAGTATTTTTCCAATTTTACATGGGCAAATAATAACCCCCAACTCCCCCCCCCCCCAGGTCCGGGGAAGTGCTATTGGTGTGCGGTGTGCGTGCCCAAGTCCGAAAATATTAATGACTTGTCAAAGTTGTGTGATTTCATTTAACATGGGCAAACCCCCAACCCTCCCCCCCCCCCAGGTCGGGGGAAGGGCTTTTGGTTTTTGCCCAAGTCAGAAAATATTCATGACTTAAAGTTGTGTGTCTTCCACTGAGACACGAAATTGAAGGATATAACATGGATATTCGGAGGATATTATTACCACAACTTTTCAGTCTGACTTAAAAAGTTAGAGATGGATTTTCAAAATTAAATTAAGTTAATTATTTATTAAAATTGTAGTTGTTTTATGATTTGAATTGTTTGCTTATAATTAAATGCACAAAACCCATACTTTATACTATTTTAAAATTAATTATTTAGCACGATATAAAAAAATTAGCATCATTTAAAATTCACAAATAAACGCTGCCCCCTGGTGGATATACCTATGGATATTTGGATATTTTTGGGATATCTAATGGATATAAAGAATTTAAAATATTAAAGTGACTAAAAAAATCAAATAGCATGAAATATAACTTTTAGGTAAATAAATTCATAACATATATCATAAAATCTCTCAATAAAACTAATTTTGTGAGTGAAATTTTATATATCCACTCTTGCATATTCTATGGATATACCAGTGGATATAAAAAAATTGCCCCAAAATATATTTATTGATTAAAATTATAAATAAAACATAATATAATTGTCAGCTCATGAGAAAAACGGGTTGAAAATAAGTAGATAATTAATTTTGGATTTGTTTTTTTATATACAAGCTAAATATCCCATAGACATTCAAGGTTCATATAAAATGGACGGGATATATTTTGGATATTGGGATATCCAATGAATATCTATTGGATAAACCGTGCTGTGTGGGAACCCAATCTGGTGCCGGTTTTGGTGACCAATAAAGGTCATCCGTGGGGGGTAAGAAACATTAGTTCATAAATATGGGACGCCACATTAAATTTGACCACCCCCTAGGGGTGGTTTGGGGGTGAAAACCCCCCAAAATCAAAGTTCACCGATTTGCATGAAACAAACGTCCTGACTGGGGTAACTTGACCTTGCGAGTACAATGATGACCACTAAAATTGTTAAAACCCAACCCCTGATGACCCCTGAGGACCCAGGGGTCGGTTGACCCTTAAAATTCGAGTTCTCCGATTTCGATGGAAAAAACGGTCTGACTCGGGTAACTTGACCTTGCGAGAACAATGATGACCACCAAAAAATTTTAAACCCAACCCCTGAGGACCCAGGGGTCGGTTGACCCTTAAAATTCGAGTTCACAGATCTTGATGGAAAAAACGGTCTGACTGGGGTAACTTGACCTTGCGAGAACAATGATGACCACCAAAATTTTTTAAACCCAACCCCTGAGGACCCAGGGGTCGGTTGACCCTTAAAAATTAAGTTCGCCGATCTTGATGGAAAAAACGGTTTGACTGGGGTAACTTGACCTTGCGAGAACAATGATGACCACCAAATTTTTTAATTCCAACCCCTGAGGACCCAGGGGTCGGTTGACCTTTAAAATTTGAGTTCGCCGATCTTGATGGAAAAAACGGTCTGACTGGGGTAACTTGACCTTGCGAGAACAATGATGACCACCAAAATTTTTTAAACCCAACCCCTGAGGACCCAGGGGTCGGTTGACCCTTAAAATTCGAGTTCACAGATCTTGATGGAAAAAACGGTCTGACTGGGGTAACTTGATCTTGCGAGAACAATGATGACCACCAAATTTTTTTTAACCCAACCCCTGAGGACCCAAGGGTCCGTTGACCCTTAAAATTCGAGTTCTCCGATTTCGATGGAAAAAACGGTCTGACTCGGGTAACTTGACCTTGCAAGAACAATGATAACCACCAAAATTTTTTAAACCCAACCCCTGAGGACCCAGGGGTCGGTTGACCCTATAAATTTAAGTTCTCCGATTTCGATGGAAAAAACGGTCTGACTGGGGTAACTAGACCTTTCGAGAACAATGATTACCACCATTGGTCATCCCTGTCAGCCTGTTTTTTCCTTTGAAATCGGAGAACTCGAATTTTGAAGGGTCAACTGATCACTGGGTCCTCAAAGGTTGGGTTTAAAAATTTTTGGTGGTCATCATTGTTCTCGCAAGGCCAAGTTACCCCAGTCAGTCCGTTTTTTCCATCAAGATCGGTGAACTCGAATTTTAAGGGTCAACTGACCCCTGGGTCCTCAGGGGTTGGGTTTAAAATTTTTTGGTGGTCTTCATTGTTCTCGCAAGGTCAAGCTACCCCAGTCAGACCGTTTTTTCCATCAAGATCGGCGAACTCAAATTTTAAGGGTCAACCGACCCCTGGGTCCTCAGGGGTTGGGTTTAAAAAATTTGGTGGTCATCATTGTTCTCGCAAGGTCAAGTTACCCCAGTCAGACCGTTTTTTCCATCAAGATCGGTGAACTCGAATTTTAAGGGTCAACCGACCCCTGGGTCCTCAGGGGTTGGGTTTAAAAAATTTGGTGGTCATCATTGTTCTCGCAAGGTCAAGTTACCCCAGTCAGACCGTTTTTTCCATCAAGATCGGTGAACTCGAATTTTAAGGGTCAACCGACCCCTGGGTCCTCAGGGGTTGGAATTAAAAAATTTTCGTGGTCATCATTGTTCTCGCAAGGTCAAGTTACCCCTGTCAGACTGTTTTTTCCATTGAAATCGGTGAACTCAAATTTTAAGGGTCAACCGACCCCTGGGTCCTCAGGGGTTGGGTTTAAAATTTTTTGGTGGTCATCATTGTTCTCGCAAGGTCAAGTTACCCCAGTCAGACCGTTTTTTCTATCAAGATCGGTGAACTCAAATTTTAAGGGTCAACCGACCCCTGGGTCCTCAGGGGTTGGGTTTAAAATTTTTTGGTGGTCTTCATTGTTCTCGCAAGGTCAATCTACCCCAGTCAGACCGTTTTTTCCATCAAGATCGGTGAACTCGAATTTTAAGGGTCAACCGACCCCTGGGTCCTCAGGGGTTGGGTTTAAAAAATTTGGTGGTCATCATTGTTCTCGCAAGGTCAAGTTACCCCAGTCAGACCGTTTTTTCCATCAAGATCGGTGAACTCGAATTTTAAGGGTCAACCGACCCCTGGGTCCTCAGGGGTTGGAATTAAAAAATTTTCGTGGTCATCATTGTTCTCGCAAGGTCAAGTTACCCCTGTCAGACTGTTTTTTCCATTGAAATCGGTGAACTCAAATTTTAAGGGTCAACCGACCCCTGGGTCCTCAGGGGTTGGGTTTAAAATTTTTTGGTGGTCATCATTGTTCTCGCAAGGTCAAGTTACCCCAGTCAGACCGTTTTTTCTATCAAGATCGGTGAACTCAAATTTTAAGGGTCAACCGACCCCTGGGTCCTCAGGGGTTGGGTTTAAAATTTTTTGGTGGTCTTCATTGTTCTCGCAAGGTCAAGCTACCCCAGTCAGACCGTTTTTTCCATCAAGATCGGCGAACTCAAATTTTAAGGGTCAACCGACCCCTGGGTCCTCAGGGGTTGGGTTTAAAAAATTTGGTGGTCATCATTGTTCTCGCAAGGTCAAGTTACCCCAGTCAGACCGTTTTTTCCATCAAGATCGGTGAACTCGAATTTTAAGGGTCAACCGACCCCTGGGTCCTCAGGGGTTGGGTTTAAAAAATTTGGTGGTCATCATTGTTCTCGCAAGGTCAAGTTACCCCAGTCAGACCGTTTTTTCCATCAAGATCGGTGAACTCGAATTTTAAGGGTCAACCGACCCCTGGGTCCTCAGGGGTTGGAATTAAAAAATTTTCGTGGTCATCATTGTTCTCGCAAGGTCAAGTTACCCCTGTTAGACTGTTTTTTCCATTGAAATCGGTGAACTCAAATTTTAAGGGTCAACCGACCCCTGGGTCCTCAGGGGTTGGGTTTAAAATTTTTTGGTGGTCATCATTGTTCTCGCAAGGTCAAGTTACCCCAGTCAGACCGTTTTTTCTATCAAGATCGGTGAACTCAAATTTTAAGGGTCAACCGACCCCTGGGTCCTCAGGGGTTGGGTTTAAAATTTTTTGGTGGTCTTCATTGTTCTTGCAAGGTCAAGTTACCCCAGTCAGACCGTTTTTTCCATCAAGATCGGTGAACTCAAATTTTAAGGGTCAACCGACCCCTGGGTCCTCAGGGTTCATCAGGGGTTGGGTTTTAACAATTTTAGTGGTCATCATTGTACTCGCAAGGTCAAGTTACCCCAGTCAGGACGTTTGTTTCATGCAAATCGGTGAACTTTGATTTTGGGGGGTGTCACCCCCAAACCACCCCTAGGGGGTGGTCAAATTTAATGTGGCGTCCCATATTTATGAACTAATGTTTCTTACCCCCCACGGATGACCTTTATTGGTCACCAAAACCGGCACCAGATTGGGTTATCACGAGGTCTACTGTGCACCCTAGTAATCGAATATAGTTATGTTCACCACCCCTAAAAAGGGTGAAAGGGGTTAATCTGGGGGTTGAAACTTGGACAACTTAAAGTTAATTTAATTGTCTTAACATCCACCAAGTTTAAAGTCCCTGCGTTAATTTTAACCCTCTCTAACAAAATGGTCCTTTTAGCTATAACTCCTATGTTATTTGCATGTAGAGCGACTTTCTGCCACTGGTTTGTTTGCTCAAGGTCGCGAAGGGGGCGTGGCACGCTGTTGTCGAAGAGGACCATGCTAGTGTTTTTTTCAAACAGCTGTTGAATACACTGTAGCCAACATTCAAAAATTAAACGCAAATTTAGGATTTTAGTAATAATGCTGTTCGTAAACCCTGTTCTCTTGCACCAAAAAATGCGCATTCCATTTGAATAACTAAAGTTGATCGTCATTTTAGGAGCAGAGAACAGGGTTTACGAACAGCATTATTATTTCACTAAATTTCTGCAGCGCGGCAGTATTGCAGTGTTGCTTTTTAAATATTTAATTTTTATCAATATTTGTTTTTATATCAAACACAAATTTCTATATAGTATATAGTTCTTCAGAAAATGTTACCATTTTACATTTTTATTAAAATGTATAATTACATTTAATTCATTCATTATCATTCATCATTCATTCATTATCATTTCGATTCATTCATTCATTCATTCATTCATTCATTCATTCATTCATTCATTCATTCATTCATTCATTCATTCATTCATTCATTCATTCATTCATTCATTCATTCATTCATTCATTCATTCATTCATTCATTCATTCATTTATTCATTTACTTATATATGTATTACCTGTTAATTATTTATTTATATTAATCCCATAGTAAAAGCAAGATTAATCCATTATTTTTTTATAATTTTAATTATTTATACAGCATGTAATATGAATGATACGTACAGTTTATATATTTTATGCAATATTTTGTACGTACAAATAAAATTTAAAATTATAATAAGTCCATTTTTTTGGGTATTATTTAACACTCCAGAAGAACGTGATCGTATTTTATCTTATCTAGCTGTCAATATATTTTAAATATATATGCCACTGCAAAAATTATCTCTACTTCTTATCAGAAAATGTTGTAATAATTATAAATTAATATAACATTTATACATCAAAGAAAACCTCTTTTATTGTTGGATAATTAATTAGGGATTCAAGCTGCAAATTAAAAATGTAAGTTCTTAAAATATTTTACATTGAAAAATGATAAAATTAAAATAGAATAAATGACGATCGAGAAATAAAATTAAAATGAATGAATGAATGAATGAATGAATCAAAATCAATTTATTAAATGATATAGATCTTACATTTGTCATTTAATTTTAAAATTAAAAAATTCATTATACGCCTGTTAGTTTTATATAGTTAAACTTTTTTATCCATAAATATATCCTATTGTATATTTATTTAAAAAAAATGATTAAATAATGTTAAAAGTGTGTTATTGAGAAAGCTTCAAATATAAAATAAATTTTATAATATATTTTGGGTTTGCAGCTAAAAAAAAAAAAAAAAAAAAAAAAAAAAAATCCAAACCTAACTAATATTTTTACATACCTGAAAATCACGTCTCCTTTACTAATGATTTCCAATTCCAATAATACATAAATGTATCTAAACTCCAATATATTTTTTAGGTGGCTACTGCCTCTTGCTTTGAGTGCAGTTTTGCAGTTTTCCGTTGCTTTTTCTAATCCACAAATTTCCTGTATTCAACCTGGTAAGAATTTTTATATTTAGTATTTTTACCTATAAATTTTCTAAGGTTATAAACTGTAGTCCGATGCTCGTGTCTCAATGGTATGCGTGCTGGTTTGACGTGCGATGCGAGAGATCACGAGTTCGTTTCTCAGTGCAGGCATATATGCGGCTTTTTCAGAGGCCGTGATATATTACGCTGGATGCGGTCTCGTGTTCTCCGCACGTCGACGTCCGTGCGTAGGTCAGTGTGTCACAGGTAAAACTGAATAGGAGAGATTAGCGTCTTCATTGTATCAATGCATTATGGTGCTTCTGGCATTGCAATGTAGACTTGTGTAGCCCACGTCAAGTCAGGTCAGGTTCTCACCAATCCACCTCATCTCATTTACTTTTATATTAATTATCAGCACACATTTTTTTGTTTTGTTTTTCCTGTTGTATAATTATATTTATATGCTATATAATATGTATTTTCAGGGTCACAGTTATCACGGGATGAATGTACAGCGCTGGGTTGTGAACCTGGTGTGGCTGGGGGGTGTGGGTTACAAGCAGGAACAGCACGTGTGCTACCTTTGACAGGACCTCGTAACCAGAAGCATGCGCAAACACTAATGCGCATTGTAGTGGCGTTAGATCAAAATATGACAGCAACTGGAGTGTACGAGGGCGCAAGAGTTGTTGTTACGAAGGTTAGTTCAAAATTGTAGAGGCACTTTAATCTCTCTCTCTCTCTTTCTCTCTCTCTCTCTCTCTCTCTCTCTCTCTCTCTCTCTCTCTATATATATATATATATATATATATATATATATATATATATATATATGTTAGCATCAAAACCCGAAATTGACCCAAACTAGGTATTTTTGCTCATTTCGGCTTTTAGTTCGTCGCTTTTTGCCAAAACCCGGAATGCTAGTTTATTTCGGCTTTTGGTCACGAAATTTTGATCCATACTAGTTTTGAGCATTTCGCAAAAAGCAAAACCCAGTGTAAACATTTATATCTAGTTTTGGTGTTTGAATTTTGACCAGAACTAGTTGTGGTCAAAATAGAAAAATCTAAAGCCTAAAAATGAACATTTCTCACCTCAGAATTTTATGCAATGATAAAAGACTATAATTATATTATAAATATTATAAAATATTATTAAATATTTATAAAATGAATAAATATTATAAATATAAAATTATAAATGTATTATAATTTAGGCAAAACAATATATTTTATTATTTTACTTGAAATGCAAAATATATGGTCTGAAAGATAAATTTGATTAGAATGCGCTGACCATAATCTTTAAACCTTATGGCTATAGATACGGAATATAAATTGAGATAATTGAGACAATACGAAAAATAAACTTACTGTTTGACCTAGCAATGGACCACTTGCATTGAGTGAACTTTTTAAAAAAATAATTTGAAATTTTCTTAAAAAAATATATATATAATCCATTTTCCCTTGTTGCAACAATTACAAATATTTTATTGCAAGTGGTCCATTCAGTAATTAGTAATAGTATAATTATTATTGTTGTTTTAAGGGGCTACTTACGATTAAATGTAAATTAAGAGCTAATCCATTAAACCACTAACCATATGTTCACTTATAATTTGCGCACCATCAATATACGTGTGTTGGGAACTTTTTAAATTCAAACACTTTCTTATCCTGTTTTTAACGAATAATTTGAAATTATAAACCATGTTTTCAGCACAGAGACAAACAGTCAACTGAATATACGTACAAGAAATATTTTAAAATAAATCGTTATCACTGGATAAAGTAAGGTGGACTTGAACTTTGAACCAATATAAGGGAAATTAGTCATAAGTCATAATATATCACTCTTATATTCTTATTGTAAATTAAAATAAATATTTTTACTTTTTTTTATTTAACGTGTTGTGTTATCTCTCTCTCTCATTCTTATATCAAATAATTGAGTTCAGATATGTTCATTTTTCGGCTTTTGATTTTTATATTTTGACCACAACTAGTTCTGGTCAAAATTCAAAGACCAAAACTAGATGTAAATGTTTGCACCGGGTTTTTCTTTTTGCAAAATGCTCAAAACTAGTATGGATCAAAATTTCATGACCAAAAGCCGAAATAAACTGGCATTCCGGGTTTTGGCACAAAGCGACGAACCAAAAGCCAAAATGAGCAAAAATACCTAGTTTGGGTCAATTTCGGGTTTTGATGCTAACATTATTATTGTTACAACATTTAATATTTTGTTAATGTTGAACTTATTTATTCTTTTTTTTTTTTTTTTTTTCTTCTTAGAATTTTATTTATTTTGATTTAGTGGTGAAAAGTAACTTTTTGCTGTACACAAAACAGTTGAGACGAAAAAAAAAATATATATATCAACTAAATAATTGCGCAGTCTCTACGTGTGCACTATAACTAAAATTTTAAACAAATCTAATTACTAAATTAAATTAATTAAACTTAATTAAAATGTTATTTAAATTTTGGTTTAGAAGCTAATTAATCTTAATATAATTGTTTAGATTCCACATCCAAATCCTAAATTAACTTCGTTTTGCAATAAAAATTTCTTTGCTTTGCGCCTTTACAACAGTGTGGTTATGCAACCAGTGGTGCGGAAGTAGCACAATTGTTGCCTACTTTACTATAATGAATGAATGAATGAATGAATGATTGATTGATTGATTGATTGATTGATTGATTGATTGATTGATTGATTGATTGATTGATTGATTGATTGATTGATTGATTGACGAACGAACGAATACTATATAATCTTTACTGTTATTTTATTTTCAGGATAGAATTCACGTTTCAAACATTCAAAGAGACGTTATTTTGGACAGCGTACGTGTGTATGGATTTGGACATAATTTAGCGAGACTAAGAGTCCTCCGTCGTGATGGACGCTTACTTCGTCATGGTGATTTACATTACCACCGTAACTTACAAGTAAGTATGGTAATTATACTTGCTATCGGCATGCTTGCCGCAATTATCGGCAGGTGTTTGCTGCTTTTTTTTTATTATACGTTCCACTCATTTGAGAATTGGAAATTTTTACACAGAAATGATTGCTTAAAAATCTCTTTTGTGAGGCTAAAATTTCAAAGCCCTAAGATTAGTGGAAGGTATTTAAAAAAATACAACTACCAGTTCATTAACTGCGGCTGGCCGATAACTAGTACAATTACCATATACGAGACATTGCATTAACTTTACTCCATTTCTTATGTCTCTTATGGAAAACTCATTTTCACTTACACGTTGCAACAATAAAAAACAATTCATTGCAAGTAATCCATTGCAGTTAATAATTCTCTACATACTAAAAAAAAAAAAAAAAAAAAAAAAAGTATTTCTACAATACAACGCTGATAAAAAAAAAAAAACTAGTCACAACTGAACATAAATATACATGAACAGAAGAGATTAGCGCCAGATGATATAATATCATTCTGAACACAATTAACAAAAGTCCATATTTCTTCAGATGCTAGAGATGTACGATCTCTCGCTGGCTGCACTCACGGGGAAAGACTTCAAATTAGAGATGTTCAGTAATGACCAAGAGGCGGAGGAAATTGAGTGTCCAGTCTCTTATGCAAGTAAGCAAATTTTATCAAAATTTTTGAAAATTTACAACAATTTATGTGACTATCATATCATAGTTAATTACAGAGGTGAAGTGAAAAAAAAAAAACTGCAGTTATACAAAATTTAAATGAAAAATAAAATATGTAAGATTATTCACATGACGCGTAAATTTGACGCGCGTCGACGTGCATTACAAATTTGGAACAATGTAAACAAATGTAGCCGTTCACATTGTTTTTGAAAATTACATGCAAGCAATTGCAATCAATCAGGTGCGTCAAAATTACGCGTCATGTGAATAATATACTTTACATTTTTACGTATTTAATGCTATAATTATGCTATGTATTTTGAAATATAATAACATTTATGCTATACTCACGGATCTGACGGATCATGGATCAAATAGTACGTGTAATAGTTATATGTTATAACTTATAGCTAATATACAGCACCATTTTTTAGTATAAAAAACAATATATTTTATTCTATACTTTTTTTAATAAATTTTTATTTTATTGCTTAAATATATTATACAACGCTTATTGCACTTGTAACATAATAAGTACTTGTACTTATTGTATTTGTACACAGGACCGCAATAATATATTTTACCAATTTTACCATTAAAAAACTCACGCTAAATTTGTAATATTATTTTCATGCAAGAAAAACACGCGCTGGATTTAAATGGTAAATAATATTTTCATGGTCCTGTTTACACCATATCATACGTATAATATAATATTGTATTCATGGTGTTCGTACCATTGTATTTATGCTAGCCTACGATGATAGAAATTTAAGAAATTATTCAGTTATGTACACGTAATTCTTCAGTGTACAAATCAATGACTTGGTTGCGAAAAAAGTTTGAACAGTAACTTAATTGTTAGTATAAAAGTTGTTTTTTCACCGATAAATAGTTAGCTCTTTAGATCTTAAAAAACTTTGGATGTATCTAACAAATTTTTTATAAAAAATAAATTGGTTAAATAGATACTTTTTTCCATGTTTATAACATAAAAGCAGCATAAATTACGTAAATTTTTATTTAACCCGCACGTAATGTTCTAAATAATTCTAAATCAATTGATTTAGGAATTTTTTTTATTTTAAGTTAATTAGGTATTTGTAATTAGGTTTTGATTTCAAAATGTCTTCCCCCAGATCTTAATCCTGACTACACAATACCTCAGTCTGAATGTTTCTCGCCGTGTGTATGGAACGCTGGATGCTGGCTTCCTCCACTCTCTGACTACGGCTACGTCATTGCTGGAGAAGCAGAGTACACTCAGTTTGGCTACAGAGTTCCTCTTACTAAAATTGGAGACAGTCTTTACAATGCAGCAGTCCAGAATATCGCTGTAGAAGTTTTTATCTACTCAGAAAGTCTAGTCAGAATCAAGGTAACATTGAGGAAGGAAAAAAAATTGCATATATATTTTGAAAGATGGTATCATTCTGAATCAATTGATGTGAGCGATTTTTTTAAATTTTAATGCCTAATTAACGAAGTAGTTGACCAGTTTATATATCATAAGCTTAACGGTATTGAAATATGAAACTAACATGAAATAAAGATGAAATGCTACTTTAAAGTTTAGTAATGGCAAACACAAACACATAAAAACAGCAGCAAATGTTGAAGTTATTACACTTTGAAGATAAAGTGCCTTTGGATAACATGCAAAAGTAAAAATTCAAATTTTAGTCCCAACTTTATTCAAACCATTTTTTTAATGAAGTCAATATATTTTTAGAAGAAAACATTTTTTTTTTACTGGAAGTAAAGTGCAAAAAAATATAGAAGGAATTGTTGTGAAAATTCAGGGTTTCATTTGAATAATATGGCAACTTAAAGTCAGCCCCCCCCCCCCCCCCCCCCCGTCTGCCTTAAGAATATATTTTAATTAATTTTTCAAAATCACGGAAACTGTTGCATGAGAGTGCACATAAAAAGTTATGTTGACCGTGAAGTCATAATATCGTGATTTTTAGAAGGCAATTAAAAGTACCTAATGAACTCAAAAATAGAAAAATCCCGTATCAATTGATTCAGGACGATATAGAAAATGCAATAAATTGCTCTAGATCATGACCTAATACAACATATTAAATATTTCATGTAAAATGTTGCAGATTTACGACCCCGCAGTTGCTCGCTACGAGGTGCCAATTGCTCTAAACTTACCCACAACTCCTTTCACCGGTGAGACTCAGTATGACGTCGTGATACCCAGTAGTACAGGGTCATCATTCTACGTGCAAGTATGGCGCCGTGACACAGGAACTATGATGTGAGTCGATCAAGTAAACCCTAGCTGTCTTGTGTGCAGGTGTCTGTCACGACCAAGGGTCATCATACATGGTCTTGTTATTATTATAAAGGCGTAGAACACCTTGAACAAAAAAGTTGTGTAATATCCTACCATACCTGAAAATCAACGGTGATTTGGCCGGAGTCATTGATTTTTAATTTATTTTTTATTCACAAAATGCCACTGGCGGTCACTGACGTCACAGCTCGCTTGTTTTACGCGCGCGTAAACCGGGCGAAGTGTGACGTCAGTGACCGCCAGTGGCATTGTGTGCGAATGTAAAATAAATTAGAAATCAATGACTCCGGCCAAATCAACGTTGATTTTCAGGTTTGTTAGGATATTACACAACTTTTTTTTGTTCAAGACGCCTTTAAGTACTTTTTATTAATTTTTGAAATTCATGGTCGGTATAACTTGCATAAAATTATAATTAATATACTCAATTATCCATAAATTATAGACATGATTGCGTTAATTCTGTATTTACTTTCTTTGTGACAAATAATTCTAATTATTTAATTAATTTAACAAAAACAACGTAATCATATCTAATTTATAAATAATAAGATATAGTATAATTATTAGATGAATTATTATTCTAATGTAAAATGATGAAAAGTGTAATTATAGTATGTTTTAAATATAAGGGGATTTATAATAAGATTTAAAAAAAAAATCCCCCACAATATGAAACGGAATTGAGCAAGGATGAAGTTAACAATTAGTCGTGATAATTTCAGTTTCGACACGTCTCTAGTTGGCTTAACTTTCGAGGATCAGTTGTTGAGCATTGCTGTGCGACTTCCGTCACGTAATTTGTACGGACTGGGGGAGAGTTACCACCCCACTTTCAGGAGACAACTCGATGACTCAACATGGCCACTCTGGACGAGAGATGAACTTCCTAACCCTTCGGTAAATATATAAACATTATGCTAGTTATTTTTCTCTCTCTCTCTCTCTCTTTTTTTTTTTTTTTTAGTAATGCAGTAAATTTTATTTTTTAAGAATTTGAAAAACAATTTTACTATTTTTAAAATACTTTTGAAAATATATATTTTTACATATCTTGACACGTTGTTATTAAAATTTGCAAATTATTTTTATCGCCTTTTGATGTAACTGTAATTTAAAATATATATATATATATATATATAAACTAATGCCATATATATTTTTATGTATATAAATCGTGTAAATTGCAACAGGTAAACATTAGCTTGGACAAGGTATTGATATACTACAATAATACCTAATGCAGGCAAAATTATACTACAATAAAGTTGTGTCTCACCTAGATTAGATGACATTTCACCTCGTCCAGGTTAATATCTACCCAGTGTAATTTACAGGTTTTATATATCTGCTATTGTTATATTATTTTTAGCGCATTCTAAAAAAAAAGAAAAAAGAACAAATTTCATTAAAAAAAAATGAAAGCTATAATAACATTTTTTTTTTTTTTTTTTTTTTTTTAGCTACAACATAATCTATACGGAGTTTATCCGTTCTATGAAGTGTCTGAGAATGACGGCAACACGCACGGAGTTCTACTGTACAACAGCAATGCCATGGGTAAAAAAATATATTAATTAATTATAATTAGTAACTATAGCAAAGTACAAGAAATATATGCGTAAAGTAGGCTTTATTTCAGCTTTATTGTTCACGATTTAACTTAACAATTGCTCTCTAGCTTAGTGTAATAAGTCGTGATGATGCAATTGTTCTTTTCTCAGTGGCTGTAATAGTACAGTGGGTTACATAGAAATTGTCAGTTAAATCCTTTGTATCTCAGTAATGTGAGTTGATACGTAACATATATACAGTTGTCCACTGCTGTATTAAATTTGTCTGTCTTTTACTTCACTTATATCATGTTGTGATGGTCAACTTGAACAAGACAGGGGTTGAAATGTAGGGTGATGATATATAGCATGTAAATAGAAAGAGAGAGAGAGAGAGAGAGAGAGAGAGAGAGAGAGAGAGAGAGCATTTTGTTTTGATATAAGTGCAGTAAAAGACAGACAAATACAGCAGTGGACACATATACATGAACTCACATGTCTTAAGTAAAATGTGTAGAATTCTTAAACTGACCTTTTATATAATGCTAAAAAAAAATATATGACAAAAAAAAAAAAGAAAAGAAAAGAAAAGAAAACAAAAGAAAGAAAGAAAGAACAACTTATAATATAATATAAGAAACACAGTACACAGGACCACGATAATATATTTTACCAGTCAAAAACTCACGCGCTAAACTTGCAATGTTATTCTTACGAGAAAAACACGTGCTGGATTTAAATGGTAAAATATATTATCGTAGTCCTGTGTACATACTCGGTCACAGAAACTTTTATTCTTGGCCTTTCCTCTAAGGCAATATAGAGTAAATTTTTATATGAGAGAGTGTACATATGTGTATGGAAAGGAACAAAAAATCCATGCATACTTTGATGTCCAGAGTACCAGTTTCAATCTGTTGCCCCTGCCGTGGTGTACCGTACAATCGGAGGTATCCTCGACTTCTACGTGGTGACAGGCCCCACTCCTGAGCAAGTGATCAAACAGTACACTGACGTCATAGGAAGATCTTTCCTGCCTCCGTATTGGTCGCTAGGATTCCAGCAGTCACGCTGGGGCTACAACTCGCTGGACAACATGCGCTCTGCCATCCAGAGAACCAAGGACTGTGGGATACCCCTGGTCAGTCCTAACTTTAGTTTGTTTGTTTGTCTTTTTACTGTAACTTTTAATTTGCAAAAGTTCTATTTACATATACGTAATTACGTAATAAATTACGTAATTTATGCTTCTTTATTTTATCATAAAGTATTACTATTGCTCGATTAATGATGTCATACTGAATGCGCTTCGACGCCATACTGATGCAATGAATAACATTACTCAGAAAAGGACAAACTTAGTTTCTGACTATTTGCTTTGAAAAATCAGTTTTATTATTATTATTTTACTCGCATACTTGAAAAACTAAGTCAACCTAGGTAGTATAGGTATAAACAGCACCAAATGCTCTCATTTTTAAACTGGCAAAATGTGTTATTTCCTCATACCGACCCATGTTATTTAGTGGTCACTTATGGCGTCAACTTTTATATGAATACAACTACCCTATAGTATTGCTATATTGTATTTGTTATTATTATTATAATCGCAAGTATACATTGATATCACTGTGTAATTACGGCTTTATTTTTAGGACGTATTTTACGGTGACATCGACGTAATGGACAACAAAGCCGACTTCACTATAGATCCCGTCAACTTCGCTGGTTTCCCTGAGTATGTGGACGAACAACGTGCTCTAGGACTGAGATATGTCCCCATTGTGGACCCCGCCATACCCAACAGAACCGTCAATTACCAAACTTTTGACCGAGGCTTGCTAGCGGACGCTTACATTCGCTGGGGAGTGGATCAGGGAGGTGACGTCATGATGGGTAATGTAAGGAGCAATTTATTGTGTTCAAGAGTTCATTAATTAATCACCCTTATATCATCAATAAGAGAAGACGTTTTGAAATTGTCAAGTTAACAATTTTTAGAGATTTATTTTCATTTTTTTTTTTTCATTTCTTAAATTATTACAGTTTAAAGAATATGCATTCAAATTATTTAAAAACTAGCAAATAATAATAAAAAATAGGAATGAGGAAGACTAGAATTTTTTGTTATTGCATATATATTATTCTGAAAAACGATTGATCCAGAGTTGATTCGTGCGCCGATTTTCTAATTTTTGAGTGTATTATTTTATCAATTTTGGTGTCATATATGATGCATGGTCGGTAACTTTTTCAAAAGCGTGCATCCAAAACTTGATTTTTTTTAAATTAATCAGTAACAAATAAACAGTTGAGGTGTTTTTAAATGTCTAAAAAATATTGTAAACTCAATAAGTTATCTGAAAATTTAATAAGTGTTTCGTTTTTCTCCTTTTTACAATTTAGTAGTAAGGAAAAATGATTTTATATGATTTAAAATTTCTTCAATAACATTATTAATATTTTAATTCTCAGGTTTGGCCTCCTGAACCTGTCGCTTTCCCTGATTTCTTCCGCTCAGGTACTTACAATTGGTGGGAGGATGAAATTCGCCGCTTCTACCAAGTGATCAAGTTTGACGGCATATGGATCGTAAGTACTGTTGCAGTTAGAGAGACTCTTAGCTCTCAAATTTAAAATTCAGCCCTTATTTCTTTTAATGTCGTTTGAATGCCAATGGTAACAACTAGCGACTACCTTTGATAAAAACTTCAGAACCTGTGACGATCAGATAAGAGAGGAAATGTTTTAAATTACCTTATACAACCTTATACACATGCATGTACATAAATAAATACCTTCAGCATAATTACTTATATGTTATTACAAAAGAGCAACATTTGTGCTCTACAATATAGCAATTATACAATGCAGAGTAATTACGTTTTTTTACGTGCGAGATATTATTATTGTTATTAAATCTTAATTCACAATTTAACTTTGACGCCATAAAAAATCTATAATAGGTCATTTTTTTCATCCTAAAAAAAAAAATAATAATAATAATAAAAAAAAAAAAGTCTCTGTTTCTAAATTTTTTTTTAGTAAAAATCGCCACTAATTTCAAACCTCACTGAATGGATCCAACCCCAATACTTGGTTCATTCTTAGGTCAAGCCACTTCAGTTTGACATAACAAGAGCAAGAGCGTGACCTTGACCGTGCATCCAAGGTCACCAGTTGACATACATAAATATATACGTCAATGTTTTTAGATCGTGCGATGTTTTGTTTATTTATTTACTATTTTAATTATGATTTACAGGACATGAACGAACCTGCTAATTTTGATACCAACATACCTGAGATCAGCAAGCGACTCATTTGTCCTCAAAATAAATGGGACGATCCACCTTATCTGCCAAGTACGTGTTTAGTATTGTTTTTTCTATTTATTTATACAATATATTATTTCATTAATTGATTCATTCTTTCTTTGATTGAATCATGATTAATTATTTCATTAAGTGATTGATTGAATGATTGATTGATTGATTGATTGATTGATTGATTGATTGATTGATTGATTGATTGATTGATTGATTGATTGATTGATTGATTGACTCATTCATTCAATATAACATACTATGCCAATATGAGAGCCCCTGGATGTATAGGCCACAAGTGTGACGGTATTGTTACGCAGGTTGCAGAGATGCTAACTCAACAGGCGCTAAAAATACCAGAGTGTTGATAAACGTTCAAAAATTTATGTTACAATAATCTCCCATAGCATAAGTATTGTTATTTTGAAATCACAGATACATTTTGCTTTACAAACATAACCGTTATGCTGTGTATCATATTATTCAAAATATGATAATTATATTTTGCTATGAATAAATATTTGAACTATTATAATTATTTCAAAATAGGAATATTTTAACAACTTTGGTTGTTGCTTTATATATTTAAAATATTTGTAAACCCTTTTCCCTTGCTCCAAAAAATGTGGTAGTAGGTAAGAAATAAATAAAATAATAAAAATAAATAAGTAGGTAAACAGCATTTTTAAGTACTTAGGAACAGGCACGTAAAGAGAAGAGAGAGAGAGAGAGAGAGAGAGAGTTTACGAACTTATTTATATGTGAAATGTGTTGATTTCAGAGGCTGGAGTGACTGGGGCTACCCCTAGACTGAGTGACAAGACTATCTGTCTCTCCTCTGAACAGGGAGATGGAGGAACGTATCGTCATTATGACGTACACAGTCTGTATGGTTACAGTGAAACTATACCTACTTCATCGTAAGTACCTTAGATAACTATATAGTAAAAGTAAGTAAAGTCCCTATAAATAAAGAAGCTCTCTTACCAAAACCATTGAAAACCTCACTCAAATAACATGCAGTTAAATGGCAATCGTGACTTCTCAACCACAACCAATAATAATAATAATTAATAAATAAAATCTTCTTGAGTATGAGTGTTCAGTATTTTCTATACACAGAAGAAAACTTACTTAGAAGAGGCTGGACGATAGCTGTCATTATACCAATTATTGCATATCTCTGTCTACACGTCACGTGAACAAAATTACTATATTAATGTTATGTACATAAATCTTCTACGTTGTAATAGGTAAAAATTAACCTGGACCAGGTATTGATATACTATACAATGTCACCTAATGCAGGTGAAATGTCATCTAATCTAGGTGAGACACAACTGCATTGTAGTATGTTTTACCTGCATTATATATTATTGTAGTATATCAATACCTGTTGTAATTTACAAGATTTATATACCTGCCATTAGTAGTAATATTTTTACGTGTATCACTAGTATACTATAGAACTATAAAATATACCCCCCCCCCCCTCCCACTAAACAATCATTATATTCGTATATTTTCAGGGCCCTACAAGCAGTGACAGGTAAGCGAGGCCTGGTGTTCACTCGCTCTAGTTTTGTGGGCAGTGGTATCCTGGGAGGTCACTGGACAGGAGACAACTCTGCTAGCTGGGATCATCTGCAATACTCCATCATAGGTAAGAAAAAGACACACAGCTGAGAGAAGACACAGCACATTTGAGGATTTCAGGCACAAAAATAAGATAGTGACGTGAGTTAATTAAAAGTAGTAAAGGTAGCATTTTATTTATTTTTTAGAACAGTGATAAAAAATAAAAAATATATGTAAACGTGAATTTTCAACATTCAAAATTTAGAGTTATGATTTTTAAATACGTACTCATAGTTCTCATATTAAATTTAATATTTCTCTTTTGGTCACAGGTCCTGAAATATTTATCAACATAGTTTTTACCATTGACTGTCAAATGACATTGAAATATTAATCGAAACGCGCCTTATGACTACCACCCTATAATACACTACTATTTCTTGTTCTTTTAGGGTTGATGGACTTCAATATTTTCGGGTTGCCTTACGTCGGAGCGGATATTTGTGGGTTTATCGGAGCGTCCAATGAAGAGCTATGCCAGCGATGGCAAGAACTTGGAGCTTTCTATCCTTTCTCAAGAAACCACAATGTCATTGGTAATTAGACTTTGATTGCATTATATGTTTACCTGAGTATTATACATAAAGTAATGCGTTAATTTACATTAAAACTTCTATTGTCCATATGCTAAAATGTTACCATATTTTATGTAATTATTAAGTAACAGTTTATTATTTATTTATTTTATATAGGTGAGCCTGATCAAGACCCATGTATATGGCCTGATACTGTAGGGGCCTCTACACGTAAGGCCATGTTAGTTCGTTACCGACTTCTACCTTATTTCTACACCGCATTCTACCGTGCAAATCAGGGACTGGACGGAACTGTCATTAGGTCGCTTCTACATCAGTAAGTTTGCATCTATGAATACGGACAAAAATAAATACATAATAATTATTCTAGCCCATTTTTAGCACAAGTTCTTCAATACGGCATAATTTATGCTATATCTCATTATAATGATGTTATTTAGCATAAATATTATGTTTTGTACCGCATACTTATTTATGTTGTATGTTGTTCTAATTTAGCATAATTTAAGCTATAAGGACACAGATGCAGCATAAATTACAGTAATTTATTCTTTCCGTGAAATATCAAGTCAGAAATTATACCCCCCCCCCCCCCACCTTTTCTGAAAGTTATAGGTATAATATTTTACTTTAAGCAAAGAATAAAAGGAAAAAATAAGTACGTAATTTATGCTGCATTTATGTCGTTATAACATAATCATTACTTAATCGAAGCAGATTAAATTATTTTATTACAAAATAACTTTAGTTCTCTACAAGCAATTATTCAATGCAGCATAAATTACTATTTTTTACGTGTGTAAAAACAAAAGTTGATAAAAATGGACTAATAATTATTGCGTACATGTTGTACTTTCGTAAAGAAAAAAAATACGTAAAATACGTAATATAAATAATAAATAATTATGATGTTTACATAATATTTATGCTCTATAATAGGGCAGTATAGCATAGATTATATGTTTTTGAACAAATTGTGTTGAAAATGAGCTAGCATAATTGTTACTTATTTATTTTTGTCTATGTAGTTCTAGTTAAAGTACCTCTAATAATATCAATATGTTTGATGACAAAGGTTCCCTGATGACCGCGAGACCCTGGGTATTGACCGGCAGTTCATGTGGTCAGATGCCTTACTGGTCAGTCCAGTAGTAGAGGCTGGAGTGACCTCCATCTCTGCTTACATCCCTGCTGGACGCTGGTATGATTATTACAAAGTAAGTTTGACTATAATCTAGATATATATATATATATATATATATATATATATATATATATATATTGTAACCTTCCGTCCATACATGGTCAATTAATTTATAATAATAAAAAAATATTTTTATTACGAGGCCAAAAAAGGTACATAATATACCTACTTACATAGTCCTCTGATTTTTTTTTAATAATAATTATCATAATAAATTATCATCATAAATAAATAAATAAATAAAATTATCATAAATAATAATTATTTAAATATATAGTAACTTTTGAGTTACTTTTTTTTCCGCATGACATCATATTGAGTACGTTTCATCGTCATACTGAATATACGTCGACGCCATACTGGATCACTGAACAACATTGCTCAGCATAGGATAAATTTCTTTTTTGTCTTTGGGGAATCATTTTATTATTTTTCTTACATACTTGAGATACTAATTCAATCTATATTAACATCATCAATGCTAATACAAAAATATTGCTTAATATTTTTAAATTATCAGAATAAGTCAATTTTCTATAACGGTCAATGTTACTGAGTGAACTAACATATTATGGTGTCGACTTTAACATGAATGCATACACCCACTTGCTTAGTATTTTATTTCTGATAGCATAATCAAATTTTCCATTTGGATCTTTAATTGTTATACAGCAATAAAGTTTAATTTCAGTTACGTGGAAAGAAGAAATTATGCAAATTATGCTGTATTTATGTCGTAATAGCATAAATAAATGCTACTAAATTGGAACATCTTAAACAAAATTATGCTACGCAAGATGATATGATGTTATGTAAGATAGTTATTATGCAGTTTAGCATAAATTATGTTGTAGTGAATAAATATTGCTGGAAATATCTTTTAGCATAATTATTACTTATTTACTTTTGATCGTGTACATTAATGAATCGCAACCTTGCAATGTATAAATTACAAGGAGTATGTGTAGCATAACTTTTATTGAATATAACATAATTTATTTGCATTTATAATTATTTATTTTTATCTGTAACTTTATAATATATTTTATCAGAGCACCCCATTAAACTCTATTGGTGAATACATTGACCTTGATGTACCCTTGGACCACATCCCTGTCCACATACGTGGGGGTAGAATCATCCCCGTGCAGCGACCTGACGTCACAACTACTGCAAGGTAAGAATGGAACTATGTTGTACAGCAAAGTTACTTTGTAAACACCAAGCTCAACTGCCAGCTCACTATATTTTATAACATATTATAGTAAAACAGTAGACATCAAACAACAACAATACAGTATTATATTTTGTACAGATTGTACTGTACAAGTGAATAACTTTAATATGCTGTATGTACAACATAATTTATGAATGTCAAATTTTCTCTGTATTTAAAATATAATTCTGCTTCTGTCTGTCTATGTCTCCACAGTCGCGCGAACGCCCATGGTTTGATCGTAGCCACCGACGTCAGTTCCTCAGCTCAAGGAGATTTGTTCTGGGACGACGGGGAGTCGATTGACACCGTGCAGTCCGGCAGCTATCACTACAGTACCTTGAGCTTTAGCAATGTGAGCATCAAGCCATTTGTATATACTTGTGTTTACTTATTTATCTATAGAAACAAGCAAGAATACATAGAGATTTTATTGCATATTTTGAGAGAGGGCATCGTTTTGAAACGATTGACGTGTGATTTTCTTTCTTTTGAATATATTAAGTATATAAAAAAAGTTTTTGAAAGTCATTCATGCATGGCTGGTAACTTTTGCATGATAACTAACACTAATGCTGTACGTAAAACATGTTTTCTGTTACAAAAATGACGATAAACTTTGGTTATTCAAATCTTATGTGCATATATTTTATAGCAAGAAAACATAGTTCACGATCATCACTATTATTATAACATAACACACACATAAATAAATAATTTGTACCATAACTTACAACATTCATTTATGTGTAATTTTTTGTCTATCGCATTTCTAATTGTATCAACTGATACAATAACCTAAGCAGATATGCATTGTTGTATATTGAGATTGTAGGATAAAAGAAATTATTATTATTATTATTATTATTATTATTATTTTTGAATTTTGAATATTTGCATGCAAAAATTATCGACCGTGAATTTAAATCAGGATTTTCCAAAAAATATTAAAAAATACTTGAACTGATAAATTATGAAATTGATGCCATCTTTCAAAATATGCAATAAAATTGCTTTTTTTTAATTTTTTTTTATATTTATCTTCTTCATTGGAAAAAAATAGTTATGGATAAATAAATGACTTGATGAAAGAATTATGAGGACAATTAATTAAAAATGACTTAAATCTACAGGACGTGCTCACACAAACAGTCGTGAATAGCTTCCCCTCAGAGACCTCAGGCAGATATATCGAAGACGTGGAGATCCTAGGTGTGACGAGGATACCTACAGGTGTGGAGGGAGATGTGGGGCCGGACGTGGCGCTTGGCTATGACCTTGTCAACCAGAAATTCTCCATTCTTAACGCTCACATTCCTCTGGGTGTCAATTTTACAGTACGATTGACGTACGCCTAATACACGGACAAAATAACTACGTAATAATTATGCTATACGACATCTTCAGCACAATTTGTTCATTACAGCATAATAATATTGCTATGCTTCACAATTATTATATTACAATAGCATAATTATAATATTTGTCAGCATAATTATTGGCATCCTAATTTAATACCATTTATGCTATAATACCATAAGTTCAGCATAAATCACGTAATCACGATAGCATAAATATTAATAAAATCATCTTTGACCATAAACTATTTCGTATTATTTTTGTCCTTATACGATATTTTATATGAAAATAAAATATAGAAATTTGAATGGATTTTTTATTTTATTATTAAACTTGCCAAAAGTGCCCGAACGGGGCAGCGGAAGCCGCTGTGTTTTCTCATAAAGATAACATAGTCGAACATAGTGAAGTTAAGGGTTTCCTATGCAAATCGTTCGGGAACTTTTGGCCAGAGCTGTAATGTACACTTGGCATGAGTTGCAAGTTCGTCCCATGAAAGGTTTACGAATACCATTAATATTAATATAGTAAATTTAGCGCGAGATTTTGAATGGTAAAATATATTCCCACACTCATGCGTACTGTACTTCTAGAAAATACTTTTTTAGTGTACATAACAAAATCAAGTATTTCCGCGACCTTGTGTCAAAATATGAGTTCTGAAGTCACTCTGTCAGGCATGGGGTAAAACTTTCACTTCTACTGAAATCTTTGTTCAAGTGACAAATAATTTTTTCTTTGATAACAAATTGTGTTATGAAGAACAAAGAGCGTTATCGCACAATTTTTTTTTTCTGATGTTTTTCACGTGACTTATTTTTTATTATTATTATTTGTGTGACAGTCAAGTGAAGTGCTAGCTCTTAGCTCTCTCACTCAAAGTAGGAACTTTCTTGTTCTATAGGCTATAGCTGTCTCAAAAAAAAAAAAAAAAAAAAAAAAAAAAAAAAAAAAAAAAAAAAAAAATTGAACACAAATTGATCGCATTTCAATTGAACAAGCAAAAGCTTGCAAATAAAAATAACCAAAGTTTTCGTCATCTTAATAAATTTTCTTGCGATCTATTGTAAGGTCAATATAGACATTTTAAACAAACAATTAACAAGAGAAATTTGATATATATAAAATAACATTAGAAATTGTAAGGATAAAAAAAAATGTGTAACTATACTTAAAAATAATTATATGCAGCTAGTAAATGTAGATACTAACTTCCGTTTATTATTATTTTTATTATTTTTAATAAATAAAAATACAATCACCCCTTTTTGGCGTGCAAGAGATCACGAGTTCATTTCTCTTCAGTGCAGGCTTTTTTCATAGGCTGTGGTATATACATACTCAATGCGGTCTCGTGTTCTCCGCACGTTGATGTCCGTGCGATTGTAAGTATGTCACTGATAAAAATGTAAGACAGAGATTTGTATTTTTGGTGTTTGATGTCTGCACGAGGCCATGCATGCAGTCAGTCCTGGCAGTGCAAGGTGGTAGTGGTCCACGTCAAGTTTGAGGTTCACCTAATCTTCATTGCTATATGTAGAGATGTTTAGTGTTGACAGCTAAGTGTATTAATGCCTGCACGAGGCCATGCATGCAGTCAGTCCTGGCAGTGCAAGGTGGTAGTGGTCCACGTCAAGGCAGAGGCTCACCTCACCTCAAATCATTCATTTCTATTGAATCACAGCGTTGTTAGGTTTATTCAGTTGCCATATTTGCTATATAAACTCATTTTAATTTAAAATGCTTCTGTAACTATTTCTTTATACTTCAAACGTTAAATTGCATGCAAACAGTACTTTGATTTACATGAGCAAATACCGCTAAACTAAGCTAAATATTTGAAATTTTAATATTGCAATTACAAATAAATAAACTTTGATGTACAGTAAATCTCACATATGTGTTTTAGTATAAAGTATTTCTCTTTTCATAGTAATAAAACTTTTTTTTTTTTTTTTTTTTTGCCTTGTTTGCAATTGGAGTATAATTAAATATTAGTGAGCTCCAACTTTGCTGCTGCTTTTAAATATTTCGTTCTCTTTTGTTTCCGTGCGCGGACGTAACTTTGAATAATTCACAGATTTGCCAAACTTTGCGGTGGAGAGTATTGAGTTCAACAACAGACCTCGTGTTTTTTACTGCAATGAGAAATACTACAAAATTGTAAGTGGTAATTTTATGTTATATTCTAAAAGAGGACATTATTCTGAAGTTATTTATTTGCAAATTTTTAATTTTTAAATTCATTTAGTATTTTTAAATAATTTTTGTAAATCGAAAAATGACGTCACGGTCGTCTTATGCATGTATACAACTGCAAAGGAAAAAGTTACCAACCGTGACGTCATTTATCGACTTTAAAAATTAATTAAAAATAATTAATAACTCAAAAATGACAAATTTGCATATCTTTCGATTCAAGCTTCTTTTAGAATACGTATGTTTTTTTTAACTTCCTCATAGTCATCATACTCATCATGAAAAAACTTACAAAACAGCTTCTATATTATGCTAGATTACATCCTATAATGTACCTGCATGAAAATCAACATTGATTTGACCAGAACAATTGAATTTAAATTTAATCACTCACGGAAAGAATAAATTACGTAATTTATGCTGTATTTATGTCATTATAGTTTATAGTGCTAAAATTTAGAATAACATAAATAATTATGCTATTCAACATAATATTTATGCTATGTAACATAGCAATTGAGAAGTATAGCATACATAATGTTGTATTGAACAAATTGTGCTGAAAATGGGCAATCATAATAATTATTATACGTATTTATTTTTGTCTGTGTAGTATGTAACAGCTATCTTATCTCCTCTGCTGCGAATATTACGTCACAGATAGCCTGTTTTCTGATTGGCTGTTTTTTCAGAAAAATAAATTAAATAATTGCCTTCTTTCAAAAAAGAATATTGTATAAAAAAATACATAGTAATTATTTACATTTCTGGTTTAAGCTTGCAGGCTTGTCTAGTCAACTTTTAAATCTAGCCGCAACAGACAATAATAATAATAAAATATAACAAAAAATTATCCACCTGTTTTATATATTAAAGGAATAGACCAGAGAAAAACATAAGCGTCTATATCACAAAACACTTGGTGGGATTTACATAAATAACATTAGTTTGTCTCAAAATCCAACAGTAGCCCCGTAGCAGTCATCAGAAATTTCGATTTATGCAACCCGCACAACATTTTCATACAATTTTTTGCATGTTTCTGACGTCATAAACATGAATTTTCACGCAAATTGCATACTTTACAGTTTTTTCACGCTCTCTCGTGGGGCCTCATTAACATTTAGGTAAAAATTGTCATCAGTTTTGAAGATCCCATTTCGAGTTTATTTATTAAAAAGCACATGTTGTTTTGTGGTCTATGGCTTTAACTATAATAATAAACGAAGTTAAAAAATTACTAAGGTTTATATATATGTAAATATAATTAAATAATCATTTTTACATTAAAGAACGTAGACGGAAAAAAAAAGTATTTGAAAGGGCAAAGGTTAAGCCTGGCAGCCTTCAATTTTAATTATAATAAAAAATCTTTATTGCATTTATTTGTTTACAAAAAAATAAAGCTTTTCTTCTTTTTTTCTTATTTTTTTTTTCAAAACGTATATAAGTACACGAAAAAAAAATACTACTATACCAATAGCAAGTACTGTATACATATAGTTCCCCTGTAAATTAACCTGGAACAACCTGGAATAAGTATTGATATACTACAAGGACAAAAATAATTACGTTATTATTATGCAGCAACATTTATGCATCACATCATAATTTATGCTATGGTACAGTGATTATACAACATAGCATAATAGTTTAGATGTTCAGCATAATTACTCATATGTTATTACAAAATATATTGTGCTCTATATGATATAGATGGTGTTATTAAATGCAGCATAAATTACGTAATTCATTTTTTACGTGTACAATAATACCTAAAACAGGTAAAGCATACTATAATATAGTTGTGTCTCACTTAGATTAGGAAACAATACTTGTTCCAGATTAATATTTACCTATTAATATTTTTACACAATATTTATGTATACCTCAAATTAGTATTTAGTATTTTTTTTCCCCTCGTGTTTCATACACACTGGCCAATACAAGATCGTTCCCGCCAAAAGCTATATCCAGGGTGATAACCCAATCAGAGAGCGTGTTATAAACCTACCAGCCAATCACAGTTGACTTTACATAGTTAATTACACTGTATCCGCTCGAACTAGTATTGGGAGAAGTGTAAATTTAATCTATATTATTAAGACAAGGAACAGAGAAAAGACACACAGACATATATTTTAGTAAGAAATATATTTTATTGTTTTTGTTCTAATATAAAATACATTATTTTCATGATGTATATTAGTGAGTAGTTATTATAGTTCTATACACGACCAGGTGCAGTCCGCTACTAAAACTGCAGTCTACAAACAAACACAAATCACTGCTGGGCTGGGTTGAGGGGGCTATCAAATTACACACTTAATATTTTAGTATTGTATGCAGCTAAAACTAAAGAAGAAGAAGAAGAAAAAGGAAAAAAAAAAAAAAAAAAAAAAAAAAAAGGCGTTTCTTCTCAAGTAGTTTTTATTTATACCAATTTTAGTGTTGCACTTAAAGTCACTTGAGTGTTAAATTTTAAAAAAATTAGTGCAAATTTAATTCTAACAATCATAAATTTTCTAATATATAATGATATTCGTAAACCTTGTTCCCTTGATCCAAAAAATGCGCAATTTCCATATAAAAAGCATTGGGTGATCTTCATTTTTGGAGCACAAAAAAAAAAAAAAAAAAAAAAAAAAAAAAAAAAAAAAGTATAAGGGTACGAGCACCATTAACATTACATAATATAAATTATTACTTCAAAGTAGTTCAATTTTATCATCACAGAAATATTAAGTCTGCAATTTTTAAAAAATGATACAGTTTATTTCTTTTCATTTAGATTGAATATCAATATTACCTGCACATGTATATTTGGACAATAGCTGCTTTTGTAAAAGTACAAAAAAAAAAAAAAAAAAAAAAAAAAAGACGTTTTGAATACGGAAATCCCGTGATGTTGGAAGTGGGAGAAAAATCACGCCTTTAGCAAGCTAGACCTGAGCCACCTCCCACTTTAATATTACATGGCTTACTTTCCGGTACTTCCGATTCCCATTTTTGTACCTTGACATAAGCACCCAGTATTAAGGCTGCATCAACAAATTTCGTGTGTCGTTTGTCATTTTTATGGAGCGCAAAGATTTACTTTTGGTATGAAGCATTAAACTTGACAAATAACGTACAAAATGTGTTTTTGCTGCACCTTACATTATACACGAACAAAAATAAAATCCGTAATAATTATGCTATCTCAATGCCGCAACATTTATGCATAATAACATCATAATTTATACTACTATATTGTGTAGTGATTATGCTACATAGCAACAGTTCAAATGTTCAGTATAATTACTTATGTTATTGCAATACATATTATGTTGCTCTACAACTAAGGAATTATTCAATGCAGCATAAATTACGTAATTTAATTCTCGTGCGTGTATCTGCAGTAATAACATTGAGAAGAAACATTTGAAGTCAAAATATTTCACGTCTTTGAAGTCACTTTTTGTTGTAGTTTTTATCATTGAACGTGATTGAATGCAGGGGGTGTAGGGGGAGGGGGAGGGGAAGAGGGTGAGAAAGTTGTGAGGATATTTATCTAAGTGGAAGTGAAGTTAAGCAGGCGAACTCACGTACTGCATAGTCTGAGAGAGAGAGAGAGAGAGAGAGAGAGAGAGAGAGAGAGTACTAAAATCACTGCAAAATCTTGCAATTCAACAATTATTAAATTACTGCGTACCAAATTCTTTCTAGATTTTCAAATCGCAAATAATTAAATTTTCAATACAAAAAAAAATCACATTATTTGAAATTAAAAATTGAGATTATTAGATTTTTTGATATTGCAATCCAATCCAATTATATTAGGAAAGTCAAAGAATGTAAATGGCATAGCCAATCTTCTTAATTCTTTTGTATAAGAGTAAACTTTGAGCACGTAGTAATGTTATAATTAATTAACTGACAGTACGTAGCAATTTTGGCGTGTACACTTAAATAACAGAAAATACTGGAGGCAAAAAATTCAATAAAATTTATTATATATATAAAAAAAAAAAAAAATTTAATTAAAAAAAAAAATAAAAAAAAAATAGCATGACTCCTAAACAGAAGTTATCGGTATAGTATAAAAATTCTTAAAACTGTTGTACGACTTATAAAACTTGTAAAAGTATGTCTATAGTATTCTTGAATATCCGGGGGGAGTTTTCTCAAAAATTGCAAAAATTACAGAAGACGAAGAAGAAAAAAAAGTTAAATTAGAGGGCCTTTAGCTTACCTGTGTGATTTATTTTTAATTAAAAGAGAGAGGGATAGAGGTAGTAATTAGTGCAAATAATAAATTGTAGTTATGTGTAAGATATTGACCTACGTGAGCTTACCTGCATGCCCTCAAGTACAACAATGTAAACACAACAATGTGCAAGGGGAAACACCAAAGTACATTACTTTAATGTAACAATAATTGTGTGACTGCATATTGCGGTTTGAAGTGAAATAACTGTGAGCCGCTGCGGCAGTAATTTTTATCATTTGTTTCAACCTTATGGAAATATTAATAAATAAATATTTAGATTTTTTTTTAAAGTTTACCTATGACGTCATAGTTATAAAAAAAAAATGATGAGCACTGCTCTCAAAAATTTGTTTGTTCCATTTTCATTACAATACGTCATATTTAAAACAGGCCAACTTTTAATAATTATTTTAAAATACTCTTCCACAAGGATTTAAAAGCTTAAAAAAAAAAAAAAAAAAAAAAAAAACGAAAAAATCAAATAAGCCAATGAAAACTTACGTTCAATCAGACCATACAATACAATTTTTATGTTTTGGCCTATTAAAAAAATTGATTTTAATTCAAATAAATGCAGCCAGAAATACATAATATCTTCATACATAAGTTAATTATCTATATCCACCAAGTGAGGTTAGAGATAGATCTTAATATAATATATTTTTATTTTCTAAAAACTAAATTTTTACATGTATTGCATAACAATTTATAAATGTTTTTTTTTTTTTTTATTTAAAATCTTTAATTTAATTTTAGAATTTATTAATATTATTAGTAATTTGAAACAATTGTCATTTATACATTTATTTTTTTATTTTTCATTCTCACAAAATTTATATTTATTTTAATATATAGTTAATAAAATAAAATTTTATGATATAAGTTTTTTTTTTGACATCAATAGAGAGCTACATTTATATTATATGACACAATTCACATATCAAAATAAAAATATTCATTATTTATTCATTAAAACATCTTAATTGAGTTAGGCTTGCTTATTACATATCAAGAAAACAACTTTTAAAATTAAATTATATATAAAAAAAACATAAAATATTATCTTTATAATATATATTTTTAGTAAAAAATGAAATAAAAGTTTATTTTTATTATATTTTTTTGTTCAGTCAAGATAAAAAAAAAAGCAATAATTTTTTAATGAAAACATTTTAGAAGAGAATTAAAGATGATTTATGGTCATGGCACACCTGTTTAATTAACATATTGAGAGAGAGTGAGAGAGAGAGAGAGAGAGAGAGAGAGAGAGAAAGTATATTAAATATGTTCCTTCTAAAGTAATAGTTTTTGAAGTCTCAAATTACGAAATTATATAAAAAAATAAATACGAAATAATTTTGCTAGCAAAATTTAAGGAACCTTAATTTATTACTTATAACATATTTTATGCTACAATGTATTATGCTACCTTACTAAGTTGAAACAGCATAAATAATATTGTACAATTTATTAGTTATGCTATGTAGGATACTTATTATGCAGTATAGCACAAATTATGTTGTATTGAATTAATGTTGCTGAAAATGGGTTATATAGCATAATTATTACGTTTTTTTTTATCTGCGGCGTGCAATATTTTTTTTATCATTGTATTATATTTATGATAAAAAAATACACAAAAAAAAAAGCTAAAAGAAGTTAAAAAAAAAAAAAAAATACAGGAGTAAAAATGTACTATACACATACAAATATGAACACATAATAATTATGCTAGCTCAATTCAGCAATATTTATGCATAACAAAATAACTTATGCTATATTGTATAATGATTATACTACATATAATTTACGATGTCAAGCATAGCTATTTATGTTATTACAAAATAACAACATTTGTGCTCTACAATATATACTAATTATTGAATATAGCGTGAATTACGTGATTTATTTTCCCGTGTATAGTTAACTTATCCTCCTTGTTTAACTTTGCTAAAAACCTTAGTAGAACTATTTTGTCACATGTAAAATCAACAATTTTAGTTTTGACAAAATTAATCTGGTAGAAATAGAATAAAGCAATATTTTGTTAATTAAGTTAAAATTTAATTAATAATAGGACGCAAAGTTCAACTATTCAAGTGTCTCGACTGACTAGAAATAATACCGCAATAGTTTGACAACTTCAGTATACCAAGTATATTTCTATAAGGTTTCTATGCAGAGAGAAAAATCTGCTACATTTCAACAATAGTTAATTATTACAAAATATTATAAATTATTTATTGTATAATAACTGCTACACGAACAGAAATAACTACGTAATATTTCTGCTAGCTCATTTTCTTCACAATTTGTTCAATACAACATAATCTATGATTTCTATGTTACATAGCATAAATATTATGTTGTACAGCATAATTATTTGTTATTCTAATTTAACAACATTTATGTTACAATGACATAAATGCAGCATAAATTACCTTGTTTATTATTTTCGTGTACATAGCATAAATAACTGAAAATTTATGTTGTTCAAAATCAGCATTATTTATGCTATTATAATGACATAAATGCAGCATAATTTACAAAATTGATCATTTACGTGTGCTTTTAAAATTTGGAAGAAAAATACATAAAAATAAATAAATAATAAATTATGTTTTTATGCTGCTTTTTTTATTATAGCATAAACATTAATAAATTGGAACAGCATAAATATTATTATGTCCATACAACATACTATTTATAATAATATGTACGATAATTATTATGCAGTATAGAATAAATTATGTTATAATGAATGAAATGAATACTGAAAATAGAGTTACATAGTTATTGAGTTTTTATTTTTATACGTGTTGATATTTTAATCAAAAAATTTAAAATTTTCCTGGCTTTTTTTTTTTTAAACTTTTACCATTACTTTTTACAAAGAGATTATAACTATATACTCACAACGCTTTATTCTTTTGGTCATAGCATACTTTAAAATATTATAAAATGTCAATAGATAAATATTTTCTCAGTGTATATTTTTAATAAATTTTAGATTTATTTTATTTTAGCTTTTTGAATCTTTAATAATATATGTAACGGAATTTCAAAAAAATAAAAGAAAAAGAAAAGGTATATAAACTGTGGACTATTGAAAAAAAGATATTGAATATCTTTCTTTCTTTTCTTTCATTTCAAGTATAAGATTACCCTTGAGGTATTTGAGACTAAAAACTAAATTCTTTAGAGGTTTTACATTGAATAAGATTCGATCAATAATATACATATATACGTACGGTACAATATAAAATAAGATATCGCGGGAGGATTTCTAACATAACTTTCTTTAATTAAATATAGAGTCGACGCCATATTTTAGCACTAAATAACATAGGTAAATATTGGAATATGAGTCCTTTTGCCAGTTTTTGAGAGCTGCTAGTAGGGTAAATTAGGTTTTTAAGTAGTAATAAAAATAATAACAATTACAAAAAAAAAAACAAAAAAAAAAAATCGATTTCCTAACGAAAATAGCTACAAAAGACGTTTATCCAATATGCTGATTAATGTTATTCATTGCTTTAGTATGGCGCGAAGCGCATTATTTCCGCGCTTTTTTATACTCTTTCTCTTTCTTAAGGCGTTGAAACATAAAGAGGAAAGTATGAAAAAAATTAACGATAATGACCGCTATAACATCCGACCCTAATGTAAGACAAAAATTAATGAAGTATAAAACATTTAATTAATTTATTAAGACATTATTTTCTCTCTCTCTTTCTCTCATTAAGAGTGTTTTTTTTTCTCTCTCTCTGTGCCATTAAGAGACAATTAACAATTTTTACTGCATCGTCCTGGCATAAATTTGAAAGTAAAATTCATGTTTGTTTTTTTAAATAAGCGTCAAAATTCAATGAACTTGTAACATGAAAGATTGTTTCATAAGTTAATAGAAGGAGGAGAATACTTAAAACCATAGACTACATGAAACTTCATTTTTTTTTTAATAATTACATACAAATTGGGATCTACAAAACTGATAACAATTTTTACCAGAATGTAAATGTGGCCCCACAAGAGAGCGTGAAAATACTGTAAATTATGCTGTTTGAGCGACAAATCCAATTTTTGAAGTAAGAAACAGGTAAAAATTAGTACGAAATATAGATAACAGTGATAGATTTTCTAATTACTGCTAGTTAAAGGCGTAGAACACCTTGAACAAAAAAGTTGCGTAATATCCTAACAAACCTGAAAATCAACGTTGATTTGGCCAGAGTCATTGTTTACTAATTTATTTTCCATTCACAA
This sequence comes from Ecdyonurus torrentis, assembly GCA_949318235.1. Lineage (NCBI taxonomy): Eukaryota > Metazoa > Arthropoda > Insecta > Ephemeroptera > Heptageniidae > Ecdyonurus > Ecdyonurus torrentis. The sequence continues at coordinate 49,281,311 of OX439129.1, forward strand.
ATTGCCGCTGCCGGTCACTGACGTCACAGCTCGCCTGGTTCACGCGCAAGTAAACCGGGCGAGCTGTGACGTCAGTGACCGGCAGCAGCATTTTGTGAATAGAAAATAAATTAGAAATCAATGACTCCGGCCAAATCAACGTTGATTTTCAAGTTTGTTAGGATATGACGCAACTTTTTTGTTCAAGGTGTTCTACGCCTTTAAATTAATGTTATTTATGTAAGTCCCATCAAGTGTTTTGTGATGTTAATGATTGTTTTCTAATGGTCTATGCCTTTAAAAAAAATTACAATACATAAAAAATTAGTATTTTTGTTAAGAATTTTGAAAAAAAAAATCAATTCAAATAATAAAAAAATAAAGCTTTATCTGAAAATGCAATAAAATTTCTATTTTAACACCTAATACAGTAAAAAAAAGTCTATTTCAGTAACTGTCTGACAGTCAGTTTTTATACATCTATTTCTTGTATTTAAAGTTAAATATTTTCAAAGTTATGTCAGAATACGAAGAAAGCAGTAAAAAAAATGTAAAACGTCAAAGAGAGAAAAAAGTTGAAAATAAATTGCATTTGAGTTCCGAGATCAGAAATTGTATTTCAAACAAGATATAAAAAGTTTTTATACATATAATCTTATTTTACATTAAATATATAAAGCAAGATATACACGTGCATGCAAACTTTAGCAAACTATTTTATAAATAAATGCACTTTTAATTACAAAATAATCTTTGTTAATGTTAATAAATTATAATAAAGAGAACTAAAGAGGAAAAAAACAAAACACGTTTGCAAACAGTTTCACTTGCTCGAGATTAAAATCTTTTCATCTCTTTATAGTTTTTTAACATTGTGTATTTTTTATATAAAAAATACACGAAGAAAAGGAGAGAAAAAAATCTCATTTTCATAGCAACATTTTATACTCATACAACAAGATAATTTATGCTATAATGCATATCATAATTATTTTACGAATTGTTGTATAGCGTAATTATTTATGCTGATCTAAATACAATTTTAAAAAGGATAGTATGTTGTTTAGAATAAAATGTAATTAAAAAAAATCATTTTTGCGCTTTTTACTTTAGTTTGAGTAAAAACACAAATTTTCCAAGTTTCATATTTTCAAAGAGATGAAAAGTAGAAAAATGAAACAAACGTATTTTGTATACATACAGTAAGTATTTTACAAAGTATGGTCCCACAGTAGATGATACAGTAGTGCATCTCCTATACTGAGAATGTCAGATCAATGCGCGCCATAATTCCGACTGGGTGAAGCGGGCTGAACTACACGCGTAACGTTACTTCAGTTACTTTTAGTTCAGCCCGCTTCACCCAGTCGGAATTATGGCGCGTTTTTTGATCTGACATTCCCAGTATAGGAGATGGACTACTGTATCATCTACTGTGGTATGGTCCCTATATTTATAGAAACACACATATTTGAAATTAGAAAGCTAATAAATACAAGGAGCAAAACAAAGTCATTTAATAAAAAAATCATTTACGGCACAGAAAAAGTATTAAATAATAAAATTTAGTAATTATTTCGTTATTTTATTTCCATGTTCCAGCACCACTTTTTGAGTAATGCCACAGCCTTTAAGGTCGAGAAAAAAAAAATTAAATTTGATGATATTTTCAATCTGACCTCAGCATTTTACTGACATGACCTTGAAACATGTCCTATCCTAGCACAAGGTCAAAAGATAAAATATCACCAATTAATATCTAAGATACTAACATACAAAGATAGCGACACGATCATTTTTCTTTGTTATAGCAATGTAAAATTACATGTCTTCCAGGTCTTAAACTAAACTCTTAAATTTATTTAGCTCTTAAATTCCAAAATCGGGCAGATCTGCATGTGCAAAACATTAAACCTAGTGTATTTCAAGGCACCAATAGCATTCCAGAAGAGGCTATTTTGAGGAACCAATCAGAGCGAGCAAAAGAGCCATACAAGTGTTTATGTTCCCTGATTAATGCCTCAGAATATCCTCTTCTTGGCTGCTATTGGTGCCTGGAAATAAAGAGATGTAGGGTTATTATTTTGCACCTGCAAGTTTGCCTAAAACATGGAGATGAAACTTCTCTGTTAAAGTTCTCTAGGGTATAAAGTAACATAGTGGCGGCCAAATTAAGTAGCTTCTAATCTTTAATAATATAGGACCAAATTTGTGCCACTATCTTGTAAGTATGTTGTAATATCTTAGTCTAGTATTTTGTCCTGTGAAATCATAGATGTCAAACATGAAGAATTGTCACTTGAATGCCTCGCTTGACGAGACATCTATATTTGTGCTGTGTTAACACGAACAGTTCACTTTTACCATACGTGACACTACACTTCTTGACCGCACACTTATAATTTACTTTAGAATATTTGACTTACACAATATATAGAGCATTAGAAACAATGTCTGATTTAATATGTTTGTATTAGAGAGAGTTGACAACTTGGCACTAACAAAAGACTTGCACGAACTGACGTTTAGTGAGAACATAAACAAACTGAGAGGACCGCAATACTAACTCAAAGTGCTACAAAGTGTCGTACTGTCTTCATTAAACAACATGCTTTCTTACGAGGCAATGAAGCAGCTATACAAATTGTTCTTTTTACTGACATTTTTTTCTGTAGCTTTCTGAGCTTCAAAACTTTTGTTTTCGTAAATTTTTAGCGTTTTGGTATTTTTGTACAATTAACTAAAAATTCAGGGGAAAAAAAAAAAAAAAAAAGCTTTGAGACTCAGTAAGCTACAGGAAAAAGTACAGTATTTAGAAATTTTTTTACTTAAATTATAGCTGCTTCATTCCCCCAAGAAAATGAAGACAGTAAGACAAGGTAGCTAGCAATTTGTTAGTATTGTAGCCAGTTTGTTTATTTCCTCACTATTGGTACTAATGCAAGTCTTGTACTGTACATCAAGCAAGCTACAATCCAAGTCTCGCTAATTAACAAGGCAAAGTCTAGCGGAACTGAGGTGGTGGTCCGATACACACGTCACTGGTGACGAGCGGAGTTTCCGAGTCTCAGCTACCACCATTAGTGAGATTGGCCTGCAGCTCAGGGTCCTTAGTGATCTCATCAATGGTTGCTATGGTTACGAACTTCAGCTTCTTCTTCTTACCACATTTAGTTTTCAAGTCTGCGTCAGGGTAAGAGCCAGGTGTGAAACTTAAGTCTCCATTATCATCAAGTAAGATAGCGGGATTCTCAAAGATTGCCTCTCTCTCGGAGTTTCCTTGAATACGCTCTTCTTCGTGAGTGTAGTAGTGCGCCGCGTGACGATTGTACGCGACAGCGGCGACCGCTACTGCAGCGAGGAGCAAGAGAACTGCGATAGCCGCAGCCGTGGCGGCTGCAAGAAGCCCCAGTCGTGGCAACATTCCCTCTGTCACTTCGCCGTCATTGTCGCCGCCGTAACCCGCGATACTACCTCCCGTGGTGCACCACTCCAAGCTAGAGGGGTCGAGAGACGCGAGGCGACGTCCTGCCAGTGATCTGGGCGTGGCACACCGCAAGCACGCTACGTTGAACTCTGATTCACAAGAGAGATCCGGCTGCAACTTGACGAAGCGCTGAATCCAGTCTAACAGCGGCCCAATATTACATTGATCGCATGACCACGGGTTGTCTTGTAAGTTAACACTGACACCACCAGCACCACGAGAGGTCACGGCCATGACCTCACCACCTGACCTAGTCGAAACATCTGACTTCTCAAGTCTGGTCACGAGACGAGCGTCTAGTCCACGGAACTTGTTAGCTGACAAGTCCAAGTCTCTGAGTCCTTCAATAGGAGCTAAGATCTGGTGGGGGAATTGAGTGAAGTAGTTGCCAGACAAGTTGAGAGCCGCGAGATGTTCGTGAAACACGAAGATACCTAGAGGTAGCTTGGAGATCCCCATGTCTGCAAGGTTTAACTCTCGTAGTTTGAGGACAGCTTGCAGTGCAGACTTAAGCTTCTCTGCTGGGATCAAGTTGCCACTCAAGGTCAAAGTACGTAGAGGGTCACTTACTGGGGTCAAGATTGCCGCCTCAATATCGTCAATTTTATTGTAGCTGATGTCCAGCTCTCGTAACGACGTGGCGTTAACGAAGGCGTTAGTCGTCACTTTAGCAATCCTATTCCTGGACAAAGAGAGCTTGCGCAAGTTAGGGGTGCTCGCGCCGAATGTCTTGTCCAGCACCACAGACAGCTGATTGCCGTCTAAGTACAAAACTTGCAGACGACGTAGTTCTGAGAATTCATCTCCCGCCAGAAATTTAAACGTATTCTCAGAGAGGTCAAGAAACTCAAGTCCTGGTACGACGCGATACAGAAGTGTGTTAATATTGGAGAGACCACAAGCACGACATTTCAATACACGGAGTTCCTGAATATCCTTGAATACCTCAGGATTGAGTTCCATAAGCGGGTTTTGCGACAGATCCAAGGTTTGAAGTTTCCCTAGCTTAAGAAAGACTCTAGGTACGAGCTCTTGCAAGCTGTTTCTAGCCAGAGTTAACACTTGAAGCTCAGGCATATACATGAACGTATTACTAGGCATGGACTCAATCCAGTTGTCATCTAGGTGAAGCTTTTTCAGCTCAATCAAACCTCGGAAATGTTCACTCAAGATCTGACTGATCTCATTCTGAGTCAAGTCAAGCAAGATCAAGTTCTTCAGACCCCAGAATGAATGTCCACCTATGGCGGGAACTTTTGACCTCGAGATGGTAAGTTCCTGTAGTTTCTCGAGATGTCTGAAGATGGGGCCAATGGTGAGATTATTGTAACGTCCCTCTGGAGCCGTGATCACCAAAACCTCGGTCTGTGTGTTGAGAGAAGATGAAGGCAAAGCTTGCGTCATCTCTCCCTCACCACATATCACCTGGTACCTGCCCGTGGTGTCGAGAGAACACGAGCACAGCTCTGGGCAAGTGGACACGGCGTTGCCGGCATAGGCAGCTAGCAGACTGCCGCACTGAAGCAGCAATAATATGCACTGGGGGAACCACATCTGAAACATATACACAAATGACATTAGACTTCGTTCTGCAAAATTTTTCACACATATTGAATTTTAAAATCATCAGATGATATGTTTTTTCTTTGTTAAGAATATCTGCTTATAGAACAATGTCTACGTTATATGGCCTTCATAATTATGTAATAATGATAATGATAAAAAAAAAACAAATGTGTGTTCAAATACACAAAATAAAGTTAATAATCATTAATCAATATATATTATTATATATTATAATATAAATTATTAAAGAAAGACGCTATTAGGGCTTTATTCTATGTTTTAAATAAACATTTGTCATTTTAAAGTCTCAAATGTTAAAACAGGACCAATTTTTTTTTTTAAGTGAGGTTTACACATGAAAAATGTCCATCTCACTGTTACAGCTAACCATGGTTAGGATTAAATATTGAATTCAACTAATTTTATTTTATGATACTTTATATATTCACGATTTTAATTTTTAATCTCTATGGTACTCAATTTTATGTCTATGTATTATAGTTTGATGTATGTAATACGAATGTTTAGTGACTAGCAGTTAGTTTTCTATGTGTATAAAACAAAATCGCATTTTAATCCACAAAGCGTAACAGAGCATAATAAAATTTTGTATGTATAGCATAATTATTTATGCTATTCCAATTAAGCAACTTTTATGCTATAATGACATAAAAGTAGCCCCATATGTAATTTATTTCTCTAATATGTATGTGCCATATTATATGCATTATTATTAAAAAAAAAAAAAATAAAAAAAAATAAAAATAAATATTGCTTTGAGTATCGTAGTACGCAGTACCTCTTTAAAACTTGTTTATTCATAAATGTTTATTTATACGTTATATTTTTGAGGGGTCAACATAGACTTGTATATTTAATCAACGCTAAAATATAAGTCTGTTTGAATTTTCACGTAAATGTCGGAATAAATATGTAAATATTATTTTATTTATTTGGTACTCAAATAATATACAACTCTAGTTTTGCTCATATATTTACTAATTTATTAGAGAGAGAGAGAGAGAGAGAGAGAGAGAGAGAGAGAGAGAGAGAGAGAGAGAGAGAGAGATGAAAGAGAGAGAAAGAGAAAAGAGAGTACAGAGTGAGAATAAGAGAGAGAGAGAGAGAGAGAGAACGTTCAAATGCGATAAATAAAAATAGTTTAGCCATATACAAAAACGAGTCAGTGTTAAATCAATAGAGAAAATAATATAAAGTAATTTTTAAATAAATACAGCAACAAAAACCATGTAAATACATGTAAATACATGTATATTTACTGTACAGTACATAGTGTTTGTATGTACAAAATTTATTAGCATATAACGTAATGTAATATATTAATTAGAGAAAAATATACTTTATTATTATTAACTCGGTAAATAAAATACATAGATTTAAATATGTTTTAATTAAAAATTATTTTAATAAAGTAAATAATGATAAAATGATGGACGTACTTTTTTTTTAATTTAAATAATTTCTCATCTAAATAACATTCAAGTAATAATTAATCTGATTTTAATAAATAAATTTCAAATTGAACATATTTACATTATATATATTTTTTTATTTAATTTAATTACATGTTTATATACACGTTTTTGTTCTTTATTTAAGTAAATAATAAAAACTCACTTTATAGTAAAATAAACTTATACTGTATACATATTAAAAAAATAAATAATATATATATTTTTTTATAACAAATAATAAAATTATTACTTTGATTTCAATAAGAGAGATAAATTTAATATGTTTTTTCAGTTGAGATTTAATAAAATATTATTAGCAAATAACTTTTTTTATTTTTATTTTTGCTCATAAAATTTGTAGATATATCTGATGAAAATGTTGCTTTTATATCTGTATAATATATAGAGCGGAGATGAGAAAATCTTTAAATGAAATACTGAAATCTTTGAATAAAAAAACATCTATATAATATAAGATGCTGAGAGAGAGAGAGAAAGAATAGAGAAATTTTATATATATATATATATATATATATATATATATATATATATATATATATATATATATATATATATATATATATATACGTACATTTTATTAACATGATAAACCGTTCACCTTGCCTAACGTTGGCTCAGTTATTTTGCTATAAGGTAAGTTATGGAGTGTTAACCAGGACTGGTTATTTGATATTTTATGAGCACTAAACATCTCTCTCTCTCTCTCTCTCTCTCTCTCTCTCTCTCTCTCTCTCTCTCTCTCTCTCTCTCTCTACTATATATTTCACGTTAGGGTAATCACAAGACACACATCTTCTCATCTTTTTGCAAAATTTCTCACCTTGAAAGAAAAAAAGGTGCGATTAAGTTTTTGTTGACATCTTAAATAGATGTATTAATATGAAAGTGTATTTAGTACGAGAAAATTAAATTTCAATACTTTAACTGCGGTCGTTTTTTTTAATGATTCTCTTGCAATATTTTGGCAAAAAAAAAAGTAGTAAAAATATTATAAAATACTATTTTACTTAACATTTTTCGTTCTATAACTGAAGTAGTTTTTGAAATGGGTCACTTCCTAACGTACCAATACTGGGGTGAAACATGCCCAAATTTGAGTTTGTCACAGAAAAATTTATTTAAAAGATTATGTTATTTTTCAATAGTATTTCTCTTTCATACATTGTCCAACATTGTCATTCATACATTGCAATGAAAATTATTAATTTTTTTTAAATAATGCATTTAAATGCCATTATTCAGTAAATTTTATGACGCAATGATTGTACTTATATATTGAAATATATATATATAATCTAACTTGTACCTCAGGAAAAAAAAAAAAAAAAAAAAAAAAACGTGTTAAAAAGGAAAAATGATTTTTCGCTGTAAAATTGACTATAATTATATAAAAAGCATGTATTGATAATAGTATACGTATAATGATATACTATGTACTGTACATACGTCATATAGCCATGTTACCTGGGTCAGTAAACAGGTCATGTGCTGCTTTTAATTAATTTTGTTTGTTAGTGCCTGCTTTATGTCTCAGAGACTGAAATACAAACCACAAATTATTTTTAAATTAAAATTTGTATTAAATATTTTTGTCTTTGATACTCCAGTAATAATATTATTAAAAATATTTTAAAGTTAAGAATATTTGCTTTTTAGTAACAAACATAAACTAATAGAAGTTAAAGCCATAGACCACATAAAACAAAATGTGCTTTTTAATATAAATAAACACGAAATGGGATCTTCAAAACTGTTGACAATTTTTACCAGAATGTTAATGTAGCTCCACGAGAGAGCGTGAAAATACTGTAAAGTATGCAATTTGCGTAACTATTCATGTTTATGACGTCAGAAACATGCAAAAATTAGTATGAACATGTTATGCAGGTTGCATAAATCGAAATTTTCTGATCACTGCTACGGGGCTACAGTTGGGTTTTGAAACAAACTAAAGTTATTTATGTAAGTCCCATCAAGTGTTTTGTGATATAAAATGCTTATGTTTTTCTCTGGTCTATTCTAGAGTACTCTAGTCTATTCCTTTAATATCGGTAAGGCATGCGAGAAGATTGTCCGTTAATTTCCTATATTTTATCATTGTAGAAATCATTTTTAAAGTTGTTGTTGTGTTAATAAAATTTCACTAATGTGAAAAACAAGCATCATTCAATAAGCTATATTTTACAACACAGTTAAAATAAATGTATAGTAAATTATGTTGTACAGCAGAATAACTATGTTACATTTATGACCGATACGAAAAAATATTAAAAAAAAAAAAAAAAAAAAAAGTTATAATACAAATAAAGAACAATTTTTGTTATTAATGTGATTGACATTAATTATACGACGTCACATTGGTGCACAAAATTAACTGGTGAGAGAGCGTATTATCATAGTGGTAATATTTATATAATACATTATTCCTATTTATACTATATAGGGTGTACGAAGTAATAATATGTATGAATGAAGCAACGAATGAAAGTGCAAAATGAAGTGTAGTTATACGCGTGATTGCATGATTTAATCATTTAATCGCAGCACGTTTTTTTTCTTATAATAATAACACCGCAAATTACCATTCAAAGTTTTTGAATGGTAAAATATAATATGACAAACATTTGTGTATCTAAATGTGATTTAAATAAATGATGTTTTGATTATAAATTGATATTTTCTCTTTACATAGTGGAAATATTATTTAAATATTTAATAGCAAGTTATTTTGTATAAAGATGAATTTTTAGATTAATTTATATCATTGTATAAGCTGAAACTATAACTGTGCTTTGTTTTTGTACATGGGTTTTAAATCAAGATATATACTGTATGTGAGAGAGAGAGAGAGAGAGAGAGAGAGAGAGAGATATCGATGTTGTAGCTGAAATAAGGTGTATCTTGTTTGTTATCACGGCAACCAAAATGACTATCTCGTTTTTTGTCACGTACTGCAAGCAAAATGTGTAATTTGGGTGCCATCTACATTACGTTTGGAAACGAGTTACATAATTTGCTTCCCGTGACAAAATATGAGATACACATTTTGCTTCTGCTGATAAAATACGAGATACACATTTTGCTTCTGCTGATAAAATACGAGATACACATTTGCCTCTGCTGATAAAATACATTTTGCTTCGCGCTATAAAAAACGAGATACACATTTTGCTTCTGCTGATAAAAAACGAGTTACACATTTTGCTTCACGCTACAAAAAAAAAACGAGATACATCTTGCTTCACGTGTCAAAAAATGAGATACACATATTTTCCGCCACAACACCGATATTCAGAGTAAAGTAGGAGAGAGAGAGAGAGAGAGAGAGAGAGAGAGAGAGAGAGAATGTATAGAGATACAGAGAGAGAGAGAGAAAGATAAATTGTATATTTATTGTTAATACAAAAAAGCGCGCATCACTTGATAAATATAAATAATGAACATCGCAGTTTGTAATTAAGATCTTGCTTTGATTTAAATGACTTATTAATGTTATGAAATATTATGACAAAATATCTCATTTATTGTTCCAACATTTCTACACAATATATATTTTGTGTCTCTTATTGTTTTGTCGTAAATAGAAACTGCTACACTAAGAATACAAACTAGTAGACGCTTGTAATTTAAAATACTAAACATTGTCTCTAAACATTGAGGCTTCTACATCAAATTATAATGCATAGAGAGTACCAAAAATTATACAAAATGCGATACATATGATTAAGGGGGTAGGGGACCGTCGTCAGCCATTAGACTCAAACTTTTCTCGTCAAAAAAATCTGAAATTTTGCAAAATGATACTTCAGCGTGAGACAATTTCAAATATATAAAATTTTTGGGTCACCGTGTAAATTAATGTTATATCATTTTTTGAAAATTTAAGCCCGTAAGGCCCAATGTTAATTTCAATAATTTTTTTTTTTTTTCGGGATGGTCAAATATCATGAAGTTTTTATCACGGCTAGGTGTAACCCTTAGCTACACAATGACACCAAATTTAGACCCAAAACACTTCTATAGTTTTTGAGATATAAGGTCGGTACCCTACTCCCTTCAATATATAAAATATTTTCTATCTGCTAGTACATGGATACTGTCTACTTTATACTGAAATAGGTAACATGTAACGAATAAATTACGTAACTCATACTGTATTTATTTCATAAATGTAAATAATTGGAATAACATAAATAATTATGCTATTTAACATAATGTTCACTCAAAAAGTGTGCATTACTTGAGTTACGAATCCTAACTTATTTGAGATAAATACTTTTCAGTTATTATGAGCAGCTAAAATAATGCATTTTAGCAAATTATTAACAATAGCTAATTTAAATTGTTCTTAGTTTTTTGTATGACTATTTTAAGTTAAATTAGTTACTGGTAATAACTTGTTAAAATGCATTTTTTTAGCTGCCTATAATAGCTCAAAAGTGTTTATCTCAAATAAGTTAGTAATCGTAAATGCAGTAATGCACCCTTTTTGTAAGTGTTTATGTGACGTTACTATAGTTTTTATGCAATGGAGCATAAAAAATGCTGTATTGATAAAAATAATTCAATTTTGTCCATGTAGAGAGTTTACTCTAATATTGACAGAAAGCCCATGTATCTTTTGTATGCTATAGCGTTGACACTATATAGCCTCTACAAGATTGGATATTTAGTTATTTAGTGAAAATACACTCGTACTGTGACGTATTACAATCAGTGAATTTCATTAAATATTTAATCTGGGTAAAGACTAGTAATAGATTGTATGTGTATGTGTATGTGTGTGTGTGTGTGTGTGTGTGTATGTGTGTGTGTGTGTGTGTGTGTGTGTGTGTATGTGTGTGTGTGTGTGTGTGTGTGTGTGTGTGTGTGTGTGTGTGTGTGTGTGAGAGAGAGAGAGAGAGAGAGAGAGAGAGAGAGAGAGAGAGAAGCATAGTGATTCCCGATAACTGAAAAATGCCGCCTGTGCTCTGATAATTAACGATTGCTAATTAACCGATTGATCTCCAACACACACACACACACACACACACACTCACCCACCCACCCAACCACCCACAAGTGTTTCAAAGAAATTATTTCACATCAAACTTCATTAATAACCAAAAACTTTGATTATTATAAAATAACAATTAAATGTAAAACTGTACTAATTTTAATGAGAACCAATTAAAACTTTACAATTATTTGTCTTTCAATTTAATTTTCTTTTCATTATTTTAATTAAACATTTTTTATATTAATTAATAAAAAAAAAAAAGTTTAAAATATTTTTCTCTATAATATAATAATAATGAAAGCACTTAGATCAATTAATTTATTGGTTCTTGTGAGCAAGTTGTTTTGATTGGACAATGCCAATCAATTTTAAGTAATTAATTAATTAACAGAGAGTTTTTTTTATCTTTGTATATTATTGGAAATCAATTGTTTTTATGTCCATTGTTGTAAAGTAGGTTGCAAAGAACAGTATGGAAACAATGAAACATGCTAACAATTTAATTTACTTGTTTTCTTTTATAAACTGCATTATATGTTAAATAACTACACTTAAAAAAAGATTGTGTATATTGTCATGTCATTGTTTTATGACTAAAAAAAAAAAAAAAAAAATCTTTAAATATTTTTTAGGGTTGTATTCAGATGGCTTGTATCTCAAAATCTATCAAGATAATTCCAAACTTTATGATGACATTTGAAAGTTAATAGTAACTGTTACCTAAGATAAAATTTCAGAGCCCGATGACCATCAGATTTAAGAGAGAAAATAATTATTGAAATTAACATGGCCTCTTATGGGAATGCAACTTCAAAAAAATCTAAATTTAAAATCTAGCATGGTAACCCCACATTTATTATTTTTAATTTTTTACATTTTTGAAGAAACCTACTGTGCAAAATTTCAGATTTTTCTATCTTTACAGCTTTTTAGTCCAACCCCTCATTGGCTGAAAACACCCTCTGACGTAACTTAATCCTATGTTTTAAAAATACATTGAGTTAGATTAGAAAACAGGTTATTATTAAGACTTAAGTATAGCCAGTTCAAAGTAATCCTGGTGACAAGCTGATTTCAATGAATTGACTACTGAAGCTGTTAGCATCAATCAATCAATATTAAAATACAAATTGATCCTGGACACAAGTTATCCTGTGTTTTAGAAAAAAACATTTAGCTACACTAGAATAAATATGTACACTGAGAAAACATTTGTATAGTGACATTGTTTTATGACAGAAAAAAAAAGAAGAAGAAAAAAACAAAAAAAACAAAAAAAAAAAAAAACAAAAAACAAGCAGCTACATGAGCATGGAGTATTACTTTGAACGTTGTGAATATGCCACAGTAAACAAAAATTAATTTAAAAAATATAAACTGCTGTATTACTCTATCTATATAAGTGTTAATTATATAATTAGTGAGTAATTGCCAACAATGAACATTAATTAACTTGCCCTCACTGACCACATTATAAAAAAAAACAAAAAAACAATCGAGTCTAGCATCAATTAATTTTATTTGCTCCACAATATGGCAGTTAAATTACATTAAATTTATTTATAAATGTTTTATAATTGAATCAAAAGTACTTATTTAATTGACATGTTTATGTGAGACAGATAAAAATTTAAACTTTGACTTAATGGAGAGGAGGTCAATGAATTGTGAGTCAAATGTTAGTCATATTTGGGATTGTAAAGTAAAAAAATTAAATATAGTACAGAACACTTGAAAAAGAAATGTCTACTCTCAAATGTAAAGCCTCTTTAGACCCCGGCTTTTAAAAAAAAAAAGTTATTTCATTCTCGTAAATTTTAACCACGTTTTTGTGCGACTTTTATAATGACAAAAATATGTTTCTTTTGTTATGTTTTCTTACTATTGCGGACCCCATACCCACTCTAGAATGCTCAAAATAGCTTTAAAAATCGCGTAAATTCAGGGGCGTTTTCTGGTTCAACTTTTGTATTTTTATCTTAATTTTTTTTTCTATTTTTTCTTATTAAATTATCTGATGTTCACTGTATTGTATAGTGTGTATGCATTCTTGTTAAAGTCGACGCCATGTTGGATAACTCAATAACATGGGTGGCATAGGAAAAAAATCATTTTGCCAGTTTAAAAACACTATGCAATATTTTTGAGAGCATTGATGCTGTAAATATGTTGCATTAGTATCTCAAGTGTGTGAGAAAAATAAGAAATAACAAAAAAATAACCAATTTCCCAAAGAAAATGGGCTTAAATGAAGTTTGTCCTATGCTGAGCAATGTTATGCGCTACTCCAGTATGGCCTCCAAGCGCAATAAATATGACGTCATCCGCATACACCCTATACTGGGACTGAAGAGGATAGAGAGTACCTGGACAAAAGTTCCCGAACGGGGCAGCGGCGGCCGCTGCGTTTTCTCATAAAGATAACATACAGTAGTGCGCTTGCGGGTTGCCTATATGCAAATCGTTCGGGAACTTTTGGCCAGAGCTGTACATACATACATTACGTGTATTTTTTCTAAATAGTAAATATTCAATATTGTAGAGGCTAGTGTCGATGTAAGTATGAAGAGTATACAAAATGTTCGTGGGTTCTCCGTAAACATTACAGTATTCCATGCACTATTGGCAGTAAGTAAAAACTTTCTTTGGTAGAGTGCGTAAATATTTTAATTTATATAATCTCTAGCATTGAATTTTAATAAAACTCTCTATGCATTACAGTTATTTGTATACATTTATTTGCATGTCATATTGGATCACTAAATAACATGTGCCGGTATGGGAAAATAACATATTTTGCCAGTTTTAAAATACTTAGCAATATTTTTGAGAGCATTGATGCTGTTAATAGGTTGAAATAGGTTTTCAAATATGCAAGGAAAATAATAATAACAAAAAATTAACAAATTTCCTTTAAAACCATGTTTGCCCTATGCTGAGCAATGTTATTCATTGCTCCACTATGGCGTCGAAGCGCATTCAGTATGACGTCATGTGGATACACCTTTTATAGTTTGATGTATGAATATTTAGAGACAATGATAATGTTGTAAGTAGCAGTTAGTTTTTTAAGTGTAGTACGCATGATAATAATGACAAAACACTGCATGGTGCGATATTTTGTGATCAAATTGCCACTTTGCAAAGTTGTACAAGACTAGGCTGTCGTGTCACGTGACCTCATGGGAACAACCGTCAACAATATTTAAATATTTTTTCTTTTCTCCTCATTAGCATTTTTACAAAAACTTAATCTTTCTTTGTCGTTCTCAATTCTCCTGGCCTTTCTTGTCTTTTATGTTTTAACAAAAATTATTTTCTTTTTCTTTTTAAACAAGCTTGCACAATAATATTAAATAATAATAATAATAAAATGAAAGAAAAAAGTTAGTAGAAAATAAAAGTAATTTTAAAAAGTTAATGTTTCTTACGAAAAAAAAAAAGGGTAATAATTTTTGTCTCCAAAGACAAAAAAAAAAAAAGAAAAAGAAAAAAGAAAAGGTAAATTAAGTTTAAGAAGCAAGGAACGTGTATTATTTCATTTACATTTTCATAGAACAGTAAATTACACATTTAAATAAAAACGGATTCTACTTCTTCTTTTTTTTTTTTTTTTTCTTTTTCTCCAAAATTAAAAAAAACTAAAAATGCGTAAATAATAAAATAATAATTAAAAAAAGGAAGATTAAAGTCTTTAAATGAATTCTAATTTTTGATTGTTTTTGTTTCTTTTGAGTTGTCAATTGACAACTTTTAATATTCAAATTTCTTGCAAATGTTCAAATTTTAACTGGAGGTTAATTATGAAAAAATTAAGAATTATTTAAAAATAACACGTTGCTATTGATAAACAACACCTTTTTCGTGCTGAAAATTAAATAACTGCGGAATGATATCAACATGTCCTAATAAGAATGAAAAGGAAAACCGTCCAAGTCGAAAATTTTCAGGAAGAAAAAGTCAAACAATAAAAAAAAGAAGAAGAAGAAGAAGAAGAAGAAAAAAAAAAAAGTTTCATTCATCGTCAATCTTCTGATCTTCTGCAATTTAAATACTTTGTCATCTTCTAAACCCCTGAAAATTTACAAGTTGGACATTTTTCCTTGCCATTCTTATAAGGCACATGTTGGTATCATTCCGATAAAGTTTGTTATTTTTTAGCTTGAAAATGTTGCTTTTTATCCACAATAAGTTAATAACGTGTTATTTTTAAATAATTCGATCGTAATTTTTTCCTAGCCTCCAGCCTAACAATGCTAATAAATATAAAAATAGGACAATTTGTTTTGTATGATGTCATTCTGAGACGACATTCAATACAAAATGTTGTGCTTGTTGCATTTTATACATCCTGGCCAATACAAGATCACAGATTTTTTCAACCGGATGCACCCCATTTTCTCAATCAATTTTATATAGATTGCTTATTTTTACTCAAAATGCGGAAAAGGAAGTGACCGGAAAAGGAAACCACGTGACGGTAAAAGTGGGAGAAGAGTTGGTGCCAGCAGCAAACTAGGCCTGAGCTACCTCCCACTTTTACCGTCACGTGGTTTCCTCTTCCGGTACTTCCTTTTCCGCATTTTGAGTAAACATAAGCAATCATAGATAAACACAAAATTTTTACAGGTGACATGAATGCAATATTGAAGGATACACGTGAAATGTTGTCCTTTTTTATAACTTGATTAGAATCTGAGAAAAGTAGGTGGTTCCGGAATAGAAAAACCTCTCATCTTGTTTTTGGAGTGGGTTTATGACTTTTTACAAACGGGTTTTGTGACAAATTTATATAATTTAGTAGTCCCATATCGTCATTTGAAAAATAAAAAGGCAAAAGAGATGTTTTTCATTGATACATTTTCATTTGATGTGCGCGCCGTTCTGTCGGTCACTCGAAATCAATGTTTTTATAACAACCAACGACGTAATTATTTCAGATCAATAAATTGAGATTAAAATAATAAAATACAACAAAATAAAATCAAGACATAACAAAAATTACAGCAATAAAAATTTGATATCATGGCAAAGCTATTTAAATATATTTATTACTTAATGATCTTTCAAGAATTCTATATAATTCAAATTTATTTTATTTTTGGACCTTTTTATTTATTTTTTTATTGTTTACCATACAATTATAACACGGAAAGAAAAAAAAAAGAGCACAATTTATACTACATTTAATTGAAATATCATAAATGTTATATTACAGTAAATAAATAATTATTATGCTGTACAACATAATATTTATGCTATATAGTATAGTTACATAATAGCATGAATTATGTTGTTTTTAAATAAAAAAAAAATGTTGAAATATATAGCATATTACAATATTATGTGCTTATTTTAAGCAATGTGCGTAGCAATATTTAATTAAATTGTAAGGTAATTACTGTTCTAATTAACAATTTAAGAGACGTATTAATATATTTTGATTTATCAAGACAAAAAATAATGACGCTAAAAAGGAATTAAATTTAAAAAATAATTTTATGTCAACGCACTGAAAAAAGAAATTACGTAATTTATGCTGTATTGAACAATAATTACTGTATTGTGGAGCATAAATGTTGCTATTTTGTAATAACATAAGTAATTATGCTGATCATCGTAAACATTGTGCGTGCATAATCTCTATACAACATTATAGCATAAATTATGTTGTTATGTTGCAGCATTGAGTTATATAGCAAAATTAAAATGAAAAAAAAAAAAAAAAAAAATGGGGTTATTTTATTACTTATTCTAAAAGAAGACTCTGAATCGATAGATATGCAAATTTCTAATTTTTAAGTTAATTAGATATTTTTAATTAAATTTTAAATGTCGTGAAATAACGTCATGGTCGGTTAACTTTTCCTCCACACGTATAAGTTATACCGACCGTAGTTTTTCATTTTCAAAAATCAATGAAAAATACAAAAAAATTGAAATTATTGTATAAATCAATTCTGACCAGTATTCTTTTTTAGAATATAAAATAAAATAGCCCCCTTAATTAATTAATTTATTTGTTTGTTTATTACCTCATTATTAAATATTTAATTTTGTCCATGTATATATCAGACATTGCAATCAATAAATACTTCTTATTATATTAAAATATACTACAAGTCATATGAAGAGGTGATATCACCACTCACCCCTTGCATGTAAACTTGATGTTTCTTTATGTACCCCCCCTCCTCCTATCTTGTGATTCACCCCCCTCTGTAGAATAAAGAAAAGACGCGCAGCTATAGCTCGCGGTAAATCATTCTCAATTCAGATTTATTTTTGTACATTGTTGTGTTATGAAAAGTTCTTTGTGTTTTACAATTGAGTCCAATCTTGTCCCCCTCATTGCAACTCACAAAATAGCACTACACTTACACGGAGAGAAAAAGTGTGTAAAGTTATTCTATAATATCTATGTCAATTATTACTTGACTGTATTATGAATTTTTCAGTATCTAGTGTTCAATTTTTTGTTTAATAATTTCTACATTATATTGCTAATAAAAATATAAGGATAACAATTTTTTTGTTCAGTTTTAATAATATAAGTTGTTTGCATTCATATAAAAATCAACGCCATATGTAAGCACTAAATAACATGGACTGCTATATGGGAAAATTACACACATTTGGCAAGTTTAAAAATACCCAAGTAATACTTTTGAGAGCATTGATGCTGTTAACAAGTTGAATTAGATTTTTCAAGCAGTGACAAAAATTCTGATAACAAAGAATTAACTAATTTACCAAAGAAAATAGCAAACATCTTTGTTTGTCTTATGCTGAGCAATGTTATTCATTGCTCCTGTATGGTGTTGAAGCGCATTCAGTATGACGTCATGCGCAATATACACTTATTTATAGAAAATTGAAAGTTTTATAATAGTATAGGATGGTCACAATGCCTTAATAAAATTTATTTATTATATTTACTATTAAGCAATCTTTATGAGCAAAAATTTATTTTTATTTAACATACATACGAGTGTATTTAATATTTTGTATAAGTTATGTTTTGTATTATAATAATGTTAAAATATAAAAAATATTGTAATGAGGTTTTAAAATTAGGATAGTAAATTATTGTGAGTATATTTTTAAAGTTATATTATTGTATAATATACTGTATATATCACATACTTGATTTTAATTTTTATGTTCCCCAATATGTAAGACTATAAAGTAGTTAAAATAGATGCAATAAAATTTATGCCATTGTAATAAAAGAAATAAACAAAGATTTATACTGCGTTTATGTAATATAGCATAAACTTTAATAGCATATAAGTACGTTTTTGAAGTGTCAACTGACGAAAATAAATACGTAATAATTATGCAAGAATTATTTCAGAAACATAATTTATGCTTTACTTTATCATAATTTATGTTAAATAGCATAACAAGTATATTTATGCTGTTCTAAAAATGCCAAATTTTTATGCAAATTAACATACATATAGCATAAATTACGTAATTAATTTTGTACGTCGTAAATAAATACGTAATAATTATGCTATAGCTCAATGCAGCAACATAACATCATAATTTATGCTATATTGATAATACTACATAGCATAATTACTTATGTTATTACAAAATAGCCACCTTTGTACTCTACAATTTAGCAATTATGCCATGCAGCATCAATGACGAACTTTATTTTATCCGTGTACAACATATTTGATACTTACAGCAAAGTAATTATTTAATATAGCATAAATTATGTTAAAGTTAGATACTGTTGCAATATATCTATATCTATTTTTTTGTCCGTGTAACGTTGGGCCTGATGTAGTTAA
Organism: Ecdyonurus torrentis; assembly: GCA_949318235.1. Classification (NCBI taxonomy): domain Eukaryota; kingdom Metazoa; phylum Arthropoda; class Insecta; order Ephemeroptera; family Heptageniidae; genus Ecdyonurus; species Ecdyonurus torrentis. Next base: position 49,300,643 of record OX439129.1, read on the forward strand.
ATATGCTGGGCTATAAAATGTGGATTAAAATCTTCTTTATTTATTTTATTTGCGCCGAGTGTTGAAAGGGACATTTTGATAAAAGCCGCGATTGATGTAGAGCCCCCCCGGTGTGAGATCTAACGAACTGTCCCAAATCTAGTAACCAAATCAACGTTCAACCTCATCTGGATTAAATATATATAGTTAAGAAAAACTTTGCTTATGTAAATTACATTTATATAAACTGTACACTTAAAAAACAAATGTCTACGTATTTAAATGAAATCCATTTATTATATAATATAAGCAAGAATCTATACACTGAAACTGGTAATATCAGTACATATGATATATATACCAGTGATATATGGTTACTATGCCTAAACATTATAAAACTTTGTTGTTGTTGTTGTTGTTGTTGTATGAAGCATGGTGAAAATAAATAAATAAATTAGTAAATGCTCTGTACCACTAGTAGTGACTAGTGAATAAACATTTTAAATATTTAATCTCTAGAATATAATTTTAGACACTTTTACGGAAATAATAATAATAATAAATAATTAATTTGCCCTACATTCGTATGTCTTTAAATAGCATATATTATGTTAAATTAGAACAACATAAATAATTATCTTATACGACATAATATTTATATTTTTATTGTATAAAATACTTACAATATATAGCATAAATTATGTTGTACAATGAACAAATGTTTATGCATTTTTAACTATAATTTAACTATAATTTTTAAGCATAATTTTATTACGCGTATACGCACAAAAAAAAACAAAAAAAAAAACATAATAATTATGCTAGCTCAATACAGTATAATTTATGCATAACATCATAATTTATGCTATAATGGCTATAATGCATATTATACTATATATAGCATAATAGTAAAGTTGTTTCGCATATTTGCTTATGTTATTATAAAATAGCAACATGTGTGCTCTACTATTATATAATGCAGCATAAATTAAGTAATTTATTTTTTCCGTGTGCGGTAAAATAAATCAATCAATCAATAATACAGTTGAAGTCACTAATTGCTATGTAAACACCAGGGCGGTGCGTGAGTGAAATATTCGCAATATTTTGTGGTTTACGTTTGTAACCCCATTAAGCAACACTTTTAATATCAACTAAATATTCATGGAGTCGAGGAATTTCAGCATTTTTTTTTTTTTTTTTTAAATTAGTGAACTTGGTATATGTTTTGACTAAAAAAATAATAAATCAAATTCTTTGATAAACTTTATGATTTACCAAATCAGCCAGTTTTTATTTATTTATTTTTGTTTTAATATTATTGTAACAGATAATAAAAATTTATTAATACCGCGTGTAAAATATTCAGCATATATTTTTTTAAATATAAAACAGTGCTCACAATAAGCTTTTTCTAATTGGAACCATTAATTATTATTTAATCAAAATAACATGCATTCTTATTGAGCTCACTTAAAAGCTTATATTGTGAACAAGTCATACCACATAAGTGATGATGGAAAATTTATATATTATTATTTTTATTAGCTTAATACACGTTAAAGTGTATTCTTTTTTATTTAAATATTTTTGAACTAAATGCAATAATTTTCACAAAAATTAATAATAAAAAAAAAAAAAACTAAAAATTACTATTTCTAAGGATAAGAATTGAGTGTACCATTGAATCTGGCTACTGTACCTAAAAATTACTATGTACCACATGTAGCACTAGTACCTATTGTTAGTGTGAGTAATTTTTTTTATAGCAATAGACCAGAAGAAAACAAGCATTTATATCACAAAACACTTGATGGGATTTACATAAATAACTTTAGTTTGTCTCAAAACCCAACTGTAGCTCCGTAGCAGTGATCAGAAAATTTCAATTTATGCAACCCGCACAACATTTTTTTTACTAATTTTTGCATGTTTCTGACGTCATAAACATAAATAATCACGCAAATTGCATACTTTACTGTATTTTCACGCTCTCTCGTGGGGCTATATTTACCTTCTGGTAAAAATTGTCATCAGTTTTGAAAATCCCATTTTTTGTTTATTCATTAAAAAGTACATGTTGTTTAATGTGGTCTATGACTTTAAATATTTAATCTCTAGTATTGACTAGGTAACCTCTATATACACATAATAGATTGATGAATAAACATGAATGGTTAGAGACAATGTTTAGTAAGTAGCAGTTAGTTTTCAAAGTGTATATCAAACTTATCTTTCTATTTAATGACATTAACAAATCCAAATTTTGTTATTTTTCTGGCTTACAATACAATTTTGTTGTTTTTTGTCAAATTAAGTGACTAAAATATGACTTTAAAAGTTTAAAATAAATTTTATTAAATGTTAAATGAAAATAAATGCGAGACAAAAAAAAAAAAAAAAAAAAAAAAAAAAAAAAAAAAAAAAAAGAGGTAATTTATTTGGCAATAAGAATGCTGCGCAAACACAATATAAAGGTGTCCATGTATAGTGCAGTACAACTGCGGTGATAATACTACACTGAGAAAATGAACTATTAGTCACTAAAAATTCAAATTCAAAATCATTTCTTTCTCCTACAATCAGTATACAAAACATACATACATGCATATAGGTTAGCATTTATAAAACACATCGAAACAATCGTAAAACTAAACAAAACTATAAAAGCAAATTTAAATTGACACTTTTAACACGACAATTTTAAATAACGTAATTTATGCTGCAATTATGTCATTATAGCATTAATGATGTTAAATTAGAACAAGATAAATAGTTATGCTATACAACATAGTATTTATACTTTGTAACATAGTTATTGTGAAGTATAGCATAGATTATGCTGAATTGAACAAAGTATTCTGGAAAATGAGCTAACATTTTTATTTTTCTACGTTTACGTATAGAAATAATATTCATTATTTAACCATTAAATAATTAAAATTATACATAAATTTTATTGAAATGCTTTTTTTTTATTATTTTTATTTTTTTTAAATTTTGTGTCAAATTAAATTTACTAAACTTTGTCTTTATGATTCACAGAGATAAAAATAAATACGTAATAATTATGCTAGCTCATGTTAAGCACAATTTATTTAGTACAACATAATTTAAGCTATACTGTATACGAACTAGGTTTAAGTGCATAAATATTATGTTGTACAACATAATATTTATATTGTATTAAATTAGCATAATTTATGACCTAAATGTAGCATAAATTACGTAATTTATTCTTTCCGTTAATAGATTTAAATTATTAAAGTTTAGAGACAATGTTATGTTATTAGAGTAAAAAAATTATTTTGATAAACACATACTAAAATCCTAAATGAAAATGTGCTGGACTGGAATTAATTAAATATGAACATCTGAAAACAAAGTTTTAAGGTAGTTGGGTTAATGTATGATAATATTTTATTTATGTTTAGTTTGTATAGTTTCAAGATTTGACGAGGCGAATCTATAACATATATGATGTGATGTTACTGGAAACTTGCTATGTCTAATAAAATAAATAAAGAATTAGAGAGTACCCTAAATTTAATACCAACACTCTAAAAAAAAAAAAAAAAATTGCATTACTTAAGTTACGAGTAACTAACTTATTTAAGATATACACTTTTAAGTTATTATGAGTAGCTAAAATAATGTATTTTAACAAATTATTAACAATAACTATTTTTACTTAAAAAACAACAACTTAAAACAATTATTTTTAATAACATGCTAAAAGGCATTATTTTAGCTACTCGTAGTAACTTAATAGTGATTAATATAAGTTAGTATTCGTAACTATAAAGTAATCGAAAGTAATGCACCCCTTTTTTTTTATAGGGAAAGCTCAAACATTTAAAATATTAACTCACTACCAATAGTGCATAGGTACTAGTGCTAAATGTGGTACAGATTATACTCTAATGTTTAGCTATAGTAGCCATACTATATCACTGGTACAGTCGGAACATTGAATGATTGAGTGTCGACAAAGCGCGGCAAATATGTGCAGTCCGAGTGGTTCCTGCCTAAAATGGCGGCATGGCGGTTGGCGCCAATTTTTTTTCTTTTTAAATATCACACGGTGCGGCAGATTCAGACTTCATCTAAATCGTCTAGTACTTGAATTAAAGGATATAATAGTGCATTACATTCTAGAGTTATGAAACTTGGTACACTTGCAGTTAACACCCAGCCTATGATTTTCATGGGCTGAGCCACCCGGGGTACCCAACCCTTGCACCCCTGGAGACCCTTGAAGTATGATTTAATTTGTTATGCCTAAACTATGGGTTTTAGCAAAAAATGCTTGAAACAAAAGTTGTTCAGCATACCTTTTCATATGCCCATGAATTTTTTCAAAATGCTATGTTGCCGCATTTGCCAACAGTGTTGCCGAATATAGCTCACCATATCCATATAATATAATGTAAAATGAACTTTTTTTTTTTTTTTTTTTAATATGCAGTTTATATTTTTGATATTTTGATGTAAAATGCATTTAAACGAGTAGTAATATTATTTAATACACAATTTAATGATTACAAAATTAATTATTTGATTTAAAAAAATAAAGAAAGAAACTTTTAACCTTTATAAATATAAGTGCATTTGACAGTACGTTAAACCCGTATAAATATAGGTTTTCAGTTACTCCTGTGCTGTAAACATGCACGTAATTTTTAAAACATAATATCAACATGTTAAGGAACAACATTTAGGGGTAAGCCATCCTCAGGGGTCAACCCTGTGACCCTGAAAAAATCGCAAAGTGTACACATTTAACAAAAACTCTTACTTTATTTTGGCATTTTATTGATATTTAGTGACTTTGGCGTGAGAAATGAGCACTAAAAGGGTTGACCCTTGAGAATTAAGGACTCAAACACCTTAAATATTTTTAAAGTACCCAGTTATCAATTTTTTGGGGCTGAGACCATTCAGGACTATAGACATTTAAAGACCCTGGTTCCTGGTCACCTTAAATCAGACAAGGAACCAGGGTCTTTAAGTGTCTATAGTCCTGAAGGGTCTCAGCCCCAAAAAAATTGATAACTGGGTACTTTAAAAATATTTAAGGTGTTTGAGTCCTTAATTCTCAAGGGTCAACCCTTTTAGTGCTCATTTCTCACGCCAAAGTCACTAAATATCAATAAAATGCCAAAATAAAGTAAGAGTTTTTGTTAAATGTGTACACTTTGCGATTTTTTCAGGGTCACAGGGTTGACCCCTGAGGATGGCTTACCCCTAAATGTTGTTCCTTAACATGTTGATATTATATTTTAAAAATTACGTGCATGTTTACAGCACAGGAGTAACTGAAAACCTATATTTATACGGGTTTAACGTATACTGTCAAATGCACTTATATTTATAAAGGTTAAAAGTTTCTTTCTTTCTTTATTTTTTTAAATCAAATAATTAATTTTGTAATCATTAAATTGTGTATTAAATAATATTACTGCTAGTTTAAATGCATTTTACATCAAAATATCAAAAATATAAACTGCATATTAAAAAAAAAAAAGAAAAAAAAGTTCATTTTACATTATATTATGGATATGGTGAGCTACATTCGGCAACACTGTTGGCAAATGCGGCAACATAGCATTTTGAAAAAATTCATGGGCATATGAAAAGGTATGCTGAACAACTTTTGTTTCAAGCATTTTTTGCTAAAACCCATAGTTTAGGCATAACAAATTAAATCATACTTCAAGGGTCTCCAGGGGTGCAAGGGTTGGGTACCCCGGGTGCGTATTTTTACATGCCCCTTGATTTCGGCACCTTATACAATTTCTTCGTATTTCATTTGATTTCTGAGTCAAAATTTTTGCTGGAAGTGTGGGTTATATATTATTAAAGTATTGCACATTAATTATAACTACTATTCTATACATTTTTGAGAGTTATTATTCATTTAAAAGTATAATAAATTTTAATAAATTTGTTTAATTTACCATAAGTGACTTCGCGCGTTGCGCAACTGATGTTCATGTTTTTTATTGCCACTTTTTTTGAAAATATGATAATGCATGAGTTTCTGAATAAGTTTTGCTTCATTTTGAGTTTGCATAGGCATATATATTAAAGTAAAACCATGCTTTCAAGAGATGAAAGCAAATATTTAATTATGAATTATATGTTACTAGTTTTAATAACTTTTAAATACTAGAAGTTTAAAATATTGTGCGATTAAAATATAGCAACAACAATTAACCTACAGACAACAGCTCTTACTGTATGAGAAGAACAATCGCTAGAATTCGAAACAAAAATGAAACAACCAAAAAGATTAAATAGTGCGCAAATAATAATAGCGTTCATAACAGCAAATAATTAATAAAATATACTAAATAATTTTTTTTAGACGAAGGAAAAAATGGCACCTTTTATACCATTATTATAGCCTCTTTTCTTTCTTTCTCTTTATATTGCAATTTTTTATTATTGTATTGATATACTAGAAACTGAAAGAAAAAACTATATTATCAAAGTTTTTTTTAAGCCAATTAATAAATTACTGTTCTTTCGATCTAAATTGAGGAAATTACAAATTAATGAAAATAATTTTGATTATTTTAATACCTTACAAAATCATGATAGAAAAATATAATTTATTAGAATTGTTTACCATTTTTTTAGCCCAAATTAAAAATAATATAACGACAAAAAAGAGGTGAATATTTTAATCTCTGTATTCTATTTTAAGTTCGTAACGTTAACATTTTATAAATTATTTACATTCTCGAAATTTATGGAATTTGTTTTTTAATTTTTTAAATTGAAAGTATAAAGATAAAAATATGATTAATAGTGTATTAATTTAAAAAAATCTTGTCATTTTACTGTAAGTTTTTAGTAATTAATACCTCCATACACTGTTTTTGATCAACAAGGGCAACAAAATATCATACAATAATTAAACTAGGCCATTTTTAAACAATTTTTCCAATAAGTATCATAATCAATATTGTGCTTCATTTACTGTTTAATAACAATAATTCAAAATTACAAAATATGAATCTTATATTATTGTGCAGCATAATTTTTTTCTCAACTTTTGCAATGACTTAGCTATAATGGCATAAATACATCAGAAATTACGTATTTAACTATTTTTTGAATATACAGTCAAATACATAAATTATATGAGTAATTGATAAAAAAATAAAATATTTCTCGAGCAAAAAAAAAAAAAAAAAAAAAAAAAAAAAACTAAATTTTAGTGCAAACAGAAGATTTTGGGACGAACTTGTTTATGTTACAAAATGTGTCTTCGTTCACTAGTTTTACTTTTATATTATAGATATTTTGAGTATATTAATTTGCATATAAAAATTGTCAAAATAAAACACACGGATATAATATTCACCTCTTTTTTGTCGTTATATTATTTTTAATTTGGGCTAAAAAAATGGTAAACAATTCCAATAAATTATATTTTTCTATCATGATTTTGTAAGGTATTAAAATAATCAAAATTATTTTCATTAATTTGTAATTTCCTCAATTTAGATCGAAAGAACAGTAATTTATTAATTAATTGGCTTAAAAAAAACTTTGATAATATAGTTTTTTCTTTCAGTTTCTAGTATATCAATACAATAATAAAAAATTGCAATATAAAGAGAAAGAAAGAAAAGAGGCTATAATAATGGTATAAAAGGTGCCATTTTTTCCTTCGTCTAAAAAAAATTATTTAGTATATTTTATTAATTATTTGCTGTTATGAACGCTATTATTATTTGCGCACTATTTAATCTTTTTGGTTGTTTCATTTTTGTTTCGAATTCTAGCGATTGTTCTTCTCATACAGTAAGATCTGTTGTCTGTAGGTTAATTGTTGTTGCTATATTTTAATCGCACAATATTTTAAACTTCTAGTATTTAAAAGTTATTAAAACTAGTAACATATAATTCATAATTAAATATTTGCTTTCATCTCTTGAAAGCATGGTTTTACTTTAATATATATGCCTATGCAAACTCAAAATGAAGCAAAACTTATTCAGAAACTCATGCATTATCATATTTTCAAAAAAAGTGGCAATAAAAAACATGAACATCAGTTGCGCAACGCGCGAAGTCACTTATGGTAGTTTAAACAAATTTATTAAAATTTATTATACTTTTAAATGAATAATAACTCTCAAAAATGTATAGAATAGTAGTTATAATTAATGTGCAATACTTTAATAATATATAACCCACACTTCCAGCAAAAATTTTGACTCAGAAATCAAATGAAATACGAAGAAATTGTATAAGGTGCCGAAATCAAGGGGCATGTAAAAATACGCACCCCGGGTGGCTCAGCCCATGAAAATCATAGGCTGGGTGTCAACTGCAAGTGTACCAAGTTTCATAACTCTAGAATGTAATGCACTATTATATCCTTTAATTCAAGTACTAGACGATTTAGATGAAGTCTGAATCTGCCGCACCGTGTGATATTTAAAAAGAAAAAAAATTGGCGCCAACCGCCATGCCGCCATTTTAGGCAGGAACCACTCGGACTGCACATATTTGCCGCGCTTTGTCGACACTCAATCATTCAATGTTCCGACTGTATACTTATCATACTATCGACACTATAGCCTCTAAAAGTTTGAATATATTTGGTGAAATACACACGTCACGTACAATCCAGCTATTTCGTATACAGGTACTCTCTATAGACCGGTTGCACTCATATTTAAGAGCCGCCATTTTGCTGGTCAGGAATACATAGGCCAGCATAGGAAAAACGTCATTTTTATTTTTTTAATAGCAAAAGAAGCCTTAAACCTTAATCAAAGACTTATTTCTTACTTCTAATAAGCTCGAAGAATATGAGAAAAGTTTGATCAGTTGAAATAAACTCTTTTTACGAGAAAATTTATAGGAGAAATGATGTTTCCCCTATGCTGGACAATGCATTAGGCACCACAAACATGGCGACAAAGCGCAAGGATGTGAAAGGGGTCTATAGAGAGTGAGTAGAGTATAGTTTTGTGAGTGTAGCTTACAGTTTACAATAATGCACAACACAACAAACTGCTAAAACTCTCACCCTATAAAAATAAAACATTAATCCCTAAAGACAGTACTGTACTATAGTTTATTCTTTTATATAGCTTTGTCATATAATGTAATGTATATACATACAACAGTAAGTATTTTTTATGTATATTTATGTATGCATACATTACCTTACATCATGTATATAGCACACCTAAATGTGGCAGCAAAAAAAAGTTGTAAATTTTTTTTTATGAAACTTATAGCACAAAGTAACAGGTAGGCAAATTATTATTTTTTTTTGTGTGTGTGCTTTAAATAAAAATTATTACGAGAATAAAATAAAAAAAGTCTTTTTATATATAAATGAAAATAAGTTGTATATAGCACACTACAGAATAAACAAAACAACGTGTGATTTAATATAGAAATGAGGTGAATCTCGGACTTGACGTGAAACACTATTCATGATTGACTGCATGCATGGCCTCGTGCAGACATCAATACAAGTAGCTGTCAAAACATCTCTACATAATATCAATGAGATGAGGTGAACCATTGACTTGACCTGGACCACTAGAACCGTGTGATAAACGCGTGTATTATCTTTAGCGAACAAAACGCAAAATAGATTGTAGAATATGAATATAAGAAAGAGCTAGAGAGAGAGAGAGAGAGAGAGAGAGAGAGAGAAAACACGCTCTGTCCACAATGGCATAAAGACAATATGTAAAAACTGAACTTCTAGAAAGTGATTTTGACAAAGAGGTCTACTTGAGTAAGTTTATTAGAAAAGATTTTTGATTTGTGATGTATAAAAGTGCTTGACAATTGAAATATAATAGAAAAATGGTTGTGGAACTTTTTGACCATACAAACACAAACCTACTTTTGTTTTAAAATTAACAAACTTTTGACTGCTTGAATATTTTACCTGGAAGAGAAGAGCTTCACTTTGCTTTTACACAAAAAGTAGTGGAAGAGAGGGAGAGGGAGAGGGAGAGGGAGAGAGAGAGAGAGAGAGAGAGAGAGCAAATACCAATACGCCGAAGTATACGTCAATAAACGTTGGAACGGCGTAACTTAAAATTAACTTAAAATTCTTATTTGTTAGATGAACACAAAAAGTTGTTTTCAAAGTTTATTTTTACAAAAGAGAAAATGATGTTTAATTTCAAAGAACGAAGAGAAGGGGAGATTTTCTCTAAAAAAAATACCATAAAAAAATACTAAGAAGCTCACATTTAAACGATCATGTTCTTTAGTATTTTAATTTGAAAATTTATATAATAAATAATTTTGTGATAAAAAATAAATAAGAGTTTGAAATGAGTTTAAAATTTTGACTCTCGATCAAGTTTTTGAGCAAACAAAAAGTTCTCAAATATTGAAATTTAGACTTTTGTAACAAGAGTAAAATAAATAAAATTTAATTTTGTTTAATATAAAATCAGCGAAAATTCTGTTTTTCAGCGAATTAGTGTTTTAACATGTTTTCCACTATATGTATTTTGTTCTCATAATAGATGTCGAGTTTTATGTTATAGTCAATGTTTGTTTATATGATAAGAGCACTCAAATATAACAACTTGCAAAAGTAAGGTAGTGAGAAAAACACTACATGGATTTTTTTTACGTAATTTATGCTGCATTGATTTATTCTTATATTGTAAAGCATAAATGTTGCTATTTTGTATTAAAGGCTTAAACAAGAAAACATATTTATATCACAAAACACTTGACGAAACTTACATATAAATAACATTAGTTTGTCTGAAAATCCAACTGTAGCGCCAAAACAGTGATCAGAAAATATCAATTTATGCAACCCGCAAAACAATTAATTTTTTCCTGTTTTTACGTCAGAAACAAAAATATTCAAGCAAATTGCATACTTTACAGTATTTTGACGCTCTCTTGTTGGGCCACATTTACTCCTGGTAAAAATTGTCATCGGTTCTAGAGATCATATTTTATGTTTGAACATTAAAAAAGAAAACATAATGTTGTTTTGTTTTCTATGGCTTTAAATATAAAGGCATGATAAACTTAGCAACAAACAAACAATGATCAACATACCTTATCACTCTTATCAGTTACCATCCACAAATTAGACATGAACACGTTGATTTTGTATTTATTATTAATTTGCATTCAAACGGTTTAGTTATCATTGATAGGCCCCTTTTGCTTCATCAGTCAATCAGAGTTCACTTACAAATTCAAAATAACGTGACGTCAGATCAATGATAAGTAAACCGTTAAAAAAAAAAAAAAAAAAAAATCATCGTGTTCATGACTTTTCTTATATGGATAATAAGGAGGTATTATTTAATTACTTTTCTAATATTATAAAAATTTATAAATGATTACAAAAGTAAATTTATTTATGCCTTTAATTATACTTTCTTCATTCACCAATAACTTCTATTGTCTTTATAAGTGATTTCCAATTAAATTGCGAGTCAGTAAACATGAGACGAGATTTAGTAGATATTATATCGTAGTAATAGCGAGAAATAGTGAGATAGAAAGTTTAATGCAAAAGATACGTTATCTAGATTATATTCAAAGTGGATAAACCCAATCTCTCTCTCTCTCTCTCTCTCTCTCTCTCTCTCTCTCTCTCTCTCTCTCTCTCTCTCTCTCTCTCTCTCTCTCTCTCTCTCTCTCTCTCTCTCTGAATACACTAAGAAAATAAATGTCTACTGACAGCGTACAGGTGAAGTACCTATAATATGCAATACTATAATTGTACTTGAGCATATTTTTCACTAAATATTTGTCAAACTGGTAGAGGCTATAGTGTCGATGTAAGTATGATAAGTATACCAGTGATATATGGCTACTATACCTATAAACATTAGTGTATGCTCTGTACCACATTTAGCACTAGTGTACGCATTGGTAGTGAGTAAAAATTTAAATATTTAATTAATGAATTTTAGTTACTCTCTCTCTCTCTCTATGCATTATGATGGAATGTATTAATGCTTAGAGACAATGATATTTACTAGGTAAATTATTATTATTCTCTATTAGTTTTTTCAGTGTATAGATTATATTGAAAATGGATAAACCGAATCTCTCTCTCACTCTCTCTGATAGATTAATTTTAACTTCGTGAACACTCTATAATATAACTCTGCTGTGGAGAGAGAGAGAGAGAGAGAGAGAGAGAGAGAGAGAGAGAGAGAGAGAGAGAGAGAGAGAGAGAGAGAGAAAAGACGATCAAGCGCGGAGAATGTATTTTACGACACGCGAGTGACTGAGTTGGCTTGGGTACGTAGCTGCAAAGATGATCGCAATAATGTGATTTCAATCCACGGTCATAAAATAGCAAGAAACTATATAGAAAACTAGAGAGATAAAAGCAAGCACAAAACTCATTTCACCGCTTATCTCTCTTTACTATATAGGCTAGGCCAATTTTCAAGCTTTGGAATTGCTTTTTTTGCAAATTTAAAATAAAGACGTTAAAAGTTCGGCCAACGATGGATTTAATTTGCAATAACAGAGAGAGAGAGAGAGAGAGTAATATATTTTTATTTATTTAATCAACATTTAATATTGATATTGACATTGACACGTAAGTTATGAAAATACTATTTGAAACAGAGTTTTAAAAAAAATTCTGTGTTTTCTTTTAAAATATAATGATGTTCGTAAAACCTTTTCCTTCTTGCTCTAAAAAAAAAAAAAAAAAAAAAAAAAAAAAAAAAAAAAAAAAAAAAAAAAAAAAAAAAAAACGCAATACCATTTAAAAAGCATTAGGTGATCGTCAATTTTTTTTTGTAGTTTTGAAGCACAAAAAGATTTCCGAACATCATTAATCCATCTTGTGAGAAGTAGCAAATAAGGAAATTAAATTAAATAAACATTAAATAAACTTATAAGAAAAGAAAATATTGAAATTACTGTAAGAATAACACATTGGGGGGGGGGGGGGGGGGAGGAGTAAAAAATGTACTTATAAACTTACTGAAGGAGTTTTAAAACATATTGACTTAAAAAAATACGAGAATGACTTTATTATACGAGAGAGAAAGAGAGAGACAGAGAGAGAACACGATGAGTTATTTTTTAAATTTTTATTTTATTAACACGCTACCTACACTTCTTCTTATCTCACCATCTCTATCATAAAAATTCCGAGAGAGAGAGAGAGAGAGAGAGAGAGAGAGAGAGAGAGAGAGAGAGAGAGAGAGAGGTGAATGAATGAGATGTATTATATAATGGTACGGACAGAAGCAGATTCACAACAAGTAAGCTTTATTAGTATACAAAACAACCTTGACTGCGACCATGCATCTCCCTAGAGGCTACTTAAAGGCATAGACCAGAAGAAAACATAAGCATTTACATCACAAAACACTTACTAACATTAGTTTGTCTCAAAATCCCGTAACAGTGATCAGAAAATTTCAATTTATGTAACCCGAACAACATTTTTATTTTAATATTTGCCTGTTTGTGACGTCATAAATCGGAATTGTCACGCAAATTGCATACTTTACAGTATTTTGACGCTCTTTTGTGGGCCCACATTTACATTGTACTAAAAATTGTCATCAGATCTAGAGATCCTGATTTTTTTTTTTTTTTTTTTTTTTGTTGTTGTTGCTTGGCGCATTGTGTTATTGAACTACACCAACCCCAAGCCCATTTAAGACATTGTGTTATCGACAGGTAAGGACTTTCCAATTAATGCAAAAGCACACATGGGTACTCATTAAAAAGGAAACGTTGTTTCATGTGGTCTATGCCTTTAAAGTTTATAGAAAACAGAGATGTGAATATGAATACAGTAAGATTGAGATATACAAAGGTGATTCAAGAGCTCCAGGTCCATACATGAACAAATGTAGCCATATTTGCTTCATTAAGTCCACTGTATGTATATATACATACCCACCCTTGTACTGTGAGAGATACGGTACAGTAAGTACAGGTGGAGATGTTAATTAGTCTTCGCATACAACTACCGTGTACCTAACTTATCATAATATTTGCACGTTTGTCTTGTACCTAATTCACTTACGTATTATATCTTGCAGGTAAACATAAAATTATCTTTGCGCATAAAAATAAAGCTTCTATACACTTTACAATTAAAAAAAAAAAAAAAAAAAAAACTTGGTTAGCTGGAGCTTCTGCTATGTAAAACAGGTGTGTAATGCTCCCGGTAGCCTGTACGTTGAAAATGGTACAGCTCATTCATTTTTTTTGGGGGTAAATTTGTAGTGTGTAGAATTTTCATCTTGACGCTAGTAAATCGACATACGTATACATAGGCCCATAGTGATAATATTCTGCTCTCTGTCTCTCTACACTGATGTGTGTTCACATTGTCCTCATAGTGTTTCTATGTTCCAAACCAAATGATATTTCACTTCAATGAGGCACTGGAGATGAATAAAATATTCTATAGCTCTGTTTACAAAGGAAATTGAATATTACTTGTGATAGTATGCTGCATTGTATTATGCTTCTTATAGAACTGATGAATTAGAAAAATAATTATGAAATAAAAAAATAATATTATTTATTTATTTTTTTTACTTAATTAGAACAAGTTTCAAGTATGTCTAGTAACCCTCATTTAATTTATTCCAGAATCAATGCAGTAGTTTTCTCAAATAATAATAATAATAATAATAAAGTGTTTCTCCCTATAAGAGTAATGTTAAATTGGGGGTTATTCAGTACCTTTTTCTAGCGAGCCTCTGATTGGTGTTATATTGTAAAACAAAAATGTTCTATTTTGTAATAACATAAGTAAGTATGCTGAACATCTTAACTTATCTTATCACTATATAATATAGCATAAATTATATTATGCACAAATGCTGCTGCATTGAGCTATAACATAACTATCACGTATATTTATTTTTGTATATATAATGTACTGTACGTGTATTATGGCAATATTGTATGAAGTCACAAACTGTGTTTTAATTATGCCAAGCTGGTCATTTTGTACACGTGCAGTAATAAAATCTCTCTCTCTCTCTCTCTCTCTCTCTCTCTCTCTCTCTCTCTCTCTCTCTCTCTCTCTCTCTCTCACTCACTCTCTCTCTCTTATTACTTCTATTCAGTGACGCTATATCAATTTCTTTTGGCTCTTATATTATTTACTTTTAAACAGATACAATTAGCACCTCGGGAGTGAACTGCTCTGAGTTGACAGAGAGAGAGAGAGAGAGAGAGAGAGAGAAAGTTTAGTTTATTGTTGTTGAAGTATTTCTCGTGCCCAGAATGTTAAGACCAAAGTTTGTCTGATTGTTACGTCAAAGTCTTTGTTACATCATAGTTTATATGATACAACATTTAACTTCTCTCTCTCTCTCTCTCTCTCTCTCTCTCTCTCTCTCTCTTTCTCTCTCTCTCTCTCTGATCTCTACATGAAAAACTTAAATTTAAGAAATTATTCAGATATATATAGTTGTAACTCTTCATGCAGTACAAAACAATAATTTGGTTGAAAAAAGTTTAAAGAGTAATTCGTTGGTATAAACATTATTTCTTCAGCGGTAAATAGTTACCTCTTTAGATCTTAAAAAAAACTTAGGTATTTATCTAACAAATTTATTATAAAAAAATTCTAAATAGTAACTCTTTAGTTTCTTTTTTCCGTGTAACATATTATATTTAGCAATTTTTTCATTCCTATTATTACTTTTTGTAATTGTTTTGCTGTGATAAGATGCATTAACATATTCATTTTTTTTAGTATAATAGTAACATCGAGCAGCAAAATAATTATTCCCATATAAAACAATATGTAATTGAACAATTTGCTGCGTATAAAGTCACTAACAAATAAATGAATATATGAATGCACCTTTACATAATATACTGTAGTCACACAAGAGAGAGAGAGAGAGAGAGAAGAGTGTAAAATTGAAGTTTGTTGCTTCCAAGATTATTTAAATAATAAATAGCAACCAATGGACTTGGGATCAAAAATATGATAAATAATTCCACAACTTTTGTAAAGTTTGGTCCATAATATACTTTACTGCTCTCTCTCTCTCTCTCTCTCTCTCTCTCTCTCTCTCTCTCTCTCTCTCTCTCTCTCTCTCTCTCTCTCTCTCTCTCTCTTCTCTCTCTCGACCTGACCATGTTTATTCCTATATGTTATCCATAGTGATGCATAAGGTAAATATTGATGAAGAATTTAGGTTCGCAAGAAAGAGAAACTTATCAAATTTTATTAATTTAAGATGTTTTGTATTAAGTCCAAATTTGGTGAGCTATCCGTTTTGAATACTTTTGCATGTGTTAGTAACGTATTTCAAATGTCAATGAATTTTAATGTGAATAAATTATATAAGCTGAATTTTATCCTTGGTTTATTATTGTATATAAAACTTTTGGTATAGCCAAATATTAACAAGGCTTAAAAGTAACTTAAAATTGACATGAAAAGCATGAAGTATTATCCAGGTAAGATAATTTGGAAGTGGTGCAGGAATATTGTCTCTGTGGAGACTTTTACAAAGTTATGTCAACTACATTAATTCAGTTATGTCACTTTGATACTTTTATCACATTTTTTATGCAATGATAAACAAATAATAAAAATCTGCACATTATAAACTATTAAAAAAAACAAAATAATAAAAAAAAAAAAAAAAAAAAAAAAAAAAAAAAAAAAAAAAAACACTAAAAAAGCACGTGAGACAGATTCCCACCAAATTTAATATTTAAACTTCGCACACCAAGTTGTTGTTGTTGTTGTTTAAGGAATTTTTTGGTCCATAATCTAAAAAGATGACATCGTCCTAATCAATATGCGAATTCCTAATTTTTGAGTTTATCAAGTATATTTTTTATTACTTTTTTTTTAAATTTCGAAAAATGACGTCATGTTACGTAACGTACGCATGTGGGCATACAGAAAAAGTTATCAACCGTGACGTCATTTCACGACATTAAAAAATTATAGGAAAAGACTTAACGAACTGAAAATTTAGAAATTCACATGAATGTCGATTCAGGACGATGTCCACATTTAGAAAATGAAATAAAATTACTCTCTTCAATTTTTTGTCGTCTTCCTCATTAATGAAATTTGTTATAAGAAGCTGAGATACCAACAAGTCAATGAGGCGTGACTCACTCACTTCGACATGATTTAAGATATTTGATTGACATGCCGTCTATAGAAAGTCAAGCGTAGAGCTAGCTTCACCACCCCGGTGTTGTTGTTGTGTTCTTGTATTAATTATTGCGTCTGTTTACATACCAAATTATAATTAACATAATTTAATGTAAACATACGAGCAAAACAGCCACTCGATACGTCCCAATGTATTTAACATCAGCACTCAAATATTAACCTACACTAACAAAACTAATGTCTACTCACATATGTTTACCGACTTACTATATTATATAATATAAAAGCGTAAGATGCAAAAGAAGACACTTGACATTATGCTGTAAGCTTCATTTTCTCTTACTAAGCAGGTGAGAAATGAACCATGCAGCAAATGTCTGCTTTTGAATATGACGCTTTCATATATAAAATAGGGTGTATGCGCATGGCGTTATACTGAATGCGCTTTAACGACATACTGGAGTAATGAATAACATTGCTCATAGCATACGACAAACGTTTTTTTTTTTTTTTTCTATTTTCGTTGGAAAATTATGTTTATTTTATTATTATTATTTTTCTCTCCTTGAAATTCTATATAATTCCACCTGCTAACAGCATCAATGCTCTCAAAAATATTGATAAGTATTTTGAAACTGGTAAAATGTAGCATTTTCCCATACAGGCCCATGTTATTTAGTGCTCACATATGGCGTCGACTTTTATAGTAATGCAACCATCCTATAGTTTCATGTATACAAACATGAATGTTTAGAGTCATATAATGATTTAAGTCAGTTTTTATTAACCTCTCTACTATTTCGATTTCTTAGTGTATTTAATATTCGATCAGCAATTTTTTTTGAAATTTTAAAATTTGGTTTTCATATCATTAACCTTATTTAATAATTAAATATTCATAAATTATATTTTCTCAGAAATTCACGTTTAAACTAACAAGTGTGTTAATTATAATATTTAGCTTGTATTACAAAAAGTGGAGTCACAAAAACATAAAATTGATCATGTAAATGTAATATGTAATGTAATCATGTAATGTATGCGTAATCATGTAATATTTTGTTTAGAGAGGATACATACCAATGTGTAGTTTTTTTTTTTATATTGGCAGCGGGAAATCAGCTGAATAAATCAGCTACTGCGGAATTTGTCTAAAAAGTTGTAAAGAAAGAAAAATCTGAAATTTTGCAAAATTGGAAAATGTTTATCTTTAAAAATGAGAGAGAGAGAGAGAGAGAGAGAGAGAGAGAGAAAGAAAGAAAGAATAAGGTCACAAGTCACAATGCTAGATATAAAATTATGTTGTTGTTGTTGCTTTTTTTTTTTTTTTTTTTTTTTTTTTTTTTTTTTTTTTTTGACATTATAGTTCCATAAGAACTAATATTAATTTTAATAATTATTTTCTTTCTTATCTGATGGTCATGGGTTCTGAAAATTTTATCATATACGCAGTAGATAGCTGTTACTAAATTAACTTTCAAATAATGGTGTAATAAAGTTTAGAAGTTTTCTTTTTAAATTTTGAAATACTAGCCATATGAATTATAACCCTTAAAACACGCTAAAGTACGCCTTTAATATCCCTTATTTAAAAATTTTCGGTAAAGTTAAAAAAAAAAAAAAAATCTTAAATTTGTGGACCTGCTCCTTTTTCAAGCGCACCTCTGGTTGACGCTACGTCACCGCTTGTAAGAAGCATTGCAAGGTAAACATTAGCCTGGAACAATAATATAATGCAGGTAAAACATAATACAATAAAATTGTAAATAACATTTTCAAATTGGAAAAACCAACCTGCTTTAAAGTTTCTTGGAATCCGTATTCCAGAAAACAGCTTGAAACACGGGTTGAAATTTAAATAATAAATAAATAAATACGAGCCACCCAAAGATTTTGTCCCGGGTTAAATTCAATTATATAGATTGCATCATAAATGAGGTACTGTATGTCCATGAACAACAACGTATTAGATAGAAGGTAATGCCATACATACACGGTATTTGAAGTAACATTTGATAACTTAAGTTTTATTAGCTGAATATCTTTGTTTGAGAGACATTTGAGAAATATTACAATCTAACTGAAGTATATGTAAACTGAAGCTTTATATTACAGTACAAGTCAAACATCAACTTGAAGAACTAATTACCTGCACTGATGGAGGGAGAGGGAGGGAGAGTAGAGAGAGAATAGAGACGAGTAGTGTGTGGGAGAGAGAGAGAGAGAGAGAGAGAGAGAGAGAGAGAGAGAGAGAGAGAGAGAGAGAGAGAGAGAGAGTAGTGAGAGAGGGGGAGAGAGAGAGAGTACATAGAGAGATATGAAGTAAATAGAAGAGAAAGAGAGACTAAGAAAGAGAAAGAGGGAGAGAGAGAGTAGTGAGAGAGGGAGAGAGAGAGAGAGAGAGAGAGAGAGAGAGAGAAGTATAGCTTGAAATGACAATCTTATTATACACGCATACACAACCATAGCAATATTCAGGTTTTAATTATTTTAGTATATAATTTTATAAAAGTTGACAAGTAGCAATTTTAATTTAACTTTCTTTTGTCAGTTGGAAGAAACATTGTTTGCTTTAATTACATCTCTCCGCGTATATATTATACAATAAGATCTTCTAGAAATTTTAACTTCGCATATTTATATATATCACACAATATTATGGCTTTGATTTATAATTTGAGCAATAGATGTTACTGCGGACTGGCACACTAGCCAATCAGAGGCAATGTGGAGAAAAAAGCGCACTTTCACTTATAGCTATGTAATATCATAATATCATTATTATTTTTTAATGAGGGGAAAAAAATCTGCACCAAGTTTCGAAATTTTTACTACAGCTTTTCCAACGCACACTTTTATACGTGTTTTGTTTTACGACACTAAATTTTTTTTTTCTCTCACAGCAATACGAAACTTTAATTTGGTTAAAATATGTTTTAAAATGAAGTGTAGATTAAATTTATAATTTTAATAGACAAATTGTAAAGAAAAAAATTTTTTTTTTTTTTTTTTTTTTTTAATAGCTTACTGACTTTAGCCCAAGATGGTATCTAACTTATGTTATCTTTCTTATCTATCTCATCTTAGTTAGTGTCTAAAACATAGCTGTTCATAAATATGGAAATTAGGTCTTGTATAGGCAGAGAGAGAGAGAGAGAGAGAGAGAGAGAGAGAGAGAGAGAGAGAAAGGACAGATAATCTCAAGAAAGGCGATTATAAAAACTTACAGAAAAGTTTGCAGATTTTCTCTCTCAATTTCACAAAATATTCTTACACAGAGTAACTTTATAATATATATATAAAAAATACTCATAATTTTTATTGTTGACATATTTATAATTTGCCATTGTTATACAACAATATAGTCGTGTTAATTAACTGCGGCACTAAGTTAAAACTTAGCTCCCAGTCGAGAGAGATAAAATAATATCACAGTACATGATTATCTCGAGATATGAAAGTATAATTACTTGGCTGTACTCAACTGTTGTACAGTCACTCTAGTAGAAAATGAAGTTCGTAGTGCTTATATGAGAAAAACATATAAATATTATGCAAACTGTAAGTCATGGATCATGCTAGTATTTACTATAGTGGTCCTAAAAAAAAAAAAAAAAAAAAAAAAAAAAAAAAAAAAAAAAAAAAACGTTTTTGAGGCTTTTTTTTTTTTTTTTTTTTTTAGGTTAGGCTCCTCTGGGAACTCTACAAGAACGTCTTCCTCTGAGACCCTTCAAGTTAACCCTTCAGAAGAGATGAGAAGTGAGGAGAAATCGTTGTCACTGACAAGCCAAGTAATGTGGGTTTAGAGACCAATGAAGAAATGATGCTCTTTCTTTTTGGTCACCTTAATGTGACATATGCATACAGTAAGCAGGCAGCTCTTGTTGTGTGACACCCTGACCTTGTACCCTGACCTCTGACCTTGCACCCTGACCTTGCATTACAATATATGCAACAGACAGTCTAGCAGTCCAGGTGACAAAGATTTCTCCTCTCTTCTCAACTCTCCTTAAGTTTATGGTATAGGATGCAATCTACTCACCACCCACTCTCATATGTTTATTTGGTTTTCTCATAATATAAATATAAACTCTGCAAAATTTTATTTTATACTACAGTAACTGTACAACTTTAGAATTGTCTTTGAATATACCTGCTTATTTTACTGTTTCTTTTATCATTATAATTTATAGAAGTGAGAGAGAGAGAGAGAGAGAGAGAGATATAAAGATATTTTTAATAATACTTTAGCACTGCACATATTTTTTTTTTAAAGTTGCAATTTAAAATCTCTTGCTTAGCTGTTTCCTATATCAATATTAATTGTTAACAAAATTTAGTAAACCAAACCCAATTTTTGGCATCACAATGAGTTATTACGGGCTATTTAAATATATAGACAAGTAAAAAATGAAAAATATAATTTGTGCTGCATTGCTATACATATTCTAGAGCAAAAATGTTGCTTTTTTTTTTAAATATAACATACTACGTAATTATGCTGAACATTATATTATGCTATAATCACAATCACTATAACATAAATTATGTTATGTATAAATGTTGCTGCATTGAGCTCAAGCACCTTCTAAAATAATTAAGGCGGTCCTGATTGAGCTCATTACGTATTTATTTTTGTACCTGGAGAAGATCAATTTCCAATTGTTGGCACTTTGAGAAATATTAAGTTGAGAGCATTTTTGATACCTCCATAAAAAAATATTGAGTGCAATCCTATAACCTGGGTATCACAACATGTTTCAAGTTTGAAGTCTCTATAATTGAGGAGATGAACGAGGAAGAACAAAAATAATTTAGGGGATAATTTTATTGGATATTATTATGCAAAGAGAGGACAATCGTCCCTAATCAATTGATGCGTGAATTTGTAATTTTGGAGTTCATGAAGTATTCTCAATTAATTTTTGATCAGTAACGATTAGTAAATTATGCATATGGACATAGGAAAACGACCGACCGTCACGTCATTTCGTGTCTTTTTTAAAAAATAAAATAAAAATAATTGATAAACTCAAAAATTAGACATTCGTACATCTACCAATTTAGGAAGATGTCCTTCTTTGGAACGTGCAACTTACACTCCCCCCTTTTTATAGTCTTCTTCGTTTTTTAAGTTTTCATTAACACATCTGCAAACATTTGCCTGCCAACAACTGGGGCTCGACAACACAGTTTGGGCTCAATTATTGAAAGAAAAAGAAAAAAGAAAAAAAAAAAAAAAAAATGAACGAAAATTAAAACCGTATGGAGTTGATGCTATGGCATCACTTTGCAACTTTCAAGTCAACATAATACATAGTATATCTAGAAGTGCCATTAACTGTGAGAATCGACTTTATCCATTTATATATAACCTCATGTGAAAGCCCATTACATTGCCATTGATTGAGTGGGGACCATACACATACATAAGCGAGCTTTTAACATTCAAAATTTAAATGTCTTTTCCTTTAGATTTTTTCAACTTTTTTATTTTTAGCGTTTAAAAAAAATTATTATGGGAAACATGTATACAGCTAGATGGACGCATTTATTTATTCGTTCGTTCTTCCATTAATTCATTCGTTGATTCTTTCAATTAATGAATCGATCAATCAATCAATCCATTCATTCCTTCATTCATTTATTAAATATTGATGGATTATTTAGTAATGTTTATTTTTATATTCTCATTATAATAAATCTCCATTAAGTAAATAAATTAATTCGATACACAAAATAAAATTTAACTTGGTTAAAAAACATTGATGAAATGTAGTTAAACTTATGAAGCTTATTTATATTTGAGTGATATTTTATGTAAATTTTATTAACTCTTATAAGAGATAAATTATTGTCGATATCACATAACGACATTTCATTAGCACTTAAATATGTGTGCAAAACACTCAAAAAACAAAAGTCTTCTCTCTACATACAAATGTTTAGAGAGCATGTTCGAACAAAATTATGTTTATGTTCGAAAAAATTATCAAATCTTCTTAAAGAGCTCAATTTTTATGTGGGCATTTTTACTTTTTTTTTAATGTAATTATCATTACTGTCATTATTCCGATTTTTATGAGAACTGAAAGTATCTGTGACTATTTTTTTTAAGTTACGACGAGAGGTGATACAGTAATGAGTAATGTGCTGTTAATACCTATAACATGCAGTCATAAGTTAATAGATCGGCCAAAATATACGTACACGTATGGAAATTTATGTAAAAAAAAAAAAAAAAAAAAAAAAAAAAGATCAGTTAGATTATCAAAATGAGATGTGGGGGGAAAAAAGTGAGGACTCAATTCCCGTGCGTTGATTGATTTCAGTAGGCACTCACCGTGTAAAAGTTTGATGCGACGTGGAGAACACGAGAGAGTGGTGACGTCACAGTGTCACATGTCACGTGGTTCACAACTGCAAGTCAGCTGCTGCAACAAGAAACAAAACACGATCGTCAGCACTGGATATTCAATAACAAACATCGTACAGTGCGATTAATGCAGCATGTCTTACTATATATGCATATAGTAGCTTATGTGTACAGTGCATTGTACTGGAGGGGGGGCGGGGGAGGGGGAGAACCTATATAATTAGATAAATTAAGTTCATATTTTCTTTTTTCCTCAAATATCCGGATTCCTTTCAATGCGAGATCTTGTTCATCAAGTAACGCTTTTTGTTTTATCCGTATTTGAAATTTTTTTTTCTGCGACACCACTACTATATAGCTGCAAGCCTGAATTACCTAAAAATTAGCATACGGTACTTGAATAAAAGTTGTAACAACTTTTTTTTTTAAATTACATATTAAAAACATAAAAACTCGAAAAAAAAATTATATAAAACTTTTTTGTTTTACTTATATGCTAATTTTAATATATATAAAAAATATCTCTTATCTGATAGTCATAGATCCTGAAATTTTAATCCCAAGTAGTTGTTAGCATTGACTTTCAAATAACGTCACGAATTTGGGGGTCAAACGTTTAAATTTGAGAGATATGAGGTTTTCTTATGACAACCCTATAGCAAACATTTAACTATAATGGTATCAGTTTTATAACAGCTTTCTGCATCAAAGTTAGTTGTTTTTTGTTTTTTACTCTTTTTAAAGGCATAGACCAGAAGAAAACATAAGCATTTTATATCACAAAACACTTGATGGGACTTACATAAATAACATTATAGTTGGTCTCAAAACCCAGTTGTAGTAGTGCCGTAGCCAGTGATCACAAAATTACGATTTATGCAACCAGCACAACATTTTCATACTGAATTTTGCCTGTTTCTGACATCATAAACAGAAACATTCCCGCAAATTTCATAATTTATAGTATTTTTATGCTTTCTTGTAGGGTCACATTTATGTTCAGGTAAAAATTGTCATAAGTTTTAAAGATCCTATATTTTGAGTTTTTTAATCATTAAAAAAGAATATTTTTTTTTCATGTGGTCTACAAATAATGTATGGCTTTAATTGCAAAACAAAAATAACACGCCGTTTCCATCACTGATAACATCTATTGGCCAACACACAACTATAATGGCACGTACTGTTCACACAATTGCGATAATGTATTTTACCATTTAAATTCAACGCTGTTTTCTCTCATAAGGATAACATTGAAAATTTAATACGAGTTTTAAAATAATAAAAAAGAAATTATCACAATCTTGTGTATAGCCTAATATAGCTCATTCATTCGTTCGTTCGTTCATTCATATTATATGTTCGACGCACATACACAATAAGTTTAAAAATTATTTTCATTAGAATTGTATTTTAATTTCTATCGCTCGAAGCCTATAAGCCTCGTTCAAAAAATAATTAATTTGACATGTGTACCATTTGCAAGTATAAATTGCATGCTCAATGCGATCAAAAGAACAAAGAACAAACATATCGTCCTCTAGCGATTAAAAAAATAAAAAATAATGTTGTGTGAAAACAAATATCTATTATACTCACAACGTACAAATGTATCTGTATGATGAAATAAACTAAAAAAAAAAAAAAAAAAAAAAAGACTTTCTATTGGCATATGAGAATAACATTATTTTAGATAGAGTTTAGCGTCAACTGGAATCTCCATCTGATTACATTGTGGCCATAAGCCAATAGAAATTCATTTTTAATAAAATGACTGTACAGTTTCAGACAAATGAAAGGTAACCGTTTCAACTTGCTAATTTTTTGCGCGCCTCAAAAACTATATGAAAAACTATATGTGAAAACTATATTATTACTTCATATTCACGTATAACACGAGGCATGTTTGGCTTGCTGGCTAAAGCAACTCACCTGATAGATAACGCTATACAGTACAGAGCAGCAAAAATGTTAACAAAGGATATGCCGCTCCAATGAGGTATCTGGACAGAAATTGTCATCACTACAGCAAGGTGTGTCCACTGCCGCAATTCACCGCCTTCTTGTGCAGTCACTTGTCTATGAAATAACCAAAAGATGCATGCCTCCTGGATGGGCAGTCTCGTGCACACCTTCTCTCTCTTTTTGTTCTCGCTGCCTGTATCGAGAAAATATCATACACAAACAAACTGAAGACAGCAAAATAACAACTCCACACCCTTCTCTCTCTCTCTCTCTCTCTCTCGTTCTCTCTATCTAAAATTCATACCAATACTATATTATAGGAAAAACAGTGCGTGAGTGTGAGCGCACAACACGATCAACTAGGAGAGCGAGAGAGGTGGAGTTGATTTTTTGCTGTTTTCAGTTTGTTTGAGTATGATATTTTCTCGATACAGGCAGCGAGAACAAAAAGAGAGAGAAGGTGTGCACGAGACTGCCCATCCAGGAGGCATGCATCTTTTGGTTATTTCATAGACAAGTGACTGCACAAGAAGGCGGTGAATTGCGGCAGTGGACACACCTTGCTGTAGTGATGACAGTAACTGTCCAGATACCTCATTGGAGCGGCATATCCTTTGTTAACATTTTTGCTGCTCTGTACTGTACATGAGCGCGCATCAAAACACGAGAATATGACTCAACAATATCGCTTCCACATAAAATTTGAGGCGCACAAAATAGCAATATGTTTAAATGGTTACCTTTCATTTGTCTGAAACTGTACATGAGCTCACTAAATATTTACAAACCGGTAGTAGAGGCTATAGTGTCGATATAAGTAAATTTTAAGTATAATGAAATGAGTATAACGGTGATTATACATACTTTACCTCAAACATTAGTGTATGCTCTGTATAACATGTAGCACTATTGATAGTGAGTAATAACAAATGTTTGATCTCCAGTATTGAATTTAAGTTACTCTATATGTTTTATAGTTTGATGAATGTTTAGGGACAATGTTTAGTAGAAAGTAGCAGTTTGTTTTCATAGTGTAGCACACAATATTGAAAACTATCGTTTTCATTGGCAATTCAGCTATAAGTTCAATTTGAATACATTAACAATTAAAATGAATAAATATGTGGCATTATGTTGTAACAATAGAATAGGTATTGTCACCATAATTGACTCATTGTTCTAATTCGGACAATACAATACAATTAATATTCAATTTAACTAATATTTATATTTTATTATACTCGGAAAATGTATGTGTTTAAAACTTAGCACTTTATATTATAATTTAGCAATATTTAAGGTATAAATTGACATAAATTCAGATTTTTTCAATAAAATTTTTGGATAGAGCTTTTTTTTTTATTTTTTTTTTTTATTTTTAAGGTTATACGACTAGAGGTGATAGAGTGCGTGCTATAAATACTTATAACATGCAGTTACTTGTGTATGATAAGCCAATAGCATGCACTAGAAAAAAAAAATACTTTTTTAAAATTACATTATACTTAAAAATATCGGAAAATTGCTTTTAAAAAGGAAACATTATATTGTCTGATAAAGGAACAACTGTTTTGAAGCCGACTAGAAGCAATTCCGCACACATCCTCTTCCATTTCGACTTACTGCGCATGCGTATTAAGGAGAAACGGAAGCGGATGTGACCGAAATCACTGATAGTCGGCCTCAAAATCGTTGTTCTCTTACTAGTCAATATTATTTATATTACTTTTTTTTTTTTTTTTTTTTTTTTTTTAGGAAATAACTTAATTTTCGTTAGAAATATCGCAATCCACCGGTAAAAAGCAAAAAATTCCAAAAATAGTCTCCGAGCAAAAATTGGTCACTAAATGCCAGTAAATACTTCTTGTTGAAAGTTTGTATACATATACACGCAGAGGTTCAAAATTGTGAGACATTCGTGAACATTTGCATTAAAAACTCCAATAGTCTCAATTTTGACAATATAGTCTAAAGACTATTTTTCCGCTCTCCACTCATGTGTATAAATATAACTCTCTAATACAAGCAGAGTAAATGTGTTTTCTCTCCGTGTACATGCAGTTGTGATACACACGTCAAGTAATATTTCTCTTACTTACATTTTGTTTTATTTTTGCAACAATTACTTTAGTGCTGCAGTAAATTTCCATTGTTATTATTAATTATACTTTGCGTCAGCCCACACATACAAAGCAATATAATTTGCTGGGCTGTTTATGGCTGCTCTTGACACGCTTTATATTAGCGTATATATATACAAAATATACGTATTCGTAGTACGTGTTTTTTTTTTTTAAGTTTTGTTGTTTTTTTTTTAAACATTTTGCGCAAGTAAAAGTTAAAATAATAACAAGAAAGTAAATAATAACTAACGCTCGGTTCACATTTGCTTGCTGGCTGCTGTTGTTACATTGTTGTACGAGATCTTTGTTTGTTTGGGAGAACATGCGTGTTTTTTTGGAGAGGGAGCTGGAGAGAGAGAGAGAGAGAGAGAGAGAGAGAGAGAGAGAGAGAGAGAGAGAGAGAGAGAGAGAGAGAGAGAGAGAGACAGAGACAGAGAGGCATAAAAATGTAGAGATACAGATAGAGCAGAGTGAAAAAATCAGAAAGAGAAACGAGAAAGAAAAAAAATATTTAAAGGAGAGAAAGACAGAAAAGAAAGGAGAGAGAGAGAGAGAAGAGAGATGGTATATGAGACAGAGAGAAGCGAGAGAGAATATAAAGAGATTCAGAGAGAAAGAGGAAAGAAAGAAGAGAGTAGAGAGAGAGAGAGAGAGAGAGAAAGTAATAAAAGATATAGAGAAGAGAGACAGAGAAAAGGAGAGAAATAATCGGGCAGAAGAGAAAATTGTGTGTGTGTATGTGCGTGAGAGAGAGAGAGAGAGAGAGAGAGAGAGAGAGAGAGAGAGAGAGAGAGAGAGAGAGACGTAGGCAAATGAGATGGCAGTTAAGTTTGTTTATCTCCAGCACTTGAAGTTTGCTTACAATTTATTATTACAATTTTCATGTAAGAAGTAGCAAGTACTAAGATTGATGTTACTAAGGAACAAGTTTACTTCTGCTTGTATGGAACTACCGTATACTGCATATACTTGACTGCCAACACTTATAGGAACTTGAGTTGCATTGCTAACTACTTGCAACTTCCTCTTAATATGCAATAAGTGGACTGAAAACAACATCAAATTAACGTGTGGATAAATTTGAAATTTTACACATGGAAAAACTAAGCTGTGACTAATTGTATAACTGTACAACTTAGTATTTTGTTGTTGAACGTTTACTGCTTAACTATGTTCTAAAATATATGGTAACCTTGCATCGAAAAACGTACGAGTTGTGAAACTTAATACGTATTGTTTATCACTTTTCAGCGTAAATTAAAAAGTCGTCTGTATTCAAAAAGCTATAGGAAAAAAAATGTTATCTTTTACGTGATGATTTGATTTCATTTGGTTGAAATTGATAAAATTAAAAACAACAACGAAAAAATAGTTTTTTATATTTATGTAACAATTTTTTTTGATTTAATTTAAATTTAATCTTTAATTAATATTTTTCACAGTATTTTGCATGGAACACTCATTAGTTCTCTCTCTCTCTCTCTCTCTCACACACACACACACACACACACACACACACACACACACACACACACACACACACACACACACACACTTATCACCCAAATTAAAAGTTAATAAATGAAAAAAACTAAAACTTTTATTAAAAATAAATCAGTATTTAAAATATGCCAATTAGATTTAATAAATTTTTATCGTTAAATATTCACCAAAACATTGACTATATAATAAATCTGCATGATAATGAAATCTGCTACATTTCACTGTCATAAACAAATAAAAATGTTCATTTATTAATTTTACTGTAAAACATTTGCAATTAAGCTTTGCCAACTATAAATATTTAACTTCAAAAATAAAATATTTTAGAATATCAAGCTCATCCATATGATAAAACTTGAAAGGCCGCGGATCAAAGCTGAGTTTCTCTCAAAAAAAAAAAAAAAAAAAAAAAAAAAAAAAAAAAAAAAAAAAGAGGTCATACATACACAAATTTACTTAGTTTTATTAGAGTTACGGTTGATAAAAGACACGTTAGTATAATGATATCTAAATACGAGAGTGGTTCACAGAACAAGCAAGAGAGTAAGTTTGGTCCAAGTAAAATAAAAGTGACGTCATTCTCAGACAAGAACAAAAACAAAAGACAGACGGAATTACTTCCATAAGATTTCTATACTATGTACTTCAACTTTTATTTACCTTTTCTCGCTTTAGTTGACACAAAATTTACGCTTGATGCACATCAGTGTGTGTCAAATAACACTAAACGCACAGACGAAAATAAATACGTAATCATTATGCTAGCCCATTTTGAGTCTAAAATAAAGGATAATTTTTGCTATAATACTTGATGAGAATTAAATATTACCGAGCTGGTATGGCCGAGTGATGAAGGCAGCTGACTCGTAACTCTGTACTCCTCACCGAGTATAGGTCGAGCTACTGCTTGGTGTGTACGTGAAGTGTGAGAGCACAACATGTTGCACGATGCATGTTTACATGCATTCCATGATTGCGCACAGCATTCGGGAGGTGTATGATTGATGTGATTGCACCTACCAGCCTGCCTAGACGTTTCCACGGTTTCTCTAGGCTGTCATGGCGAATGCCGGGCTGCATATTTGGAAACTTACAGAATACAGCTTACTTGATTGGTCAATTTTGCTAAAGTCATGTCTTTAATGGTTAATTTTTTTTCTGCGCGGTCTCTTTTCAAAAGTTGACTATATATGCTCAATCAACCTACAACTCTACCATGCACGTAGGACCTTTTGCTGCGTAAATCGTTGTGAAAAAATGCTTTTTTTTTATTATACTTAAAGGACGAATAAGGTCTAATCATTTTATTACATTTTCAACGATTATATAAACTTAAGAGTACATACGTTCATTACAAAAAAATCTCAAAATTATATTTCGGGTAGCTGGACTACATATCGAGGGTGCTCCGCTATAATGTCCTAAGTCCATTTGACCTTGAAAAATATTTTTTGCTGCAAATGACCTGAAATGGATAAATCCAAAATTTGGGGTGGATCCGACGATTTTTTTATTTTTCAAGGTCAAGTGGACTTAGGACATTATAGCGGAGCACCCTCGATATGCCATGACGTCATATGGTAAAACTTTATTTTTGGTAAAAATTTAGCTTTTACCCCCCGTCGCGGTGCGGTTACGGCAGATTAAGTTTTGTAAGAAAACAAGCAAGATAGGTTAAATAAGTGAGGGTGCGTAAACATTCGTAAAACAGATGTGACGGATGAGCTATGCTATAGCTTGCTTAATGAGTAATTGACAATTTTTTTTATATATTTATATATATATTTTAAATATATAATATATATTTTCTCATTTCTCTTTTCATATCTTTAAATTTCATTCTCTATAATATATTATATTTATTCAAACTAAATTTTAAAATAACAATTAGATTTTTTTAAATAATAATAATAATAATGTAATATTGTACAATATTGTATTTTTCTTCTTGAAAATTTTAAAATCTTACGTATACTACTATATACTGTGACAGAAATGTACACTTAATTGTTATATTGTAAATAAAAAAAAAGTATCATATAATGAATAAAAAAGTGTTTCTTTTGTGTTGCACAAAAGAAAGAATTAAATTAGTATTAAATTCAAAATACATACATACATATTACATACATACATACATATATATATATATATAATATATATATATATATATATATATATATATATATATATATATATATATATATATATATATATATATATATTGTGTTTTACCAAAATATTATAATACCCTCGTGGCTAATTAAACTTAAAATTTAAGTATAGAACGTGGATTGCATCAATAGGTAAAGAATAAAGAATAAAAATAATAAGTAATTGAAAATGCTGAAAAATAAAAAAGCATCACGATCAATGGGAAATAATTTAATTTATAAATAAATATTACAATAAATGCAGTTATCATTTATTTTAATAAACATTTAAATATATATGTGATAAAATACTTATAGTAGAGAGAGAGAGAGAGAGAGAGAGAGAGAGAGAGAGAGAGAGAGAGAGAGAGAGAGAGAGAGAGAGAGAGAGAGAGAGAGAGAGAGAGAGAGAGAGAGAGAGAGAGAGACTGCCCGAGTATTACGCTTACAAGCGTGTCACACATCTGGAATGCATTTATCTCCTTAGCGTCAAGTCACCCCTCTTGAAACTTTGTAGCCATAGGCGGCAGTACGAAAGACGACGGCTTTCTTTTTGATAGGTATATAATAATAATATTTTACGTTTTGATTGCTTGCGGTCTCAATATTATTATGATGCAGTTCACACTACGACGGTCAACTTACAGTAAGTGCTAAACTATTATTCTCGGTGCGCTTGTATTTTGCTTTTTAAGTTCCAGAGTTATTAATAATCAAAGTGAAAACGCTTTGATTTGAAATAGGATGCCGACAAAAGTTTTACCATATCTTTTAAAATAAAGAAAATATAAAATGGTCAAAAAACAAAGAAAAAAAATTTTAGTATTTTTTTTTAGGTTCAAAAAGTAAGCATGGGTTTATGCACTTGCAGAAGATGTAATGGACTTGTGATTCCTGATACCCCCTTTAAACTCATACTACATGTCCAACCAAGGCAATTGCCTTATCGGTTGGATTAAATTAGAATACAATTATTTTTCATTTCAAACGAAAATAACAACAACAACAAAAAAATAAATTATTATTCAATATTATGACAATAATCAAAACAAGAAAACAAAACAATTATAATGAAGATATGCATACATATATAATATTTATAAAACAATTTACATAATATATTGACTCAATTTGATATGATGCGTACAAAATAATACTGATTTATATAACATTTCTTTATTTATAAAAAATTAAAATTAAAGTAACTTTTTCTTATATTTTTCAAAAATTATTCTTATATAAAGAATAATGTATTTTTTAAAACTATATTTATAAATTTAAAGTTTAAAATATATTCCAAATTTCTAATCAATTATCAATATTATATACAATCGCAAAAAAAAAAAAAAAAAAAAAAAAAAAAAAAAAAAAATATTCTCGTTGATGATATAATACGTTGTATATTATAGCGCCGAGTCATTCAAGTTTCCACGAGCGACTTCCTTGTATGAATATGAATACAACAACTTTGACAATATACTCTAATACGTGGGGTTGGTGGTCTGGTGGAAGTGCGCCTGGATTCCAATTGCAGAGGTTCCAGGCCCAAGTTTTACAGGAAGCTTTTTTTTTTTTTTTTTTTTTTTTTTGTTTTGTTTTAGTAACATAAAATTTAGTGGAAATACTTGACTGTATTTTTTTTTTGTAAAACGGTAATTAAGTATTTAATATTTTTAAAAAAGAATTATTTACAGGAAGCTTTACATTTAATTGCTAAGGGAAAAATGCTATTTCAAAATCCATATAATTTACAGTATTCTAGTCCTCACATCACATTTTACAATTAAGCGTGCAAATCAATAAAAAAAGTATCGTGGTATAAATAATAATAATATCATACAGGGTTTTGTTGTGATGGATGTGCTAGCGCAGTAGTACTACATGAGAATATTCCTATAATAAATACAGGATCTTTTAAGATAGTAGATATATTTGAATGGGGGTGGCGTAAGGGAAAAAATAGTGGATTTTTGCGCGGGTGACCAGCGTTTGATTCCCTTCGAACACTTTTTTTTTATATAATTTATTAATAATTAATAATAAAAATTTTAAAAATTTTAATTTAGAAATGTTAAGAATAATTTGACAATATTTAACATCATTAAAAAAAACTTAATAATTTAAATTAAAAAAAGCACCCCCTCCCCCTTTTTTTTCCAACTTCTTGGCTTTTGTTTTTACATCTGTAAAAAGTAAACAAAAAGGGTGTTTTATGTTCGTGTTAAAAGTTAATCATATTATGAGACTGTAATTGTTAATGAAAGTGATAATTACGTAGAACCGTAGAAATTAGAGTATAGACATGAAATCAAAGGAAGAATCTGATAAATGGGTCAAGAAATTTGTAAGTAAATTTTAATGGCCTCATTGTATCTTTTCTTTTCCAGAAACTATTTATGTTATTAATAAAATATATATATAATATATATTATCATATTTTTATTTTATTTTTATATTATTATTTTATTTTAGCACAATATATTATTTTACTTGGAATTTATTTCTGTATTGATATCGCTTGCTAACACTTTACTTGTACTATTATTATTAATAATTAGTAATTACTATTATGACATATTACTTCTAAGCTAAGCAATGACAAATTAAATCAACCAAATCTTAATTAACGTCATTTTAATTTAACATAATAATAAGTTTAATTACTATAGATAGAGTGATAATTGAAATGAGACGAAGCGCTGAGTTAGCGACTTTAATCTCGACAATGTGGAACTTTTGCTCTTAATTTATGTGTGAACCAAAACTTTTTTTTTGTGTCAATTAACCCTCACCTCAATTGATTGACTTTGTAATTAACATTGATTGATCAATTAATTACCTGCCACATCAGCAATTTAAGTATACCACATGATTAACTTATTCAAATTTAGTACTGAAAAATTATCTGATAAAATTTACATTTATATTATATTGCATAATGTGTTTGGGTATTTATACACTATGAAAATAAACTGCTAGTTTAATTATACAAATATTGCTTTTAAATATTCATGTTTATATACATCAAACTATAATCCATAGAGTTTGCTGAACCTAAAATTAAATGCTACAAAGTACATGGACAAAAATAAATACGTAATAATTATACGTTAGCTCAATACAGCAACATTTATGCTTAAAAACATAATTTATGCTATATTTTATAGTGATTATACTGCATGACATAATAGGGTGTGTGCGCATGACGTCATTATGAATGCTTTTCGATGCTCTTCTTGAGCAATGAATAATATTGCTCAGCATAGGACATTTTTTTTTTTGCTATTTTGTATTGAAAATTAGCTATATTTTTTGGTTATTATTATCTTTTTCGCTTACTTGAAAACCTAATTTAAATTTTTAATAGCATTAATTCTCTCAAAAAAATTGCTATAAGTATTTTTAAACTGGCAAAATGTGCACTTTTTCCATACCGGCCCATGTTATTTAGTACTCAGTTATGGCGTTGACTTTAACATGAATGAAACCACCCTATACATAATAGTTAAGATGTTCAGCATAATTACTTATTATGTTATTACAAAATAGCAACATTTGTGATTTACAATATAGCGATTGTTCAATGCAGCATAAATTATAAATATATTTTTTTCCTGTTTAGACATTAAATATTTAAAATGTTTACGCTCGACGCAGTCAATTTGTACCAGTGCTAAAAGTGGTATGATCGAGACCCAATTGTTGTCAGATGTGTTAATGGAAACTTGAAAAAATTATTATCTCCTTAATTAATAAAGTTAGAGACTTGAAACTTGAATATTTAGATACCAAAAGCCATAGACCATATAAATCAACATGTGCTATACTGTTGGATTTTGAGACAAACTAATGTTATTTATGTAAATCCCATCAAGTGTTTTGTGATATAAATGCTTATGTTTTTCTCTGGTCTATTTCTTTAAATTGGAGGATTCAATTGGTGGTATCACCAATGCTCTCAACTCAATATTTCATTAGGTGACAACAATTGGGAAGCGACCTTTACCATTTAAATAATCTGTAAAAAGTCCTTTTGCCTGCCAACAACCGAGCTTCTTTCATTCAGAACATACACTAATGTTTAGGTATACTAGCCATATTGACTAATAAAAGAATAACTATTTTGAGGCCGACTATAAGCGATTTCGCACACATCCACTTCCGTTTCGACCTCCTACGCATGCGCAGTACGTCGAAACGGAAGCGGATGTAAGCAAATTTGCTTAAAGTCAGCCTCAAAACAGTTGTACCTTTATTAGCCATATATCACTGGTATACTTATCATACTTACATAGACACTATAGCCTCTACCAGTTTGACAAATATTTAGTGAAAATAGACTTTGAGGTACAATCTAAACATTTCGTATAGGCATTGATAGTAAAATCTGTTATGTAAGTGTACAATAAGCCAAGAGTATATTATTATATTTTCTTCAAGACAAAAACAATAAGACTCTGACAACAATCAATATTATACAACAATCACCTGCTGTACCTGCTCGCAATTAACGAAATTCCGATATTATTGTGCTTTCCTTCGCCTCGCACTTTTATTGTTATTTCTGAAGCCATACTGTCTCAAGACTATGAGAGAGGGAGCCAAACTTTGCTACTACACTGAAAAAACTAATGACTACTGACGTGAGTAAGATATTGTAATAGTCCTCGCATGAATATAAGTTATCATAGACGAGAAATATAAAACTATAATTATTGTCCAAACTTTGTTTATTCGTTGTAATTCATCACATCAATGTTTCCTGCTAAAGTAATTATTACTGTGATATAATTTATTGTAGGTAAAGCAGGTAACATTGAGTTACAGTTGATTATCTATATAATAGAGCTCAAGCAGTAAGCAAACATTGCATGTTTTATCGCTTTAGTATAAAATATCAATGTTTTCTTTGAAAACTAACTCAAGTCACATTAAAACTAATTTTGATGTGTATATTTTAGCAAAGACAGTAGAGATTTGTTTTTTCAGTGTAGGAAATCAAAAAGTCGAGTCACGAAACTGCCGGAAATTAATAAGAAAATGTAAGAAAAATTCTCTGGAATGGCTCTCGCGATCCATAACCTTTTTTCTTTCTCTATAATATGGTTTGACAATTTTATTACGATCAAGTTACATTATTGTGTGAAATACTTTTAAAATAGCTGCTATTGGAGATGAAATGTCCATTTTAAAAATAAAATGAATAGCTTAAGTCTAGTGTATAAATTTCGTAATTTATGCTATGCAGTTTATTCCTTCATATCCAGCATAAATGATTATGCTTTTTTGTATGCGGATAAAAAAATATGTAAAAATTATGCTAAGCTTTCAGCAACATGTGTGCTCTTCAACGTAATTTATGTTATACAGCATAACAATTGTTTAACATAGCATAAATATTATATTGTATATCATAAATATGTATGATATTTCATTTTAGCATTATTTAAGCTATAATAATAATAATAATAGTTCTTTATTGGGTTTAAATTGTGAATGGTACATATAGAAAAAAAAATACAAAAACAACAAGTAAAAGTAACCCAACGGGTGATGAGAAAAAGGCAAAATGCCTATACACTATAGTGATCTCACACCTTTATCAGAAAATAGATATTACACGGAAATAGTAAATAACGTAATTTTTTGCTGAATTTATGTCATTATATAGCATAAATTACGCTGTATCGAACAAATTGTTTTGAAAATGAGCTAGCATATTTATTATGTATTTAGTTTAGTCCATGTAAAAAAGGTATTAAGTATCCATATATCACTGGTATATTTACTTACATCAACACTATAGGGTGTGTGCGCATGACGTCATTCTGAGTGCTTTTCGATGCTCATCTTGAGTAATGAATAACATTGCTCAGTATATGGCAAACATAGTTTTTGGCTATTTTCTTTGGAAATAAGATATTTTTTTGCTTATTATTATTTTTCTGGCATACTTGAGGTACTAATTCAACCTGTTAACAGCATCAATGCTGTCAAAAAAATCGCGAAGTATTTTTAAACCGGCAAAATGTACCATTTTCCTATACTAGCCAATGCTATTTAGTACTCACTTATGACGTCGACTTTAACATGAATGAAACCACCCTATAGCCTCTACAAGTTTGAAAATATTTAGTGAAAATACACTGATGTATAATCCATGTATTTCATATTGTACTCTCTAAATATTAGTCAGTACACATTAGTTTTCTGAGTATATGCAAGACCTAGTTTCATTGCTTATTAATTATTTACTTGTTTTCATAGTAATTTACTTCTTTATATATATATTATATAACATGTATTTAAAACTTTTTATTTTAAATTTCTAAGAATTTTTTCTTTTATGTTTACTTATATACAGTAATGCTTTATTAAATAAAATAGAAAAAGTTTACGATATTAAAATGTTTTGAAAAGTAAGCAACATTTTTCTTTCAATTGCAGATATATAATAATGTTGCCTCGTATAGTTTCTTGTTATGTAAGATATAAAGAATAAAGTAAAGTAGTTTTGTGTCTAATCTCATCTACACAGTTACCTGGGAGCCAGAGCATCTGTTACATTGAGAGAGAAGAGAGAGAGAGAGAGAGAGAGAGAGAGAGAGAGAGAGAGAGAGAGAGAGAGAGAGACGATGCACGTGTGAGACACAGCTGCATCTTGCTTTGATTGCATTGCTTTGCATAATATCTCCATGTATACATTTGGGAGAGCATTACTTACGTATTATAATATTGTGTGTGTGTGTGTGTGTGTGTATAATATATATATATATATATATATATATATATATATATATATATATATATATATATATATATATATATATATATATAAAGACAGATACACACGGAAAGAAGAGGTTTTGTAATTAATACTAATTATAGGCAAAAGTTTTGACTACCTTGTTTTTTTCTTTTTCCTTTTTTTAGGCCACAAGTGGTCCCCTAGCCTAAATTGCCAAATGGCCTCCAACCTCCAACTATAGATAATCTGATCCTACATTTAAGTTATTATTGGAACAGCATAAATATTTATGCTATGTAATAGAGTAATAATAGAATAACTATATTTAAAGCGCATACACGGTATACACAATATTGTTATAATGCACTAATTAACAAATTTTGAAGATAAAAATTATGTAGCATAATTATTAGGTTTTGATTTTTCTCCGTGTAGAGAGAGAGAGAGAGTGAGAGAGATGTTATTGACCATGACTCCCAAGCAGTGTGATCAAGACAGCTGCATACCCTTGTATATGTCCGAGTATTATATGAAGTACATAATATGCATATATATATATATATATATAAAATGCTTACACTGTATGTAATGTACATATTATATAACTTTCACGTGCATCAAACCTCCGTAAGTCACGTTTACCGCAAGCTTCTAAGAATTTACCTTTCAATAAAGTTTACTATTTTTGTTTTTAAATTGTTTTTATTTTAAATATTAACGATTATTTTATTGTCGTATAAACAACTAAGGAGATAATATACTATATAAAAACTATAATATGTAGTGTATAACGTATAATATTGATGTGACTTTACTGTAAGCTATCAATGTCTAATAAATAAACAAACAAACAAACAAACAAACAAACAAACAAACAAACAAACAAACAAACAAACACAAGTGAATTACAGAAGTGAATTATCAAACAAAGTGTTGGTACTTGATATTATGGAAGTCTTCTATTGTAATTAGCAATAGCATTGGTTAACATCCATTATTTTAGTTTTACATTTTATTTGATGATATATTATTAATGCAAATCATTGAAGCGGGACTTGTCACGTTAACTGACACCGGGCATTGAGTGGCTAATTAGCCGCCGAGTGTGCACTTCATCGCTCGCACTTCGCACAACAATAAACATACAGCTATATAGTATAAATGTGGTTGCTACTGTGTCATACAGACAGACCAAATATATCAAGTCAGTTATATAGCATAAATATTGCTAGTACACAACATAAGCATATTTATGCTAGTGTTTTATGTCACAGACTAATATAAATCATGTAATTTATGTTAAGATGCATTCACATATTTTGTTGTAACTTTGTGCAGCAATTAAGTTGTTAAATCGCTTTAAATGTGAATAGTTGTAATGAAATATTTATTATATATTAATAAATTTTAATTGCTGAGCTTCAACAAATAAATATGAATATGTGAATGAACCTTATATTGTATTGTATTCCTCAACTCTATAATGCGCTCTACCACCTTAAACAATGCGTGAATCATATTTATTATTTAAGAAATCAGTACAGAAATACTTTCTTGAAAATATGTTTTACAGTGTATCTGATTATTTAGCAGTTAATTATGTGATATGTCAAATATAATTGATCTGAAATAGGACATAATTTGCTATAAATTTTATTATATTTTGTTGTATGTATGTTGTGTTTTGACTTGTTCTAATCTGTAAAGACATGGAACGTAATAAAATCTTATATTTTATAGCATAAATACTACTATTTCGGAATACTGTTCAATATTACGTAAATTATGCTATTAGAATAATTTTTTCTTTTTTTTTTTAATTTAATTTTTTTATTTTAATACAATCTGTCAAGTTCTTCAATTTCAATATTTTGTTCTGTCTATGTGTTTTGTAAATAATAATTATTTTGGACTATAATTTCTTACTGTTTTCGTATGACAAACAATTAACCTGTAACTCCTGTAAGTGAATACATTTTGAACATATTGAGAAAATGATCTTTTGATTTTGACATTCGCCTATGGCATATTTATTTATTTATTTATTTATTATTATTATTAAAACTTATTTATTTTTGCCTAACAGTTACAGATAATGCCTTGTTCACAATTATCTTTTTCTAATTGGAATTGTGAAGTGAGCTCCATAAGAATGCAAGTTATTAATGATCAAATAATGAACAATTACAATTAGAAAAAGCTTATTGTGAACAATGCACTAATGTTACGAAAATTATGTTTGTTATGTGTAATAATGTTTGTGTATTAATCAGGCATTCATTGCCCTTGAGTTTACGCTTCGACGCCATATTTGTGCAAAAAAATAACATTGACCAGTATAGGAAAAATGTTATTTTTAGGACAATTACAAAATATAACATACAAATTATTCAATTACTATATTGAACAAATGAACAAATGAACAAAAAAAAAAAAAAAAAAAAAAAAAAAAAAAAAAAAAAAAGGAAAGGAAAGAAATCTTAGAATTTAAAAATTGACTTATTTTTATTGTTAAAATGAGTTTTCAAATTACGATATAATATAAAATCGTATAATAAAATCACTATAAAATAGACCAAAATTGAAACTGGTACTACTGAGCAATGTATAAAACTACTTAAACATGGCGCTATGTGCAATATCACATACTACAATACGTTCGCTATAAGTTAGTTGATAATAAAGTCTGTTGAATAAGATTATTTAACAAAGTTTATAAAACTTCTCAGAAAATTTTCACACCTAACAACTTTTTTTTCTCCTTCTGTTGAAAATTGAATTACAAAGAGAGAAATATACAACATGCAAATTTAACTTTTTATTTTTAAAAGTTAATTTTCCCACTTATTTACTTTTCATATTTTGCTTTTAAGTTTTTGGTTTTACTTTATGTATAATATTAAAGAAAGTAATGTACAGTACAAATAAAAACCACTTACTCTAATATTTACTTCTCTTTAGTTTAAAGTAAAAATGTCACTCGTATGTCTTTTAGATATCATGTGAGACACGGAAAGAACAAAATACGTTATTTAGGCTGCATTATGTTGTTATTATATAGAATGGTTGCAGTCATATATAAAAGTCGACGCCATATGTAAGCACTAAATAACAAGGGCTGGTATGGTAAAATTACACATTTTGCAAGTTTAAAAATAATACTTAGCAATAATTTTTAAGAGCATTAATGCTCTTAATAAGTTGAATTGGGTTTTCATGTATGCGAGAAAAATAATAACCAAAAAAAGAACAATAAAAAAAAAAAAAAAACGCAAAATATTACTCTTTGCTCTAGTATGGTGCGAAGCGTACGCTTTTTTATGCACACTCTCTATAGCATAATATGGAATAAGCAGATTCTGCTATATGCTTGGTGATGACCTGATGACCTGGATGATGACTGATGACTGAGCACCAATAGGAGGTGCACTAGAACAAGGCGCAAGGCCCCTATAATTTAACAACGCTTATGAGAAGAGGCGAAACACTTTTTTTTTAAATGATTTACGAGAAAAAATACTGCAACTATTTCCGGAAAATTTTAGGGATACAAAGCATACTTTAACGTGTTTTAAGCCAATATATTTTTTAATTATTATCGTAGGCAAGAAACCAATGAGAAAGACTAAAACAAATTTGAGGGGGTAGTTTTATTTCATATTCTAAAAGATGACAATGTCCTGAAACGAT
Source organism: Ecdyonurus torrentis (assembly GCA_949318235.1). Lineage (NCBI taxonomy): Eukaryota > Metazoa > Arthropoda > Insecta > Ephemeroptera > Heptageniidae > Ecdyonurus > Ecdyonurus torrentis. Next base: position 49,342,308 of record OX439129.1, read on the forward strand.
ACATATGTGAATTTCTAATTAATTTAATTCATTATGTAATTTTAATTACTGTTTGAAAGTCACGAAATGACGTCCTGCACCTTATGCATGTGAGCATAGGAAAAAGTTGCAGGCTGTGACGTCATTTCGTGAATTTAAAAAATTAATCAAAAATACTTAATAAACTCAGAAATTAAAAATTTACACATGTATCGATTCAGGACAATGGTAATCTTTTAAAATATTAAATAAAATAACCTCTAAAAATTTGTAGTCTTCTTCATTGTACTGAAAATACGCCAACATAAATATTAAATATATTTCTCTCCGTGTATATACCACCTAGTAGTGAGATATTCCGTTTACTCACAGCTGGCTGCTTAACTTGTAAGATATTGCGACTGCATTACTTTGCCGTAAAGAAAACTGCAACTCAAAATAATAAAAATATACATATATCGCATAAAAATGTTATATGTATATAGTTTTTACTGCGCGAGATAAAATTTGAAGCATGCTGTGTATGATTTATGTTAGATACAATACACATAAAGTCCGACTAACATAATGTCTTTTATATTTCAAGTTTTATTTCTGGATATTCAAGTGCCAGAAGTGAACCACATCAAACAATATGTACACTTACAAAACAAATGTCTACTTACAAATGTTTAGCGAGCATCTATATTGTGCATGAGTATATTTTCTCGAAATATTTTCAACCTGTACCATATAATGTATATATATGTACCACTCACAATTTAAACCCAATAAAGAACTATTATTATTATTAACCTGGTATAGGCTATAGTGTCGATGTAAGTATGATGAGTGATGAGTATACCAGTGATATATGACTATATTATTATATACCTATTAGTATACCTATACTGTATATACTAGAGTATTGGTAGTTGTTCATATCGTTGGTTATGTTGTAGAGTTCAAATGAGTAATTTGCCTGTTATTTTGTCAAAGTTCTAGCTTAAAGATAGTATTTTTAAGTAATTAAGGGAGTAGGGTACTGACCTTAGATCTAATATATATTATATATATATATATATATATATATATATATATATATATATATATATATATATATATATATTGTTAATCTGTTAATTAAAAATGTAATTTTCTGGTCAAGGTTCATATAATACAGTTGAAAAAGCCATTTATGCGCCTTTTAATAAAGTTATTCCATTATTATTATTATTAAACATTAGTGTATGCTTTGTACCACATTTAGCACTAGTACACATGCACTATTGGTAGTGAGTAAACATTTTATCTCCATTATTAAATTCTAGTAACTCTCTATGCATTATAGTTTGATGCACAAACGAGAATGTTTAGAGACAATGTTGAGTGAGGATCAGTTTGTTTTCTGACTGTAGCAATCTCCTGTCCAAATTACACCATGCTAGTTCGATTTTTAGCAACGTAATTTATGCTATATTGAATAATAATCATGCTATATTGAATAACAATTATGCTACACTAGAATAACGAAATAATATGTTGATAAGACTGCAATATTCATTTCTGAAATAGTGCCACATTTGCAAATTCATGACATAAATGCAGCATAAATTATTGCCTATACTTTATTTTATTATTTTCAAATAATGGTGACAAGTGTTTTTTTATTATTTACTGTCACAGATAACCGCATAACCGTTGACAAAGTTGCCAAAGTTATCAAAATGACACCTATATACTGGTCAGCATAATATTTTAACACAATACCGATTGATAGTGCATTTTACCGAGACAGTTTTTTTTTTGATCATATTTGATTTATATACTGTCTTAAAAGATAGAAAAATTGTGTCAAGTATGCATAATTTAAATTACCCTGTTCTATAACTGCAGTAGTTTTCTCACAAATCACTTGGGTTGTATTTAGATGGATTGCATCTCAAAATCTAAAATGAACACTTCCAAACTTTATGGTGCCATTTGAAAGTTAAAAGTAACAGCTCAAATTGTAAAATTGTCAGAACCGGTCACCATCAGATAAGAGAGAAAATAATTATTAAAATTAACATGGGCTCTTATGGGACTAAAACTTCAAAAAAACAATAAAACAATGCAATTTAAAAAATTATATACTTTAAAATCTAGCATGGTGACCCCCCCAATTTTTTTTCCATGAAGATACCTTAATATAATGTGTCAGTTTTTTTTTTTTTTTTTTTTTTTTTCTGTACAATTTTTTTTGGTCAAATCCCGCATTACCTGATTTACCACTTACAGGATATGCTCTTGTAACATTAAAGTGCAGCAAATTAGATAGAGATACTTTAAAGCGTGATTTTGATTGTTTACAAAACATGTCAATACCCGTAACAACCATTGACAATATTAAATTTATAAAAATGTCACTGACTGATTTGACCTGATTGATTGCAACAATTTTTATAAAACAATAAATTTAAAAAAAAAAACAAAAAACATAAATCATGGAATATATTATAATATGATATGATAAAAAAAAATATTTAAATAAATTTGTTTTATTTTATTAAATATATAAATATTTAATTTTAAAATAAGCTTTTGTTTTAGAGATATTTATTTTTCATATTAAAATTTCTTTATATTTATATTTAAACTAATTTTAATTAAAATTTAACTGCTTTTTTATATATTTAATATTATTTTAATTGTATTTTTATAAAGTTTTTCTATTATTATATAAAAAAAAAGTAATTATATATACTACATACTAAGAGTTTTTTATATTAAAATATAATAAATATATTTTTCTACTATTATTTTAATGTTTTAATTATTTAACAATTAATTATAAAAAAATAAGAAGATTACTTACTGTCATTTGCCTGAATGTTGATGATCATTTTTTCTACATTTTAATTATTTTACTTGTCTTTTATTGTTACGAATATTAGATTTTGGGAAAACAAACTGAGAGGCCATGCAACAATACTAACAACGTGCTGCCTTATTGTCTTCATTTAACATGCTTTCTTATGGAGCAATGAACAAATTAGAAATTGTTCTCAAAACTGACATTTTCACTATAGCATATTGAGCCTCAAAGCTGCTGTTTTCCTGAATTTTAAGTCACTTTATCGGTGCAATTTTTATTCAAATTAGTCTATAAAAATATATATTATATTTTAAATTTTTATTTTTAGACGAAGTTTTCGAGTCAATCAACGGTTATTTTTTTAATTTTTACATTTATATAAAAAAAATTCCACCAGTTGTTTCATAATTCTTGAATTAAAGTACACTAGAATTTAATAAGTATTCTATAGCCCCATATAAGAAATATCAATAAATTTTTTCGTTGAGCTCACAATTGCTATTAAAGTGCAAGATATTTTAGTGAGGTTTTCAATAATAGAGAAAAAATAATTTGGTCAGAATACAGGAGAACCTAAACTTGAAGATTTGTTAAAATATTGCACTGATATTTGTTTATTGTCTGTCAAATCAATCAATAGTTTTCAATAGCACGTCACATGTAGAAGCTATATAGAACACACAACCTCACTCGCGTGTAGCTACGATTGAACTAAAACTCTTTAACTCAATACGAAAATAAGAGGAGAGAGAAAAAAACTTTAAGTAACAAAAAAACCGGTACTGCCCTGTTTTTTTTTTTTTTTTTTTTTTTTTTTTTATGTCACTTCTTTGTGGGTGTGTGAATAGTGCTTTTATACAGTAGCAACAAAAAAACTTTTGTGCATAGAGAGAAAGAGAGAGAGAATCAAATATTCAAATTTTATGTTGTTTACTTGAGTATTATGTATCTTGAACTGATGCACGTATACAGATCAACGAAATTGATCGCAAATTTTATGTAGTTTTATCTAAACTATTACTCATGATTATATAGGGTGCGCCTTTGAAGCCATACTGCAGTAATGAATAACATTTCTCATGCAGCATAAGACAAATATCAATTTAGCCTATTTTTTTGTATTTTTTTTGTATTTTTTTTTTATATTCCGTTTTTTGTTATACTTGAAAGCTTAATTTAACTGCATCAAAGCTGTCATAAAAAATTGCTAATAAGTATTTTAAAACCGGCAAAATAAGTCACTTTCCCATACCAGGCCCATGTTATTTAGTGCTCACTTATGGCGTCGATTTTTATATGGATACAACCATACAACCATCCTATAATATAAAAAACGATTGTATACATAATTTTTAAATTTATGAATTTCCAAGAATAAAAGTAATGTAATAAATAACATTCGGAATCAAAAATTTTGATTTAGTATTGCGAAAAATAATATATATGTATACTGTACATTTGAGAACTAAATTTGTGAAAAAAAATTTGCATGCTCTGGCTATGTATTGCTATAGCTACATATAGCCGGCTGTCACAATGTTGGAATAGCAAAACAAACAATTTAATATGAAAAACGTCAACTACATTTTCAAAATAACGAAATGAGAATTTTGGAATACATATTTTATTTCTTTGTATGTTCAGAGAATTCTAGTCTCTTTTCTCTCTATACTCTCTCTCTCTCTACTCTAGCTACATTCTCTCTTTCTCTCCCTCATTTCTCTCTTTACACGTAACAAAATAAATATACATCATAATTATGCTATATATTAATTCATCAGCAATATTTACGCATAACATCATAATTTGCAACTACACAACATAATAGTTAAGATATTTAGCATAATTACTCATTATTACAAAACAGCAACATCTGGGCGAATTTTTTTAAAATTTTTTTTCCTATTCTCTCTAAAATTTCTCTCTGTACGCTCTTTTTTACACCTACTCCTCTCTCTCTCTCTCTCTCTCTCTCTCTCTCTCTCTCTCTCTCTCTCTCTCTCTCTCTCTCTCTCTCTCTCTCTCTCTCTCTCTGTACACTTAAAAAAAGTAATAAATATACTAGCTCAATACAGAAATATTTATGCATGATAATAATTTATGCTACATTATTGATTACTTTAACTATAGCATAATAGTTAAGATGTTCAGCATAGTTACGTTATTACAAAACAGCAACATCATGCGTGATTATATTTTTTCCGTGTTTTTCCTATACTATCTCTCTCTCCACATAACAAACCAACCACATACCCTCCCCCTTCCCCCCAGCTCCAGCAATGTATCAAATTCTCCTCTACTTACATAACTTGCCCACGACTGACTGACTGACTGTACATTAAATTACAACAACAATGTACTCTATGTATGTAAGTATGTATGTAATGTATGTACTGTATTACGCCTGTACGCACAGTATGTATGTAATTTGTAAGCCATGTTGCATGTATGTATATTTGCAAGTTATTGCACAATAACGTCGGTAACACTCCAATAACCTCACTATAACAAATTGAGAAGACAAACAAATATGTATATCTGATATAACAATGTACCAGTGACAAAATTAACATTTTACTTAAGGGAGTTCAAGTTCACGATACAACAATATGCATCAATTTTCTATTTGTACGAAAAAAGAATGTAGAGCATTGCTTGTGACCGGTGATAAAATTAAAAAAAACAAACAAACAAACAAAAACTATGTTAATTACAATAATTCTTGTACCTGATAGTCACAGGTCCTGAAATTTTTATCATAGGTAGATGTTACTATTAACTTCCAAATATTGTCACAAAATAGGAAAAAACTTTACTATAGAAAATAGGGCTACACTAAAAAGAAAGAAAAAAAGAAAAAAAAAACTATTTATTCACAACACACATTTTTTATGGAGAGTATAATTATTATATCTCTGTCTGAAATACATTAATTATGCATCATTGTATTTTCACTAAATATTTTCAGACTGGTAAAGGCTATAGTGTCGATGTATGTATGATGAGTATACCAGTGATATATGGCTACTATACCTAAACATTAGTGACATTTAGCACTAGTACCCATGCACTATTGATAGTGAGTAAACATTTTAAATGGTTTATCTAATTTAAGTTATAATCTCTTTGTATTATAGTTTGACGTATAAACATGAATGTTTATAGTTTAGTAGCCTGTAGCACTTTGCTGAGGTATGTTTGTGTCATGTTTAGTAAGATATGCAATTAATGCATGTGCAGAAATATTTGCATAATGTTGTTTGATATGCAAATATACTGCAGCGAGGAGGTTGGTAGTATCTACCCTGTGGTCTTATATACTTTACTTTGATATACGGTGTATGACGTCATACTGAATGAATGAATAACATTGTTCAGGACAAATTTCCTTTTTGACAAATTTCTTTGGAAAATCGATCAATTTTTTGTTATTATTTTCTTCAGTTATACTTGAGATACTAATTCACAATATTATTGCTCTCAAAATTTTTGCTTGGTATTTTTAAACTGGCAAAATAAGTCATTTTCCTATACTGGTCAATGTTATTGAGTGATCTAACATGATGTCGACTCTAACATGAATGCAGTCACCCGCTTGCTTAGTACTATCCTATCACAACTCTGATAGGATAATCCAATTTTTCATTTGAATCTTTAATTGTTTTACAGCAACAAAGTTACATATCACTTCCATGGAAAGAAGAAATTACGTAATTTATACAGATTATAATGCATGATTACTGATTACAAATCAAAATATAGTATAAAATATGTTACACATAAATGTTGCTACATTGAACTACCAAAATTATTGTGTATTTTTTATTTTTGTGCGAGAGAAAAGAGAAAAAAAGAATTTTGAATATTTATAACAACTTAATTTTCACAAAACTGAGTAACAAAGAAGAAAAAGGATATATATATATATATATATATATATATATATATATATATATATATATATATATATATGTTTGAAAATTTGAATATCGAGCGAGGTGACATGATGATAAAAATTTCATTTTTGTCTTACCTTCTGTAAAACAACTGGGCTTTCACTCGCTGCTTAATTTGATGATAAAAATAACACACAACACCAAAACTTGTCACTATATAAATTAATAAAATACTCAATTCACAGTTTTTAAAAATCTATATACATAGCTATGTTATATTCACACACAATTGCAATTGTGTGTGAATATAACATAGCTATGTATATAGATTTTTAAAAACTGTGAATTGAGTATTTTATTAATTTATATAGTGACAAGTTTTGGTGTTGTGTGTTATTTTTATCATCAAATTAAGCAGCGAGTGAAAGCCCAGTTGTTTTACAGAAGGTAAGACAAAAATGAAATTTTTATCATATATATATATATATATATATATATATATATATATATATATATATATAAACTACTTAATTTACACAATGATAGTACTATAGCTACTTATTATACAAAACAAAAACAGCAACATTCATGTTATGTATGACGTAAAATTACGTAATTTATTTCCCCGTGTGGTCAGTGATACGAACAAGCACTTAAATATCATCTAGTCTTGGAGATTGCTGAAAGTGGGTTTGTATTATACCAGAGAGAGAGAGAGAGAGAGAGAGAGAGAGAGAGAGAGAGAGAGAGAGAGAGAGAGAGAGAGAGAGAGAGAGACTGGTTAAGCATGCAAGGGAGAGAGGACCAGAGAGAAAGGGGTGGCTTGCCCAGCAGTAGAGAGAGAGAGAGAGAGATGCTCTCTGATACCCCTAAGAATATAAAAGAACCCAGTTTTATACAAAAAAAAAAGCTACACACAAGCTAGAGAAGGTTGAGACACTGGATAAAGTGAGGGGAAGGGGGGCTAAGGGGGGCAAGATGAGGCTCCACACGTGCAACATTAGCAGCATACTAATGACAATACACTGATAAAACAAACTGCTAGTCACTAAAAATGCATAATTATATGGTAATTGTACCTCTGTTATCTGCAGGTTGCTGAGTTGCAATAATACGTTCCCCTCATTTGAGCGTTTTTAATTAATTTTTTTCTTTATTTATTATTATTAATTTTTTTTTTTTACAAAAACAATAGAATACTAATTTCTTTTGTGCTAAAAATTCAAAAACTATAACGGAGGGTTAATTTTTAGTTTGAGAGTTTCGAAGTTTTTACACAAAAATTACAGCTTAATTATTTATTTTGTGCTAAAATTTCAAAACCCTTAAATGAGTGAAAGGTATTAAATAATAATAACAAGTGCCGATAAGTAGTACACTTACCATATACATCAAACTATAATACAATGAGAGTACTTTAAATTCAATAATATAAAGATTATAACATTTAAAATGATTGATTACTTTCTATCAGTGAATGTTTACTTGTTTACTTACTATACCAATAGTGCATGAAGTGCTAAATGTGGTACAGAGCATACAATATAATGTTAAGGTACAGGTACAGTAATTCCAATAAAAAATGAAATTCTATTGGCATATGGGAATAACATGTATTTAGATAGAGTTTTGCGTCAAATGAAATCTCCATCTGATTGCATTGAATGGCCATAAGCCAATACAATTTCATTTTTTATTGGAATGATTGTACAAAAAAAAAAAAAAAAAAAAAAAAAAAAATTCAACCCACTTTGCTCAATACAACATAATCTATAATAATAATAATAATAATAATTAACGGCTTTTATTGGGCGAAATCAGGCGTACAACCTCTCAATTTAACCCAACTGTTTAACAGTACAGTCAGTTACAATATTTGTTAGTAGCATCAACATATAACGCAAAATTTATTTTTTTTAAAGATTTTTATTGATAATTTTTAATTGTGATTTAGTAATTTATTTACTGGAATTATAATTTAAGTCAAATTTCTTTTCACTTAAATTATTTAAATTGAGAATATATATACACTTAATAATTTATTTAGAAAACAAAATTTGGTTAGTAATTAAAAATAGTTAATTGAGAATTTATCTATATTAGTACATATTAGTAGTAGTTTTAATTATACATTTTAGAACAACATAATCATAACAAGGATCACTCTAAATATCTATCAAAAAGTAGTTTTTTCAGTTGCGATTTAAATGTGTTTATTGTTGGTGAATTTCTAATTTGTAATGGTAATCTATTCCATAGTTTACCACCCATAACACTAAATGAATTTTCATACATTTTATAATTAGCTTTAGGAACTTTTATAATTGATTTATCACATCTTGTATTTCTCACTTTGACATCACAGGCTTTAGTTACAAATTGATTTAGGTACCCTGGGCTAAGGTTATAAATTATTTTATATATTTGGATGAGCACATGTAGCTCTCTACGCTCCTTTATTTTTAGCAGCTTCATTCTGGTATAATACTTTGTGGTACCTTCCCCCATATCAAGATCATATACATATCTTATCACACCATTAAGTAGTACTTCAAGCTTACGATTTAGTTCATAACATATATTTGTTTGGATCGTATCACAATAGTCAATTATAGGGCAAAGAAGTGTTTTTGCCAACAAAATTCTAGTTGACTCAGGAGTATATTTCCTGAATCTATACATTTTCTTTAGTGATAACATGACCCTCTGATAAACATGAGACACATGACCACTCCAATTTAAGGTACTATCAATTATAAGACCGAGGTCTTTTACTCTAATTTCAAATTCAAGTTCAATTTCACCGACTTTTATTTTATTACATTTTTCCATATCAAGATCTTTTAGCACATTTGGATGACCAATAATTATAGCTTTACACTTTGAGGAATTTAATAGTAAACCACGACTGTCAAAATATTGTTTTAGTGATATAATATCCTCATTTATTAATTTGATCGTGTCATTAAAATTTTCAGGCAAAGTATGACGATACAATTGACTGTCATCTGCATAAATGTGATAAAAACAGTTTCTTATATGGCGACCAATATCATGAGTATATATCGAGTAACACCAGGGCCCCAATATAGTACCCTGGCCACAGCCACTTACAACCTGGCCCCATTCTGATCGTTTGTTATCAGCACTCACCACACACTGTTTCCTATTTGTAAAATATGACTTAAACCATTCAATAACACTTTTAGAGAAATTTAGTACTTCAAGTATATTAAAGAATATTTTATGGTTTAGGCTATCAAATGCCTTTGAATTATCCAATAGTACAAGAATTGTGACCATTTTATTATCTACTGACTGCCGTATTTGTTCAACAATGTACAATAGTGCTGTATTGGTCCCATAGCCTTTCCTGAACCCAGATTGAAAAGTATCAATTACTTCATTTTTATTACAAAATTCATTAACTTGGTCAAATACAACTTTTTCAACAATCTTAGCCTCAACGTTTATTTTAGAGATAGGCCTATAATCTGCCGGAAAAGTTGGATTATTATTTTTTTTAATAGGAATAACGAGTGATTCCTTCCAGCCATCGGGAACCACCGAGTGCTGTAGAGAACTATTAATTAAAGTCAGTATTGAGGGTAAAACTGCATTACCAAGTTGATTTAACATATCAATAGAGATACCATCATTTCCTTTAGCTTTGCTTTTTATTGATTTTATAGCTTGTGTGATATCGTGTGGGTAAACATGTTTAAAGTAAAACTTTTCATCACCATCATCCTTGTTAAGTGGCTTAATATAATCGGAAATGCAAGACTCTATATCACTATCAGATAATTTAGTATTACTGTTTAGGAAATAATTGTTTAGTATATTTAACTGATCCAATTTGAAATTACTTTGTATTTTTGTCTTTTCCCCAATCCCAAAATTATTTACATTACGCCAAAGAATTTTAGTTGATTTAACAGATAGTAGACTATTTGCATGAGATTTGATAGCTTGTTTAGTTTTTATATTAACATTATTACGTGCCTTAACATAATTCGATTTAATTTGAGGGAGATTTAATTTATGTTTTTTCATTTGATTAAACTTACGTCTACATTTATCTCTATGCAATCGAAGTTTTTTAATTTCCGGGGTAAGCCATGGTGCAGGAGGACGCGTGACTCTAGTTTCTTTGAAAGGAGCATGTTTATCATAAAGGCCATTAATTTGATTGTGAAAAAATTCAATTTGTTTATTCATTGATTCAAATTTTATTATTTCATGCCATTTAGTATTAAACGCGTCATTTAGAAAATTTTGTAAAACAAAGTTATCAAACGACCGAAACTTTATAACTTGCTCCTTTCTATGCATACTGGTAATAGGGTAAACCACATATAAAAAGTCATGTTTTGAGATCTATGATATATACTGCATAATAACTATGTTACAATAGCATAACTATTATGTTCTTCAGCATAATTATTTATGCTGTTAAAATTTAGTATCATTTGTGCTATAATGATATAAATGCAGCTTTCTTAAAAAATTTTATTCTTCCCGCGTACTGTTATGCATAATACTGATATAATATCATTGGTGTACTCATCATCATACATCGACACTATAACCTCTACTAATTTGAATATTTAGAGCAAATACACTCATGTAAAATCAAAGTTTTTTTATTTAGATATACTTTATTTGTACGATATGAGTAGACATTTGTTTTGATAGTGTACATAAAACCTAAAGCCACCACGTAATAAACACCGTACACACACAAAAAAAGTTTCTTGTGTGTTGCACTTTTTGTATATATATAGCGGGCTCAGAATGAGAAGTGGGGAACTTTAGTTTGATCAATAGGGTGAAGTGTTTTTTTTGTGTGTAACAGTGTGAGTAGCGTGAAATATAGTAGTTTGATTGTATGTATATATATAAATATATTAAGTAGTTTTCATTGTTGTTTTTTGTCGAGGAGACTTGCGTACGTTAATTATTCATTTAATATCATGGAGCGATCATCACAGATATATACCAATTGTTTTACAATTTTAGCATAAAAACAAAGCAGTAATCAAGACTTTTCTTTTACTTATTTACATTTCTATTATAGAGGTATCTATTTCGTTTCATTTAAAGTAAAAACACATAAAATGTATAATAACGACCTTTTTCTTTGTTCATTTCATTTGTATTTAAAAAAAAAAAATCAAGAATTTAATTTACGCTAAAAAAATTACCTTATTACTGCATACCTATTTACAACGTTAGAACAATTATCGTATACAATACTATGTTATAATATTTATGCTATGTTACATGCAATATAGCATAAATTATGTTGTAATTAATAAATGGTGTTGAAAATGAGCTAGCATAATTAGTGTCTAGTTCATCACAGAGAAATTAAAAACACGATGCGTGATTTTTTTTTTTTTTTAATCACCGAAAAAAGTTAAAACCGTAACAAAATGTATTATACAACATAGTTATTCACGTGTACAACTGCAGTTCTTCAAAAATAATATAAACATAAATTATTAACATAATGAACTGTTAACTGAATGTGTTTATGTTAAAAATTGTAACTGACTGTACTGTAAAACAGTTGGGTTAAATTGAGAGGTTTGTAACCCGATTTCGCCCAATAAAAGTCATTAACTATAATAATTACCACGTAATATTTTGTTGTTGGACGTCTATATACTGCTTTTGATGGGTTGGTTTGGGAGGCCAAGAGGCTTGGTTTTTGTGGACATCCAGGTCTAGAGCTCGCGGAATAATATAGTGTTGTTAGGAAAGAACATAACCCCCCAGAGAGGTATTGACTAGTAAAGGAACAACGGTTTTAAGGCCGACTATAAGCGATTTCGGTCACATCCGCTTCTGTTTCTCCTTACTACGCATGTGCAGTAAGTCGAAACGGAAGCGGATGTGACCGAAATTGCTTATAGTCGGCCTCAAAACAGTTGTTCCTTTATTAGTCAATAGCAAGACTTTTGTTTCAAATCACATTATTAAATTAGTCCTCAAGCTAAATAGCCTGCACAAAGCTGGAAGATGGCATGGGTTGACCCGGTGCATGTGGTCTGTTCACAATGGTGCGTAAATTTACGTAACTTTCACGTAAGAATCTAAATAACATTGATTGTTTTATCTTTACGTAAGATTTATGTCAATTTACGTGTCATTGTGAACAGCTCATAAGTTTTTCAAATCAAGTAAAACACACAATTATAATATTTAATAAAAAATAAATTCTATCAGAATTAAGAAATATTTTAGAAGTTAATTTTTAGCCCTGGAGTGTCTCTATCTTGAATATAGTATATTGGTGCTGAATTATTACACACGAACAAAAATAAATACGTAATAATTATGCTAGCCCATTTTCAGCACAATTTGTTTAATACAACATGATCTATGCTATAATAACTATGTTACAAGGCATACGTATTATATTGCTAATAATTTATTATTTATGTTGTTCTAATTTAGCAACATTTATCCCATAAATGCAGCATTTCTCTAGAGTTTGTTAACTCTAGTATTCCACCTTAGACAATTAATTATGTATCTTTCTTTCTTTAAGTATATTTTTTCTTTATGTTTCGCTTCAACACGAGCTATGCTCTCTGAAGCAAAGGTTATATGTGACATATGAAATAAACATGTTTGTAATCTATGTGTTTTAAATAAAAAAAAAAATAATAAAAATTTATTCTTTCCGTGTACATAAAGAAAAAAATAGTAAAATGTTTTTAAAAATCTACAAAAGAAAACTGTCAAGAAATGCAATTTATTTATATATTGGACACAGGTATCGTTTACAGTAACATTATAATGTTATGTTACATCATGCATGTTATCTTAAAAGCTATATGGTTATAGTAGAGAGGGGTAACTGAAATGTCACTATCAAACTAAGCCCTCAATTCACATAAATGACACAAATATTCATCAATTTACAAAAGTGCATCTACCTTTCTTTCTAGATCTCCACCCACAACACAAGCACGTTTCTAGGTCAATATGATATCGAACAAAAATACCTCTTAGTTTTTGTATTCTACTTTGATATATGATATTCAGATCACGTTTTATAACTACACTGAAAAAACTAATGTAAAAAATTGCACTTTTCCTCGCAGCAGTTTTGTATGTTATTATAGACGAGACAACACTTTGTGTTGTGATTCATCACATCATAATGTTTGCTGCTCAAATATTTATTATTATTATTATTATTATTTTTTAGGTAAAGCAGGTAGTATTGAGTTATAGTTGACTATGACTGCTTATGTTTACTCAAAATGCGGAAAAGGAAGTGCCGGAAGAGGAAACCACGTGACGGTAAAAGTGGGAGGTAGCTCAGGTCTATAGCTTGCTACTGGCACTAACTTTTCTCCCACTTTTACCGTCACGTGGTTTCCTTTTCCGGCACTTCCTTTTCCGTTTTTTACAGTAAACATACGCACTTTATCTACATAATAGAGCTAGAACAGTGCAGAGCAAACATTGCATGTGTTATCTCTATAGTATCAACGATTCTGCAGATACGATAGGACACGAACGACTTTTTGAAATTTCGCGTGTCATTTGTTCAATGTTTAAAGATAGGGAATTTCGCAAAAAAAAATTGACAATCGATATTAGCATGTCCTATCGTATCTATAGAATCGTTGTATAGTATAAAATATCAATGTTTTCTAATTGTGTTAGAGATAAAAGGCTATAGTTCTCTCTCAGTGTATACGGAAGTATTGATGGAGCTCAATATTGGTCTGATTTATTGCAGTTAAAATTGCATTGGTCAGTAGTTTTTGTGCAGGTGATATCGTACGTCAATTTATCATAGCAAAGAATGCATTTCACATTACTAATATTTAATAATCAATTTTATCACCTGCCGCACGGAAACCATAAATTACAGTTTTTATGTTATATTTAGGTCACTATAGCATAAACGTTGCTAAACTGGAATAGCATAAATAAATATGCTATACAACATAATAATTATACTTTGTGACATAAGTTATGTTTTTATTATAAAGGTTGCTAAAATTGAGCTTATAACTATTACGTATTTATTTGTATCCAAGCACACTACGTCATAGTTTGACCTTATTTGACCTTGCAATGACACGCGCGACCTTAGACTCGACACCTGTCACATTAGATCTGGAATAACATATAAATACGGCACATCAAGCACAAAATATATAGGGACAATCATGTATTTTGAAAATATCAAAACATATTAGTGAGACAGAGGGAGAGGGAGAGAGAGAGAGAGAGAGAGAGAGAGAGAGAGAGAGAGAGAGAGAGAGAGAGAGAGACAGGAGAGAGAAATTTCTTCAAAAAATACTGATATATATTTATTTTAAATGATTAAATCAAATTCCGGGTTTGATTCTAAAAACATTTTTTTTTTTTTTTTTTTTTTTTTTTTACGTAATGTTTAATTGTATTTTATAATATAATCATATTTAAGATGGTCGAAAAATCAACCAACATGGAAATCTAACATGGATATTGTTTTTATTTAGAGTCCAAAAAAAGGTATTATAAAAACATAAAAAGGTATTAAGAAATAAAAATTTATAATTCAGATTCAAATAGGCTTTATTGAAGGTACATTAACTCCTACAAGACAGAGAGGTATGCAACAAGCGTGGCACATCTGTTCTACTGGTTGCCTATCTATACCTCTCCGCTCACGAATCGGGCAAATCTGAATAAAATATTTACTGCTATGTGTTTTGTATTTTTTGTATTTACATAAAATAACAACTTTTGTAACTGGAACAAAAATCTATTTATTTTAACAGAAAATCTCTTGTTCTCATACAGTAGCATCTTTTATCTTACTTTTTTTCCCTAATAATTCTTCACTTTTACGCTTGTTATCAATTAAGAGAAAAGTCATGCAATTTTGCATTGCTATCAAAATGTTCCTAAGAGAAATTCAAATTTAAGCAACAAAAAAAAAAAAAAAAAAAAAAATTGTATACAAGTATTACTGCATGAATTTTAATTGTTTTATATGTTCTTCGTCTCAAACTATACGTAGACAAAATTAAAGTAAATTAAGTTAAAGAAGACTGTATTACCTATTACATTTAATCAATGTCACTCTGCATCTCTCTCTCTCTCTCTCTGCTTCTCCGTCTCTCTTACTCTCTCACCCCCCTCTCTCTAAATTAATATTCATGGCTGGTTGTTTTTAATGTTACCAACATTTTTCAACTTTTTTTTTCTTCTTCCAACATTCAAAATTACTTTATTTCTATTTAAAATAATAATAATAATGAAAAAAGTTTTTAAAAAGTGGGTTATTGCAATCATTATATGGCAAGCGCTCATCACGTCATAAAATTTTTAAATATATATATATAAAAAAAAAGTTATGGTATAATATAGCAAGTAATTATATCAAAGTTAAATTTAAAAAGTTTTCAAATAACAAACTATTTTTAATTAAATAAAACATCACTTTGTCATTCGCTTTATTTATTTATCTAATCAGAAAATAACATCACAAAGGAACAAAAATCATTATCAACGTCGTCTGTTATTGACGCAAACATGAATACACGAATAATGGTTGATTATGTTGTACAGCAAAGTTACTTTGCAACATTAAGCTCCACTGCAAGGTGACTACAACATAATAAAGCAGTAGACGTCAAACAACAACAATATTATGTTGTTACAAGTGAATAACTACATGGAAAATAAAGAATAAAAAATATTTTATATTTAATAAAATAAAATATCAGAAAACAATTGCTGTTATGAGTTGAAAATTAATATTTTGTTTATATAATTGTGATGTACTCTCTTTTAGCTATCGTTTTTGAAAACTATGTATTAAAAATTGTCAAACTATAAACCTCTGACAGCAAGAATATCAGAGGACCACTTCAGTGGGTTTTGTACCTTTTGTGGCCTCAATAAAAATTATTATCTATCTATCTATCTAAAAAATAATTTTTTTTAAAGAAATAAAGAAATAAAGGCAAGTAAATGCAGTAGGTAGAACACAGGTATTATTATACTACATTAATTCCTAATGCAAGTGCAATATGCTACACTAAAGGTGTGACTCAATTAGATTAAGTGGTATTGTACACGGAGAGAAATTATGGATTGGAATAACTGAAGATTTATTTAAAAACGAACCACTTCACTTTTTGGTTTGATTTAAATGAAACTTGAGTTGGTATGAATATGGCATGAGTTATACCAACTAAAGTTTCAGTTATATCAAACCAAAAAGTGAAATGGTTCGTTTTTAAATAAATCTTGAGTTATTCCAATCCATAATTTCTCTCCGTGTAGTTTATAACTACCTGTTCCAAATTAAAGCGTACCTAAATGCAAAATACAGGATACATGTTCCTGCTATAAGTAGTATATTTTTTTTCACTCGGAAAGAATAAATTCAGTTATTTATGCTGTATTTATGTCATTATAGCATAAAGGATGCTAAATTAGAACAACACAGATAATTATGCTGTACAACATAATATTTATGCTATAGTAACATATTAATTGTGAAGTATAGCATAGATTATGCTGTATTGAACAAATTATGCTGAAATGAGCTATCATAGTTATTACGTATTATTTTTATCCTTGCATGTATGTTGTATACTATACAACATTTTTATTCGTGTATTGTTCACATGCAACGTAAAAGTTACCTGCGTTGACACGCGTCAACGGGTAAACAAAATTGAAATAATGTAAACAAATGGAGCCGTTCACATTGTTTTTTTTAAATTTCATGTGAACAGCTCCATTTGTTTACATTGTTCCAACTTTGTTTATCTACTGACGTGCGTTGATGCACGTAAACTTTTACTCTTACATGTGAATAATACCTCTTTTTTTTATAGTTTTCTCACCCGCATGAAATAATTCTTACAGATAAAATGGTTTGTTAACAAATTTTTACTGTCTGTGATAGTAGTAGTTTTTTTTTTTTTTTTTTTAATCAACACAATATTATTTGTTCAAAATATAGCAGAGAACCCTGTAAGGACCTTTTTTTTTTTTTTTTTTTTTTTTGGCATTTATTATTATTAAAAGATGTGAGTGTGGCTAATATGCTTCATTTAAATTTAAAAATCAAATAATTTTTTTACTGTTCTCACTAAAGTATTCTTACAAATCACTTATAAGAAACTCCAGTAATGTTAAATAATTAAAAGTTCTTTGTTTTTATTTTCCACCATGCTTTTAATTAGTTACCACCGATGTCACCCATTTACGGAACAAAATATAATAAATACGTATAATAATTATGCTAGATCAATGGAGCCTATCGGTTTAGCGCAAGGGGAGACGCGGGGAAAGCTACGGGTCCCCGAAGTTAACAATACGCTTATGGGAAAAAACACAATTTTTTTGTGATTTTTGAGAAAACTACTCCACCGATTTTGGAGAAATTTAATTGAGAAATACTAGACGCATTTTTACGTGTTTTAAGACACAGAATTTTTTTTTAAAGCTTTTTTAAACCCATAACCTCCATTTTAGAAACATTTATGCATGATAACATAATGTATACGCTATAATATACATAATAATTTCATTTTATATCATATATTATTATATTATGTTATATGTACCATAACTGTTTATTCTATTGGAATTTAACAACATCACGCAGCAACAATTACAAAATTATTCGTTCCGTGTTTCAAATAAATAAATTTAATGATTAAGGCGAGAGATATGAATTCTGATAACGGACTATCTGCATTTTTTAAAATTCTAATTTAATTTGAGAGTGTCATACAAAGATGCAAAGACTCTCGCGACTCGCGAGGTTCTTTGAGAGAGAAATAATTAATTAATTCCGAGACACGAGCGAGCGAACACACGTCATGGCAATCTCTGAAGTCTATAATACCTCCGCCGAGACTTCAAACATCGCAAATTTTAATTGTATTGAACTTTGCTTTCAACCACTTCTCTAACTTCAAAAAAAAAAAAAAAAAAAAAAAAAATTAACATTTTTTTAAATAATTAATTCCATGGCGGATAGTTTTCAATACCCAGCTCTATACAGAAGTGAAGTTCGAAAACTAAGAAACTAGACTCTCTCTCTCTCTCTCTCTCTCTCTCTCTCTCTGTCTCTCTCAATTTCAAATTCTTCATTTCCTTTTATTGCTCCCTTAACAATAGAAGTCACGAAATACACGATTTTAAGAATTACAATTTCTATTCTTGCAAATAATAGTATCTAGTAACTAGTAACCATAACGTTTTGCTCATCAGAAAACCATTGCATGAATTAAAACACTGAAATTTATAATTACACTGTATATCGTTCGTTCGTTCTTTGATTCATTCATTCATTCATTCATTCATTCATTCATTCATTCATTCATTCATTCATTCATTCATTCATTCATTCATTCATTCATTCATTCATTCATTCATTCATTCATTCATTCATTCATTCATTCATTCATTCATTCATTCATTCATTCACACATGCACTCAATCACTCATTTCTTTATATTTAAATGAGGAATACTATACTACACACTTTTTTTGTATTTTATGCTAATATAAAATTAAGATACTACTGCATCACTGATAACCTCCATTGCAGATGATTGCAGTGAACATTGACGTCAAGCTTCATTAAGACGTCGCATAGATTGCTAGCACACATAAATACAAAAATCTCTCTAAAGACACAAATATTTAGTTTTAGATGGCGAGCAAGCTTTTAATTTGAGTTTTAATTTGACGAGGGGCTCTCTCAGCAATCTCCGATACAATTACATAATCTCTTTCTCTCTCTCTTTCTCTCAAATATTTACTGCATGCAGATACAACACCACATACCTTGGTTTGCCTAAATGACAATTACTTCAGATACAATACACCACTTGCAATAGTTTAATGAGAAAATAAACCTAACAACGTGCTAGCATAGATCACTTTTTCTCCCCTTCAATTAATTTGCTTTCTTATGGGGCAATGAAATACCTATAATTTGAGTTATATATTTTTGATACTGAAATTTTTACTGTAACGTACTAACTCTGAAAGCTTTGGTTTTCCTAAATTTCAAGTCAATTGGTAATACATTATTATTATTTCATCTAATTGACTTGAAATTTAGGAACATAAAAGCTTTAAGGCTCAGTAAGCTACAGTAAAAATTTCGAATCTAAAGTAAACATTTGTAACTCAAATTATAGCTTTAATTTATACGTAAAATATTGAGTCAGATTGATTTTTCATTCATTCATTAATTATTATTAGCCTGTAACGTCTTTATAAATCATAACGCAGAAATACAAGCCTTTTTTTTCTTTACAGCAGTCAATCAACCACAAGTTCAAAAAAAAAAAAAAAAAATGAATTTAAAAATATATTTTTAATGCTATAACCGTATAAATAACAATTATGATCATAATAAATTTAATTTAATTTTACATACCAGTGAGTCGCGCAGTGACAGGTGAATACGTATATATTTCAGTGCAATATATATCAACTTATATATTGATCTCTCTCTCTCTCTCTCTCTCTCTCTCTCTCTCTCTCTCTCTCTCTCTCTCTCTCTCTCTCTCTCTCTCTCTCTCTCTCTCTCTCTCTCTCTCTCTCTCTCTCTCTCTTACTCACTACACTACAGACTATATTATTATATAACACAATTTTATTAAAATTTCCCCTACCCAGCGTTACCATTTAAAAATAAAACAACATTAAAGCGCATCACTTCATGGCTGTCCTACATTTTCAAATTGAAATTAATTTTATAAAGTTTTATTATATTTAAATTTAAGAGACTTTTAAAGGTTGTTTCTTTTAACGGCATAATAAACTTCCCTTTTCTTTTTTATTATTTATAACATTATAGAGTAATAATTAACATACTTTATTATGCATGATTTAGATATAAACAAGTTAATTGTGTGTTACTTTCATTTCAGTTTAGTTATCATTTATCATTCTTATCACTTATCCGACGTCACAATATTTTGAATAGCATAAATTAGGCATAGCGGCTATGGGGAATGGCGCGAAAAAGTTCCACCTGAGTTTTCTCGCAGTTCCAGCTGCCTCAGCAGCCAATCAGAGTCAACTTACAAATTTAAAATATTTTTACTATCGTGACGTCAGACAAAGATAACGAATCCATCATCGAATGAAATAATAATAATAATTAAAAAAAATTTGCTACATATTTATATTTAAGAAAATAAATTGTTTTATTATACTGTATTATTTTTGCATAGTATTCTTGCATAGTAGTAAACATTATTTTCCAGTAAAATTCAATGGGTTCATAGGTAATTGGACCACTGGTTAACTTTCGGTTATCTGTTCAACTCAGGCAAGGCACAAAATATTAAACCATAGACATAATCAAACGATGTCCATTTGACCTTGATTTTTTTTTCTGCAAATGACCTGAAATGGAAAAACTCAAATTTGGGGTCAATCCACCAATTTTTTTTTATCAAGGTCAGTTAGACATCGGACAATATAACGGAACCACGACGATGTGATACACGAGTAAGCATATTTAATAAATACGTGTTAATTTTTGGGTTCTAAGCGGGTCAAAAAACCCGGCAAATGCCATCTGGTCCCTGTTTTTTTCTTCTTCTTTTTTTTTTTTTATCAAAAAATGGTGTAAATGTTTTGCTGAGGAGCGCATGATATTCCATAAAAGTGAATTAAATAACAATTCAATTACTTGCCTGACTTTGCTATACATGACCTATAGCTGTGAGTGGTAAATATGAAGGAGAAAAGTTCTTACCTGCAACACGAAATAAACAAACGTCATTAATTAAATGCATAGACAAGAAGAAAACATAAGCACTTACATCACAAAACACTTTATAATGGGAATTGCATAAATAACATTAGTTTGTCTCAAAACGCAACGCCACAGCAGTGATCAGAATTGTTTTTACTTATGCACCCCGCAAATTTTTATACTAATTTATGCCTGTTTCTGACGTCATAAACAAAAATCGCAAATTTTACAGTTTTTCACGCTCTCTTGTTAGACCATTTACATTCTGGTAAAAATTGTCATGAACTTACTTACTAAACATTGTTTCTAAACAAATCAAACATTAATACATAAGATTAAACGTTTCAAATGTTTACTCACTACCAATGGTGCATGGGTACTAGTGCTAAATGTGGTACAGAGCATACACTAATATTTAGGTATAGTAACCATATATCACTGGTATACTCATCATACTTACATCGACACTATAGACTCTACCAGTTTGAAAATATTCAAAGGAATAGGCCAGAGAAAAAAATAAGCCTAATACTTAAAAAATACAAAAAGCATTTATATCACAAAACACTTGATGGGATTTACATAAATAACATTAGTTAAAGTTTGTCTCAAAACCCAACAGTAGCCCCTTAGCAGTGATTAGAAAATTCAATTTATGCAACCCGCACAACATTTTCATACTAATTTTTGCATGTTTCTGACATCATAAACATGAATAGTCACTTAAATTGCATACTTTACAGTTTTTTCACGCTCTCTCGTTGGGCTTCAATAACATTCTGGTAAAAATTGTCCTCAGTTTTGAAGATCCCATTTCGTGTTTACTCATTGGAAAGCACATGTTGTATTATGTGGTCTATGGCTTTAAGTGAAAATTCACTTTATGCACAACAGTTAAACTTTATTTGTGTTGTAAGTAGACATTTATTTACTGAGTGTAGTAGAGAATGCAATTTTCTTATCCCAGTGCAAAACAAGGTAAAAGAGATAAGAAAATATGTCAATGCAATAAACTGCTCAAGGTTTTCTCTGTCAGTTAATCTTCTTTAAGAAATAAATTTTACTATATATGTGCTCAATAAACTTATAATACACAAGTTAAATTTTTATTTGAGATATTTTACAACTAAAAACTGCTGATTTTAGGAAATTTTGTCGACTTTAATGTCATAATAAACCTACTTGATTGTGCCGTGGGAGAGAGAGAGAGAGAGGGAGAGAGAGAGAGAGAGAGAGAGAGAGAGAGGAAGAGAGTGTGTGTGTGTGTGTGTGTGTGTGTGTGTGTGTGTGTGTGTGTGTGAGTGAGTGAGTGAGTGAGTGAGTGAGTGAGTGAGTGAGTGAGTGAGTGAGTGAGTGAGTGAGTGAGTGAGTGAGTGAGTGAGTGAGTGAGTGAGAGAGAGAGAGAGAGAGGAGAGAGAGAGAGAGAGAGAGAGAGAGAGAGAGAGAGAGAGAGAGAGAGAGAGAGAGAGATCTTTGCTATTTGTACATACAAAATAAA
The DNA here is from genome assembly GCA_949318235.1 of Ecdyonurus torrentis. Taxonomy (NCBI): domain Eukaryota; kingdom Metazoa; phylum Arthropoda; class Insecta; order Ephemeroptera; family Heptageniidae; genus Ecdyonurus; species Ecdyonurus torrentis. Next base: position 49,365,287 of record OX439129.1, read on the forward strand.
ACTTATAATTAGCCTATACAGGCTATATATAGCTCAATGTAGTAACATTTATGCGCATACCATTATAATTTATGCTATATTGTATTGTGAGAATGAGAATACTATAACATAATAGTTAAGATGTTCAGCATAATTACTTGCATTATTACAAAATAGCAACATTTATGCTCTGGAATAAAACAGTTCAGCATAAATTACGTAGTTTTTCATGCACTTGCAAAGATGTGCAATATGGAATTAAATCTTGACTTGATAAAGAAGTGACGAAATTAATTTTAAATTTCTTTTCTCCAACTTGCGAGACAACAGAAGACAATTTGTTTGTTGATATTAAAACTACAAAATTCATAAATTTACTGCTGAAAATTATTGTGACAAAGCAAAAATGTTAAATTTAAAAGAAACAATTTTTTTTTTGACGAGACCAGGAGAGAGATTGCATTTTGTAATGCGGCAAAGAGCGCTCGACACCCCCTGGGGGGTCTTCTTGACATACAGTACATTACTAGGGGGTGAGGGGAGGGGCCGCCGGCGACCAGTTGAAAACTTGACAAATGATTCCTCTTTGCAATAGCATTACATAGTACCAGAACATACACCCAAAAAACTAAAGTCTAGTCACAAATGTTTAGAGAGTACCAATGCATTAATTGTACATGAGTGTATTTTTCACTAAATATTTGTCAAACTGGTAGATGCTATAGTGTCGATGTAAGTATGATGAGTATACCAGTGATATATGGCTACTAAATCTAAACATTAGTGTATGTTCTGTACCACATTTAGCACTAGTACCCATGCACTATTGGTAGTAAGTAAATATTTTAAATATTTAATCTCTATTATTGAGTTTCGTATAATTTTATTTTGGTATTATATATAATCTGCATGGATTGTACAGTGATTATCTACTAAATAACATCATAGTTAAGATGTTCAGCATACCTACTTATGTTATTAAACAAAAACAACATTTGTGCTATTGGTATTGCTTTATAATAGCAATTATTCAATAAAGCATAAATAACGTTTTTTATTTTTTTATTTTTTTGCTGTATTTTGTTTTTATTTTTATTGGGTTAAGATAGAGAAGTGTTGAACGAATTACATCACACAGGGTCTTAGTCTATTTCTTTAGTGTAAGAAAGTCTTAGCATCAACACAGGAGCACAGATGTACTGGAGAGAGAGAGAGAGAGAAAGAGAAAGAGAAAGAGAAAGAGAAAGAGAGAGAGAGAGAGAGAAACGAAGTAAAATCCGACGTGAATTATCGATAACAACTTACATTGTAAAGACGTTTCAATGCTTTTACTGATTTTTATTTTATTTAGACCAGAAAAAGTATTATATTATATATATATATATATATATGAGAGAGAGAGAGAGAGAGAGAGAGAGAGAGAGAGAGAGAGAACTAACAATTGAAATAAGTTCTACTACAAAGTTTGTCGCTACTAAAAAAAAAAAAATCTTGTGTAGTTTACAAAAAAAAAAATTCTTTGATCCTCATGGCTTACAGAAAAGTTGCAAGTGCTGTCGGCATTTCGAGAGTTTAGTCACTTTTGTAGCGGTGTTAATTTGGACCTTTACGAAAGAGAGAGAGAGAGAGAGAGAGAGAGAGAGAGAGAGAGAGAGAGAGAGAGAGAGAGAGAGAGCAATTACAACTAACAAGAGAGCCGCTAGGGTTGTACCAATAGCAGCAGCAACAGTGGGTGGGTGGGGGTGGAAAACATAAGAGTTGTAAACTTTTCCATGAGGCGTCAAAAACTTTCTTTCAATACAACAAGAAACAAAAACGTTTAGATCATTCCCACCCTTACGTACGTCTAAGATATATATGATGAAAGTGTTAGATACTGCACGTGTCAAAGTATCAGATATACAGGTGTCAATCATTGATTTAAGCTTCATATGATGGTAGTGTAACTTCATGCGCCGGATTTGTGTTACAATAGCATCGTGTCAGCGCCTTTCCGCTCTTCTTATGTCGATCAAAAATGCCAATGCGTAAGCACACCGACAAAAATAAATACTTCAATGAGGAAGACTAAAGTTATTTAGAAGGTAGTTTTATTTCAAATTCTAAAAGAGAACATCGTCCTGAATCGATACATTTGCAAGTTTCTAATTTTTGAGATTGTAAAGTATTTTTAATTAATTTTTAGAAAATCGTGAAATGACATCACGGTTGGCAACTTTTTCCTATACCCATATGAATAAGTTACCAACCGTGACGTCACTTTTTGAATTAAAAAAATTAATTAAAATAGATAATGAATTCAAAAATTAGAAATTTACATATAAGTGGATTCAGGACAATGCCCTCTTTCAGAATATAAATATTTGTTGCTGCTTTTTTATTTTCTTTTTATTTGTCTTCCTCATGCTATCTCATTATCAGCACAAATTTTCCAATATAGCATAATCTATGCTATACTGCATAATGACTATGATACATAGAATATTACGTTGTTCATAAATATTACTCATGTTGTTCTAATGTAACATCGTTTATGCTATAATAACATAAATGCAGCATAAATTATGTTATTTTATTCTTTCCGTGCATAGGAAATACTCAATAAATAGAAAATACTATAGTAACATTTGGGCTATACCATAAAATTATAGCCATTATTTAATGCAGCATTAAAAAAAAAAAAAAAAAAAAAAAAAACTTATTTATTCTTTATACGTGTATTAAAACATAAACATTCAATAAAACAGAGTACAAAAAATGTATAAAAAACATTTTAGAAATCTTCTGTTTTAAATTGGTGTTCCTGATATTAAATTCCTGCAGCTCTAAAATTGTATAGGGGAAAAAAAAAGTCGTTTACTTGCAATAAAACAATTTTAGACTGTTTAAGTTTTTGCTGGTGCAGAACGTATAGAGAGAGAGAGTGTGTGTTTCTTATACAAAAGTCGATTAAGTTGGCAAAGTCCAGTAATATCCCGGGATTAAGCGAGCGAAGTAACCCGACGTTAATGACTCACAAAAAGTGCGGTACATACTTTTTGTTGTCCACCACTTTTATTTGAGTGTAACAATTTCCTAACTGAACATCAAAATAAAAAGAAAATATATCAGACTTGCTATATATAACAAACTTGTAAAAAACTATTTGAAAGTCGTTTGTAAAACTGAATTAAAAAATATTAGTCTTAATTAATACTACAGAGAGAGAGAGGCAAAATTGTGATATTTTAGCAAAACTCTAGCACAGTGAAATATAATATTCTACTATGTGTAATAATATAATAATAATAGAAATGATGAAATAATCTTGACTTTTGTTAAAAAAAGTCACAGGACATTATAAATTTATAAGTATAGGTTTGTTTTTTGGCCTCCTAATACAACCTATTTATTATTATTATATTTATCATTATGCATGTAAATGTTACATATAGTTATATATATATATATATATATATATATATATATATATATATATATATATATATATATATATATATATATATATATATATATATATATATATATATATATATATAATATATGCAAAGACATTAAAGGCCGAAGCAGCGGTCAATCGCTGCCTGAGCGATAATCGTGCGACAACTATCGCTGGCTCCCGATTGGCTTACCGCAAAAAGTTAGACCAATCCTAACTCTAGCGCACTCTAACGGTCCTTGTCGCAAAAAGTCCGACTGACGGCTGCTTCGGCCTTAATAAAAGACAAAATTAAATACGTTAAGATTATGATTATGATACTCAATGCAGCAACATTTATGTAACATCTCATAATTTATGCTATATTGTAGAGTGATGATACTATACATATAGCATAAAACTATTTTTAAGATGTTCAGCATAATTACTTATGTAATTACAAAATATATACATTTGTGCTCTACAATATAGGAATTATTCAATGTAGCATTGCAATATTATTTTTTAAATAAGTATTGTCATAATGCAATAAATATATTAATTAATATTTATGTTAAAATTTCTTAATTATTTTATTTTATTTTTTTCATTTAATTATACTGTTAAAGGCATAGACAACATGAAAACATTATTATTTACATCACAAAACACTTGATGGGACTTACATAAATAACAGGTCTCAAAACCCAACTGTAACGCCGTAGCAGTGATCAGAAACTTTCGATTTATGCAACACGCACAACATTTTCATACTGTTTTTTTGCCTGTTTCTGACGTCATAATCAGAAATATTCAAGCAAATTGCATAATTTACAGTTTTTTTACGCTCTCTTATGGGGCCACATTTACATTCTGGTAAAAATTATCATCAGTTTTATAGATCCCATTTTGTGTTTAATGATTATAATGAACATTTTATTTCATGTTTTCTATGCCTTTACGTATTTTAATATATAAAGTTGAAAATTCTTTAATATCTCCATTAGCTTAAAACACGTAAAAAAAATTGTCTCACATAAATATTTTCCTCAAAAACACGCACTTAAAATATGCTGCAATAATGTTAATGGATAGCAAATTAGAGAGAACGTTAAAATTTTCCGCCCGACTCACCGATAGATAAAAAAAAATGCAATAAAACAGAAAGTGTTGCAAAATAATAATAATAAAAATAAATGGTATAATATTATGACTGGTTTTTATCTTTGTTTATCGCGAGATGATTTGTCACCGGAGAAATACAAAAAATATTGATACATATTGATTTATAATCACAAACACACTTGTACGTATATATAATATTGATTAATATCGCGCTATTATCAACAATAAAGAGAAATATAAACTATAAAATTTATAGGAACTGGAAAAACAAAAAAAAAACACGTCCGAAATAAATCATACGCAAGCAGTGGTAAAAACAATAGGAACAACATTGCGCAGCTAATGGAGATACAAACATGCAGTTTTTTTTTTTTTTTTGGCGGTCAAATGATTTAGTTTGCAACATTTTCAACTGCGCAGTAAGAAAATATTGTTCTGCTTTACTGTGCTGTGGTTATTATAGCGTCATTGCACGGAGAATAAATTACGTAATTTATACTGCATTTATGTCATTATGGCATAAATATTAAGAACTACTGAAATAATAATGTTTTGGATGTAATGTTTATGCTGGTATAATATACATTATATATTATAGCATAAATTATGTTATGTACAAAATTTGCAGAAAATGAGCTAACATATAGTTTTATTATTTGTTTACTTTTTTCTGTGTAATTTTTAAGTATAATTATATTACCTCATTTATGCTGAATTAAATTTATGCTATTGTGGTGCTACTTTATAATAACTATAATGGCATAAAGTAATTAAACTGAGCATCTGAACAACTATACTATGTAGCATAATCACTACAATATAGCATAAATTGATGCATTGAGCTAGCATAATTATTACGTAATTATTGGCTGCTAATATGGCAATATAAATATATCCATTGGTAATAATATAGAGAATTACATATAGATTTAAGTGTAATACATTGTATGTATATAGTGTAATATAATAAA